>JAJJWX010000242.1:0-97065 GCA_023529315.1 Papaver bracteatum
TAATACAATGGTAAAATTACCAATGGTTTCAGTGACTTGAATTCTAACTCATCATCATCAATTTTTTTACCTGCCAATTAAAAAACCTACCAATTAAAAAAAAAAAGGAACCCGTCGGTGCCGATAAAAAAAGAAGTAAAAGGAAAAAGAACAAAAGTACAATCGGGAGATGCGGGGATTTTTTTGTTGTACGGCTAGCGAACAATTTTTTCGACCTTGGAGTCGGAGTTATAGCGCGTTTGGATACAAATCTGCTTCTCCAGAAGTAGAAGTCAAAAGCAAAACTATTTTGCTTCACAAAAACTTGACTTTTCATCTTCTAAAAGTAAATATTATAACCAAAACATATGACTTTTTGACTTTCAGAAATCGAAAAGTAACTCCAGAGTACGAGCACTTGAAAAAGGCAACAAAGGGGTACAGGGTTTGGTTTAAAAAACCGTTTTCGATTTTGAAAAACATAGGAAACGTTTTTTTTTTTCTCTGAAATCGTTTAACACATATAAAACAGTAGAGAACGGTTTAGTTTGTCTCTCATAATAATTATTTACGGCGCTTTTGATTTTTTCTGTTAGAAGTGAAATTTTGAGTATATCTCCATCTCCAACCTCTGGGATTGTCAATCTCTTCCATCATCTAATTTTCATCTGGGTCTGGGTATCAATTTGCTTCTTATAGCAATTTATTAGGATTTTGCTGAAATTTTAAGGTACGAAAATCAGAATTTTCTTTCTTTGTTTTTGTGGGTTTTGTTATTTGGGGTTTACTCGCTTGTTTTTCTCTTAGAGTGGTAGGACATTGCATTGTATGTGTTTGATTAAATGCTCCAATCAGGTATTTTCCGAAAGTTTTTGAAATGCTCAACGGAGGAGTACTACTAGTTAAAATGTAGACAGTATAATTTTAAATGTTTAACGAAGAAGTTGAATTTACTGCCTGCAAATTTTATGTACTGTGCTTTACCGACTTTATCAAATTCTCAACTTGTTCCTACATACTATGACTTATATTAATGGGATAATAGTTTGTTTTCACCTTGATGGCTTGGTTGTGATTGAAGTACGTGTTGTTGCTGCAGGATAGAAGATACACATCTTCGAATTCGCTGGAAGTTTTGAGAAGGTCCTTCATATGTTCGATTTTAATCAGCTCCAAGAGAAGAAGTTGATAAATCTCCTGGAACAATTAGAAAGGTGCCTCATAGTGATCAAACAACATCAACTTCATGTTCTGAGGTGTGAGGTAGGCTTTGGTCATCTAGTTTCGATATTCGCATGCTTGAAATTATGTGCTCTATCTTATCCACTCAACTTATTGTGGTTGAGTATCTGTTAGCCTTTTGTAGAACTTGGAATACTGTGTTTCATCCAAATCATGGAATTATATCATGTCAAAATTATTCATTACTGTAAATACAGTCTCCAGATTGGGATGTCTTCCTAGTGCGTATATTAGATTTGCCTGGTTCTTTGAATTTCGCTTTTAACACTAAACTGGTGAACCCAACATTTTAGGACTGTTTTAGGTGGTCAAATAAAGACTGATTATAAAAGAGAGGTGAAACAGTGCAAAGAAAGATTGAGTGAATGTATAGGGACCCTTGTTATTTTGGTTTAGTATTATTTTTCTGTAAAAGTGAATTTGGGAGTGAACTGGGCAATATCTTTAACTCCAACCTCTCTTCCATGATCAGATCAGTTCTGTCTTTTCATCTGGAACTGGGTTGTTTCTGATAACAATTTTCAAATTTTAAGGTATGCAAATCAGAATCTTCTTCGCTTGTTTATGTGGGTTTAAGGTGTGAAAAGTGAAAACATTAAATTTCGGCAGAAGAATCGGATGGGGTTTATGGGTTAAGGTTACTTTGTTTAAATGGACTGATAGGGTAGGGTGTTTGTTGTTCACTCGCTTGTATTTCTCTTGGGTGGTAAGACATTGCGTTCTATGTGTTTTTGAAAAATGCTCCCATCAGGTGTTTTTCAAAAGTTTCTGAAATGCTTAATCCTAACTGTATAATCTTAAATGGAGATTCTCCATTGGGTAATTCATCCAGACTTTTTCAGCGCTTAAAAACGTTCCTCTTTTTCTTGCTGGTTATATGTTGTTTTACATCCCATGCTTAAAATGTTGACTTTCAGAGTACTAGTTGTATTATTCTAATAGTCTCGATCGCCATTCTATCCACAGATGATGACAAGAGCTAATTTTTCATCTGTTGTTGTAGTCCAGAAGAAGAAATCAGGTAAGGTCATATTTCAGTTATTTTCTTCTTCTTTTTGTATTGTATTTAGAACTACCTTTCGGTAGGATCAATCCCAACTTAATCTTGAAATTTCACAAAATATAACTGACATATTGTTTCTGAAATGTTTCAGGGCACATCAACAACCTTCCCCACGATATCTTGTTAGACATTCTTTCTCGGTTACCGGTTGAGTCTGTCTTTGAGTGCAGATTAGTATGCAGAGGGTGGCTAAAGCTCCTCCATGGTAGAAGAAGTCTTTTCACAAGCATGCATATTACCCGCCAGCTTAACCAACTTAATGGCAGTGCTGCTCATGGTGATAAGTTGGACACTGGTTTCCTCTTCGGTTTTAGAAGAGGTAAGAGCGCGCACGTGTTGCTTTTCTATGGAGGATCTTATAATGATAAGATTAGTACTGATGATACGTACGAGTACAAGAAGACTCTTAAAAAGGTCAGACATCCTCCAATGCACTTTAAAATGCCAAAACAATATTTGGTTGGCTCATGCAATGTGTTGGTTTGTCTTGGTAGACACTACCACCAATGTGTTGATCCCACCTACATATACAATCCTGTCACAGGAGAGTATGTTAATCTTCCGAAATTAATCATACCTAAAGGAAGTTATTATCCTCGCATTGCCCGAGGGTTTGGGTATGTTCCTTCAACCAACGAGTACAAAGTAGTTAGAATTTTTTATCCCGACCATGAAACAACTGGACAGGTCCAAGTATACACACTTGGTAGTGGTTGTGGGTGGAGAACTAAATGTAAACCATTCTCGTGGGGGACTCTTCATCCACCGGCTACTTTTTTTGACGGATCTCTTTATTGGTGCAAGAATTCAAAAATTGATGCATTTGATTTAACTAATGAAGAGTTCCGAGTGGTTCCACCTGCCCCTCCTTGTCACACTTTTTCCCTAGGATCTCATGTAAATGATAAATTTGGACTTGTGGTGTTAAGAGGGAACTTGTGTTTTTTCCATCAATCGTTGAATGCGCCACATATGGAAATATGGTCTATGAAGAAGACAGATATGAAAGAGAGCTGGTGCAAAGACTTCAGTATAGTATACGAGAAGAAAAAAACATTCCATGTTGATTATTATTGGCCGATAATACTTACCAAGAACAACAAAATCATATTTCTGAAGGATTATGAGACTATGGAGTGTTATGACCCTGAAACCGCAACTTGGAAACAGATCGTGGCTGAGGATCCTGATTTTTACCTTAATGATATTCAGGTAATTTCCCACGTGAACACTTTTGTTTCGTTAAGATCACTTGGGGACAAGTCGATCAAGAAAAGTTACAGAAGTAAGATGCTGCAGAAATAAGAAAAGTTACAGAAGTAAGAAAAGCTGCAGAAATAAGATGATTGGCTAACTCCACTCCACTCCATGTAATGAGTTTACTTAGCTTGATGTTTGAAGCATATACTAGGCTTATTATTATGTAGTGAAATTGTTTACCTGTTGCTGCTTGAATGATTTGTCATCCCATCCTCTTTCCTGGGTTAACTTATGTAATTTTGAGTAGTGTTTTTTTTTGTTCCGGACAGTGAGTACAGTGTGAAATATCTTGAATTTGAATCCACTGGAATACTTTGACATTTGACTTCTTAAGTTCATTCAATATTCTGAAGAGGCTTCGTTAATTCAGGTCCCAAACTCTTTCTCAGTAACATGGCTTAAAATTTTGCTCTCTTTTTGCAGTTATGCTTCAGTTGATCCTTGTTCTGTCACATGATTCCTAATTTGCTTCTTGATCCAAAATATCTCTTAACCCCAAATGATGCTGTAACCAAAATATAGAAGCCGAGAAAATGGTTCACTTTTGTATATGGGTGTAACCAAAGTGTAATTAACTTTTCAGTTATTTGTCTACTGTGTGTTTTTAGGGCATCATTTCTTCCGTTCCTTTTCTTACTGCCTCTCCCCCTCTCTTCTTCTCTGTCTTCACGCCGCCTCAAAAACCAGCACGGATCGGTCGGCCATGGCTTACGATGTTTATAATCATCCACAAAAATAAGAAGACAGCATGATGATATCTTCTCTCAGCATAATGATATCTTCACCCACTCGATGAAAAAATGATTCAATATGTAAGTTGTTTTCTTCCGTTGTTAGATTTTTGATTGTGATATTAGGTTTCTGGTTGTTTTATTTGTGAATTTCTTTGAAATCAAGTGATCTCTATGTATCAAATTTGCACAGCTTGTTGAAATCATCTGATAAAGAATATATCATGGTCCTGTACAGGAGCCTTGTTGAAATTTCCATTGGGGCGGAAACAAACAGCTTTTCACAGCAGACACTTCCTACGAAGAGTGTGAGAATCAAGTGGACAAGTCAGACCAAAGTATTATTACAAAGAAGGTTACGAGGAATCATAGTGGTGAGTTTCATATTTATATGAATGTCTAAGAATCAGATGAAACTTTTTGAATTTGGTAGATAGTTGGTAGAGGACATGGACATGCATTTCGACTTGAATGAATTGAAGGCTGATGCATAAGATGTCGTAATTTTTTTTAGAATGCTTTTTCAAAGCAATCAATTTACAATTGAAAGATAGATTAGGCGAAATTTGTTGATAGAAAGGTCTAATCACTTTTCTGGTTGTACATTCAGTATTTGGTGTCTTATGTATACGAACATCATTACTGTTTTCATGTGTTCTAGGATATATGGCAGGTGACCAAGAGAAGCCAAGTAGATGGAAGGGCACTGGTGCAAGTCAGTTCAAATGTAACCTATACAGGACCTCCACGAAGTTGAGAAGCTTCAAGTTAACAACCGAACGGAGAGAGCACAGCTAATCCGGGTCTTCATATTTGCTGTCTAGCTGAATGTGAACATTTACCCTTATACAACATCCAAAAAATCCTTCACGAGCCGCTTTTAACTTTCCCATTTAGCTCAATTCTGGCACTTCAAGACCTTACGGTAACAATATTAAACTTTTACTCTGCACATGATAATATAAGCTCATATGCAATAATGATACATCGTTAGAAAGATGTAAACACTGTTGACTTTTTATGGTTTGGCAACAGATAAGGATTTGTTTATGGGAATCCAGTATTAGCTTCATTCAAGCTAGATTACAGACTGGTGTAAGGTGTAATTGTGTGCTTAAGCTTAAGTATTGATGAGTTGTCCTGTGTAGTGTGTAGCTATTGAGCTGTCTGCAGTTTTTCTGTGGAAAGATGAAAAGTGAGAAACTAAGAAAGCACAAAAACGATTGAAGTCCTTCGATTTTAGTTATGCTCAACTTTAAGAACGTTATTGTTGTTTGTGTTCGTCGCTTTTATATTCTTCAGACAACTCACAACTCAGTTAACTTTAGATACGTGAATACATAATCATTTTTCAGTATGTGCTAACTTTCATTTTCAGTAGTTACATAGTAAAAATGTTAATCAGGGTCAAGCACCGTTTGAGTTTAATTATCTCAGTCTTAATATTTAATCAATGTTTTAGCAATCTTAGCCTCTAATAGGGTATCAACTTCTTATCGAATCTTAACTGTAGTAATCATTTGAAAATCTTCTTGGAAACTCACCAACAGAGAAACATGATAGTTATCTGAATGAATGCTAAGAAAATGAAATAATTTCTTGTAAGCCAAATACTTGCACCAACACCACTCGCTCTCCGTATTACTTCTAGTGGAGAGATGTGCACTTATTTTTGTTTCTTTTCCAAGAAATGGTTGTTGCACTCTGTGTCTTCATATTATGTTTGTTCACATGCATATCTGTCTGTCATTTGTGTTTGTGTCGGTACTCTTTGTTGCGAGATACTGGCTGTCCTGTTTTAAGTGGTATAATCTTGAACTCTCTATGGCTTTTTCGTATTCACTCCCTTATACTCTCTGCTGTATGCATGTCTATGCTTTTTTGTGCTTGAACTTTGTCTCAATTTTCTTACATCTAGATGCTTATAACTTTGCAGTAGAATGGAGGAATTTTCTGGCTTCTTTGGGTGTTCGATGAAGTTTTGTCGAGAATGGAAGTGATTTAAACTTACCAAGAGTGCAGCGTTCACGTCTTCTAATACAACACCCTCGCATAAGTCACACAAGTTGACAACTGGGAAGTTGGATGATACAGTAAGTTTGATACCCCATATGTACTCCCTGAGAGATCATGTCTCTTATTCTTTCTTGCTTGTTTGTCTTCAGCTTTAGGAAACAACTCCTTTTGGAGTGTTGTTTGCTCTGTACTTACTCTAACTTGGCTCGTTTTTCTTATATCTATTTCTTAAAAGATGATTTTGATAAATGGCTAATCCTCTCTAGGAGGTTGAAGATAAAATCAATTTATGTATGTGTAATTTTCTGATATTTTTTTTGATAAAGTTTTTAGTAGATCTTTTCTTCAGGTGATTTAACTCATAAGCTTGGGGTCTGTTAATGATTAATTAGGTGAATTGATTGTATACATTGTTCCCCTACTGAAGTTTTCCCAGAATGTGCGAGAACTGTTGTCCTAGTCGTATTATTTTTCCTGATAATTTTTGAATGGTTTTAAAAATAATCCAGGCATGCTATAGAGTTTCAAAATTATTAGCATATATGACTGTAAAAAAATATGGTGGTGATGAAACTTGCTAAAGCTCTCCCTACTTCATTTTTTCTTATTCCTACAGTTAGATTGAAATTGTAAGAATGGTCTCCTAGCCTCTTTTGATTTTTTTGGTGGCACCGCTCTATGGGTTGTAAGTAGATTCGATTACTTGAGCTTCAAATGTGGATCTTGTCCTTCAACTTAACTTGAAAGATAAAGTGACTTAAAATATGCATTGTGACACAAATTCTGCAATTAATTCATTATTCATATTTTGATATTGGAGGTGTGAGGTAGGCCTTTGTCATCAAGTTTTGACTGTGGCATGCTTGAAATTACATACTCTATTTTATAAAGAATGATTATAAAAGAGATATGAAACAGTGCAAAGAAGTAGAGTGATATATAAAATAGAGACCCTTATACATGTTCTAATTTTTCTTAGAATGCTTTTTCAAAGCGATCGATTAACAGTTGATAAATAGATTAGGCGGCCTATGTTGGTAAAAGGTCTAATCACTTTTCTGGTTGTACATTCAGTATTTGGTGTCTTCTTGATACTAATATCATTACTGTTTTCATGTGTTCTAGCATATATGGCAGGTGACCAAGAGAAGCCAAGTAGATGGAAGGGCACTGGTGCAAGTCAGTTCAAATGTAATTTTTTTTAGAACGCTTTTTCAAAGCAATCAATTTACAATTGAAAGATAGATTAGGCGAACTTTGTTGATAGAAAGGTCTAATCACTTTTCTGGTTGTACATTCAGTATTTGACTTCTTCTGTATATTTCATGTGTTCCAGGATATATTATGGTAGGTGATCAAGAGAATCCAAGGGCACTGGGGCGAAGTCAGATCAAATGTAATTTATACAGGACCTCCACGAAGTTGAGAAGCTTCAAGTTCACAACCAAACAGAGAGATCACAGCTAATCTGGGTCACCATATTTGCTTTCTAGCTACCACTTAATCCTCCAGCTGAATATGAACATTTACCCCCTTCACGAGCCGCTTTTAACTTTCTCATTTAGCTCAATTCTGGCACTTCAAGACGTTACGGTAACAATATTAAACTTTTACTCTGTACATCATAATATAAGCTCATATGCAATAATGATACATCGTTAGAAGGATGTACACACTGTTGTCTTATTGTGGTTTGGCAACAGATCAGGATTTGCTTATGCGAATCCCGGATTAGCTTAAGTCAAGCTGGGTTGGTAACAATCCAGATTACTGTCTGGTGTAAGGTATAATTGTGTACTTAAGCTTAGCTTGAGGTTATTGCTACTTATGTTTATGGAGTGATGAGTTGTCCTGTGTAGTATGTAGCTATTGAGTTGTCTGCGGTTTTTCAGTGGAAAGATGAAAAATGAGAAACTTAGAAAGCACAAAAACGATTAAAGTCGTTCGATTTTAGTTATGCTCAACTTTAAGAACGTTATTGTTGTTTGTCTTCGTCACTTTCATATTCTTAAGGCAGCTCAGTTAACTTGTACAGGTGAATAGAATTTTTCAGTATATGCTAGCTTTCATTTTCTGTAGTTAGTAAAAATGATAATCAGGGCCAAGCACCGTGTAAGTTTTCTTATCTCAGTCTTAATATTTGATCACTGTTTCGGCAATCCTAGCCTGTAATAGGGTATCAACTCCTTATTTAATCTTAACTGTAGTAATCATTTGAAAATCTTCTTAAAAACTCACTAACAGAGAAACGTGGTAGTTTTCTCAATGAATGCTAAGAAACTGAAATAATTGCTTGTAAGCCAAATACTCGCACCTGCACCAACAGTTGTGTATGATCCATTCAATGTGAATTCTCCCCTCTCAGTTTCTTATTGTTAGTCACGTCAACGTGTTTGGATAGCATTTTTCTCTCCATGTCAGTCTTTTCATGCTGATATTGACGATTTTTTTTGCAGTCTCGGACATTATTAAAACTGAGCTATAGTGCTAAGCACGTTTATTACTTCTAGTGGAGAGGTGCACTTATTTTGGTTTCTTAGTTTGGGTTCTTTTCCAAAAAATGGTAGTTGCACTATGTGTCTGTATGTTATGTTTGTGTGCATGCATATCTATCTGTCATTTGTGTTTGTGTTGGTACTCTTTATTGCGAGATACTGGCTTTCCTGTTTTAAGTGGTATAGGCTTTTTTGTATTCATTCCCTTATACCCTCTGTTGTATGCATGTCTTTGCTTTTGTTTGTAAGTTTGATTTTCATGTTAAGGTTTATTAGTATCAATTAGTAGCTTATTATTATTTTTCAAGGAACTGATGGATATGTACTGATTAAATATTTAGGTAAGCAACTTCCTAGGAAAGTGGACAAGTCAAGCAACGTATTATTACAAAGAAGTCTATGAGGAATCATTGTGGTGAGTCTCATATTTATATGAATGTCTAAGAATCAGATGAAACTTTCATGTGTTCTAGCATATATGGCAGGTGACCAAGAGAAGCCAAGTAGATGGAAGGGCACTGGTGCAAGTCAGTTCAAATGTAATTTATACAGGACCTCCACGAAGTTGAGAAGCTTCAAGTTAACAACCAAACGGAGAGAGCACAGCTAATCTGGGTGATCATCATATTGGCTGTCTAGCTGAATGTGAACATTTACCCTTACACAGCGTCGAAAAAATTCTTCACGAGCCGCTTTTAACTTCCCCATTTAGCTCAATTCTGGCACTTCAAGACCTTACGGTAACAATATTAAACTTTTACTCTGTACATGATAATATAAGCTCATATGCAATAATGATGCATCGTTAGAAGGATGTAAACACTGTTGGCTTTTAATGGTTTGGCTACAGATAAGCATTTGTTTAAGTCAAGCTATATTACAGTCTGGTGTAATGTATAATTGTGTGCTTAAAGCTTAGCTTAGGGTTATTGCTAGTTAAGTTTAAGTGGTGATGAGTTGTCCTGTGTAGTGTGTAGCTATTGAGTTGTCTGCAGTTTTCCGGGGTAAAGATGAAAAGTGAGAAACTTAGAAAGCACAAAAACGATTAAACTCCTTTGATTTTAGTTATGCTCAACTTTAAGAACGTTATTGTTGTTTGTGTTCGTCACTCTCTTATTTTTAAGACAGCTCAGTTAACTTCTGTAGGTGAGTAGATAATCATTTTTCAGTATATGCTAGCTTTCATTTTCTGTAGTTACATAGTAAAATTAATAATCAGGGCCAAGCTCCGTTTAAGTCTAATTATTTGATCACTGTTTTGGCAAACTTAGCATGTAATAGGGTATCAGCTTCTTATTTCATCTTAACTGTAGGAATCATTTAAAAATCTTATTTGGAAACTCATCAATAGAGAAACATGGTAGTTTTCTGAATGAATGCTAAGAAACTGAAATAATTGCTTGTAAGCGGAATACTTGCACCAGCACCAGTTACTCTCCGTACTTGGGTCTCTTTAACAGTTGTGTATGATTCGTTCAATGCGAATTCTCCCATCTCAGTTTCTTATTGTTAGTCATGTCACCGTGTTTGGATAGTATTTTGCTCTCCATGCCAGTCTTTTCATGCTGATATCTACGATTTTTTTGCAGTCTTGGACATTATTAAAACTAAGCTGTAGTACCAAGCACGTTTATTACTTCTAGTGGAGAGATGTGCACTTATTTTTGTTTCTTAGTTTGGTCTATTTTCCCAGTAACGGTTGTTAATCTTTGTGTCTGTATGTTATGTTTGTGCGCATGCATATCTGTCTGTCATTTGTGTTTATGTTGGTACTCGTTGCTGCGAGATAATGGCTTTCCTATTTTAAGTGGTATAGTCTTGAACTCTTTATGGCTTTTTCGTATTCATTCCCTTGTACTCTCTGTTGTATGCATGTCTTTGCTTTTTTGTGTTTGAACTTTATATCAATTTTCTTACATCTAGATGCTTATATATTTGCAGTAGAACGGAGCTTCATCAGGTGTTCGATGAAGTTTTGTCGAGAAAGGAAGTGATTCAAGCTTACCAAGAGTGCAGCTCACATCTTTTAATACAACACCCTTGCATAAGTCCCACAAGTCAACATTGTTGTTCGTTCGCTCGAGTAGGTAGTGATTGGCTTTTGGATGTTCCTCAAGCTAGTGCTGACTTCCAGCTTGAGTTTGATACCCCATATATACTCCTTGCTTGCTTGTCTTCATCTTTAGGAAACAACTCCTTCTAAAGTGTTTTTGCTCTGTACTTATTCTAATTTGATACATTTTTTTATAAATATTTATTTCTTAAAGTATGATTATACAAATGGCTAACCCTCTCTAGGGGGTTGAAGATGAAATCAATTTTCTGATATTTTTTCTGTTAAAGTTTTTAGTAGATTTTTCTTCAGGTGATTTTTCTTTGCTAGAGAGGTTAAAACTGCCTATTTCACTGACATGAAATTGGTTTTGATTGTCTTGATTCTTGAGTATGTTTTGAGATATTGTTTGAGAGTAAGATGTCAATGTCTACATGGTATCGGTTGGTGAATTTTAAAACCCTCTGTACCCCTACTGAAGTCTTCCCTGAATGTGCTCCTCACTAGCATCACGAGAATGTGGACCGCATTATTTTTACTGATAATTTTTTGTATGGATTCAAAAATAATCAATCCAGGCATGCTATAGAATAGAGTTTCATAATTATTGATTGTAAAACAAATGGTGGTGATAAAACTTGCTAAAGCTCTCCCTACAAATTTTCTTATTCCTACTGTTACATTGGAATTGTAAGAATGGTCTCCTAGCCTCTTTTATCAGAGTACTTGTCAATCAACTTTAAACTAAAAAGATAACCTTGTTAAATTAGGACCTATACCATTTAATTGGGGCCTATAATCGGTTTACTCGATACACATGTATAATCGGTTTTCTCCTGTAGTTTTCTATTTCTGCTCGTCTTTGTTCTAGAGCTTGGTTGCTCTTTTAAGTTGTAATTGCTCATGCACGGCTTGTGCGCTTTTTAATATATTTCCTTGTGCGCTTTTTAATATATTTCCTTTTGATCGATCAAAAAAAAACATGTGTAAACCGATTTGCAAAACAGGAATCGGTATATAAGAATGCTCATGTAAATCGATTCTAACAAAAAATCCATAAGCCCCAATTAAGTAGCATATGCCCCAATTTAACCAAGAAAGATAAGCAACTTAAAATATGCACTGTGAGTCTGTGACAATTCTTACAATTACTTCATGTTTTGATATTGGAGTTGATATTGGAGGTGTGAGGTACGCCTGTGTCATCAAGTTTTTACAGTCGCATTACGTACTCTATCTTATAAAGAATGATTATAAAAGAGGGATGAAACAGTGCAAAGAAACGTAGGGTGATTTATATAGCAATAGCAGAACTTCTACACAGACCATCTCAGGAGAGACAAGGTAAAAAACCGTCCGTCTCAAATAATGGTGGGTTCCACGCCCTGGGGAGTTATCATGGGTCTCAGTTTTGAGCCCCACCATGTTGTATGTCGAAGCTGGTACACTTCCCCCACTTCCTTAGCCCCTAATTCTTTGAATTGAGATTAACAGGGATCCCATTATTATTGGATTTAACCAATGACTGCATGACACATAAGAGAGGGAAAGGAGTGGGGGTAAAGAGTGGGGATATATATCATTTTCGGTTGTATACATGACATTGACAGCATCTTGGTTTTACTTTTCCGCTTTGAGCGTACAAGTGAGTTCTAGAACTTGACCTTATAGCCTCATGTAAAACCACCTAGAAATTAAAATTCTTCCTATCTAGTTAGAAAAGCAAAATTTGTTTCTTCACGGAAACATCACATACCAAAGTCTGAAGAACCTCGTAAATCCATAATTAAAAACTTACTTAAATATAAAAGTTGACAACACTCTCAAAACCCTTACAAAAACACATTTTCGAGAGCGTAATATAAGCTTGAAAATCTAGGAAGTGGGAAAATCCTCATCCAATGTAACAAACTCAAATTATTAGAACTCGATAGATCAATCAGAATTAGCCATAGTTAGCAAATCAAGATGCCAAAACCACAAGTACGTGATTTAGTTCGAAATACGGTTCAAATAACAAAAGTGAAAACAAGTATTTATAAAATGGTGAGATAAATTTCTAGCCAAAGTGGATGGTGACACAGCCAACGTCAATGCAAGTAAATATTATTTTACAGCAAGAGCACATATCGTAAATCGTAAAATATGAGAAGGTCCTGAAATTTCAGTTTTGACTACTCGTAAAATATGAGAAGGTTCTGAAATGCGCTATGATAACACTACTTTGCTCAAGGCCATCCTCCCAACGGGCCTGATACACCATTTGATGCGACATTGGTCCCTGGCCAATATAGCTCGCATGTTGCGCAATAGTGGCACATTATTGGCTCTAGGAAAATGTAACCCATATAATGTACTGTGATGATGCAATATTGGCCCTTTGCCAATATAGCCGTCGTAATTCTGCATACTTGTTCCTAGGCCAGTGTTCCTTTTAACATGCAACATAATGAGATGAAGCTTCATCTCAAGCCAATGACACAACTTTGAGCATGCGTCGTGCGAAAAACACGGGTGTTATAGTTGATCAAGGTGAAAATAGTACAAATAACTCAAAGTGAAATAACCATCTGTCACTATAACTCTCTCACGAATTGAAAGAGTCTCATAGACTTCAGATGCAATCAATAAAACATGCAAAAACCTGGTTTCTGAGAGACAAACTGGTGGAGGGAGATTTATGGAAAATACTATCATTTTCCTATCAAACAAAAAATGTTTCAAGACTTAAAGGAAACACATATCAACTTTTATTTAGATGAAATCACAGAGTATAAAATACTTAGTGTCTCGTCTAGGAGATTTAAGATACAAGCATCCCCTGTAAATTCCACATCCACTCTCCCCACAAATATATACGATTAAGCATGAATTCAATTAAGAACTCTCCCAAATTTTATGTTATTCCCAAGAGAACAACATGAGTGACCTTGCTTTAACAAAAAGAAGGATTTTTAATAGGATGACAACAATTCCTTCCCTGGAACTCAAGTTTTATTGCCAAAGGATATGAATTAATTCAGAGGCAATGCTTAGAACTTGATTTAATGGACCAAAAAAACACCAGCAACTTGCATCCTCCCATCGCTAGCGGCTTGCATCCTCCTATCGCTAACAACTTGCATCTTCCCAGCACTAGCAACTTACATTCTTCCAGCGTTATTTCTGAACGCCTAGTAGAAGGGAATCAGCAATCCAATTTCATAGCGCATAAAGATCAGGAATGGCTTCTCCAAAATCGAGGCAAAGAAAATCAATAACCCCCTGAGTTCACAGAGACTCTCTTCCTGTTAGGAGATGCATGATTTCTGGGGACTTTGCCCACAAAATCATGCAGTTTATGATGAGATATTTATGTGAGATTCTATATTTCCCCAAGGCGCAAGGTGAAATAATATTTGCAGCCCTCAACCGCACTGCATCAGGGAAGCAGCTATTTCCAACCAGGGAAGCCGTTCCCAAACCCCAACCTCTCCTGGAAAGCACGATTGATAGAAGGAACTAGGGATTCCTGACCATTGTTCTCTTGAAGTGTGTCCAGTTTTACAGAACACTGATTAACGCAGCCGCTCCGCTTCAACGTTCACCCCGACGGCTGCTTCGCTTCAACGCTCGCTCCAGCAGCCGCTCCACTTCAGCATTCTCTCCATAAGATGCTCTAGGATCCGAAGCTGAAACTTCAGCGTTTGGCTTCCTAAGTTTTAACATCCTCTGCAAGAGCCGAAGATGCTTCAACGTCGTTTCTTCCTGCAAAGGGTCGTACCACCACGCTCCCCATGTCAAGGATCATGATCACATCCAGCCAATCTTTGTAGTCATGGCCACCTGCTGATCCATCTCGCCAAAACTCGTGATCATGGAAAGTTTTCTCGCTTACGCATTCAACCAATCCTTCTATTTCCATGGAAGCCGATATAATTCCAGCCAACCTACTTTGTTACCACGACAATGTAGTCTCTGCTGATTATATCTACTACCAAGAACTGTTGCCGCTCATTTGTTGATACCAGCCAGAGCTTCACCACATCAGTAATCACTACAAAGATGGAAACATGTAAACCATACTTGGGGACTGGGAATCTACACGGGATCCCTTCACTATCGAAGCTCAGAAGATATGATCAACCATCAAATCACGACCAGAAAAACCAAAGACATACATGAAATTCCTTATTCAATTACTCAAGAGCTCTATAGGGAACGGAAGGTTGAACAACCTATTCTAATGGAAGATTGAGATCTGTCAAATGATAAGTTTTATTCAAAGACGTGGAACCGCAAGAGGGATGCTAATTGGCGAAACCCTAACTTCTCCATGAATACAAAGAAGATAACAATAAGTCTGCATAAGCATCAAGATGTCTAAGCAACAAAGAGAAACAACTAAAAGGGGGAAGCTGGTCATCAAAAGCAGACGCACGAGTTGTAAAACTCCTCTGTCAGAGCTTCTCCGAGCATTTTCCCTAACAATCTCTCGTACAACAAAGTTTTTATCCGAAAGCAGCATCAGCAGTAGCCGACACCTCAACATCCCACCTGGAAACCGTCTTAGCGATAACAACATCCGTCTTCTTCCCGACATCCACTTCAACAGCTGACCCAACATAGGCCACCATGACTCCCCCAACGTCAGCAACAACAATTTCATTGTCTGTTCCGCAACCTGTTTCAGTTTCATCATCAACTGCAGCGTCATCTTCCTCGAAAATCTCCTCAGCCACCTCTTGAAGAGGAATCTCCGATTCATCCGCATCAGAATAAAGGACTATGACACCGTCTTGGATAAGGAGGTTACGACGGCCTTCTCCTACAAGTTTTAAAAACTTAGTTTTCTGCCGTTTCAACCGAAAGGCGGACCGTTCCACCCTAGCACCTGGTCTTGAAGAAGTTTTGTTACACTGAAGCCTCTCGATGCACTGGAATACTTAGTCATCTTCTCACTCTTCCTCCATGTTCACCGAAGTCAAGAGGGTCTGGACACACACCTGCACCTCGCTTAGATAGGAAACAGGAGTTAGGGGCCTGATCATCGCTGGAAGATCCCATTACGCGCTACAAAACCAAAGAAAAGGATAAGTATTCATCATGTCCGCACCAAAAACCTACATAAGAAAGAAGAAAAAATGGGAAACCAGTAGAAAATACGAGACGGTACCTGTGAAAGAAGATGAAAACGTTTGCAAGATGACATGTGCGAACGAGGGATCCAATATCATCTCTTATAAACAACAGGGCAATAAGGTCCCGAAAATGAAAGACTTATACCAGCCGTGAATTAAGGCGTGACATCAGATTTTTTAATTAAACCCTATTCTACCAGCAAACATGAGGAAAATTTCACATCTATCCACACAAGATGATTAGGGTTTGGTGAGAAACGCGGAAAGCATAATACTCTCGGAATTTGAATGAGGAAAGGATTTCTTATTTTGGATAAGTAAAGAGGAGAGGCAATCGGGTCTGCGAAAACAAGCCACCACCGTGCCGAGCAGTCTGCACCCTTAACAAGCAATCTGTGTCTTTCCCTTGCCAATACCTTCACCAAGCAGTCCACGCCTTTTCTACGCCAACACAATGCTAAGTCAACGCCCGTTTCAAGCTAATCAATGTTAATGGTTTCTTTTCACACCAAGTCTACGCTAGCGGCTCCGCCACGCATTCCGAAACCTAATCCTGAAGACGCATGACCATGCTAGATTAAAATCCAACAACTTGTATCTCAACCAGCCTACATCACTCCGCAGCCTGACTGGCAGTGCCACAAGCAGGATTTACGCAATGCTATCATGTGTGAAGTTCACGGGTTATACTTACTTCTCGAAAAATGCGTGATACTTGGGAGTTTTGAACAAAGAAAGGATTTTCTATTTTGAGCCAAGTAAGGAAAAGAAGCAACCGGTCCCGCAAAGACAAAATTACCACGCCAAGGCTGTCCGCGCCATTGCATGTGCCCCACGTGTCAAGCCGTCTTCCATGCTCGCCTCTCCAAGACCGCTCCAAACCTTGGCCCCACATGCCAAGCCGTCCACTATGTTTTCCTCTCCAAGCCGCGTATGCTCTACCTCTCCAATTGCCGCCTGTGCCTTGGCCCCAATTGCCAATCCGACTGCGCCCGCTTTGCCTTCCAAGCCATCAACGCATGCATTGCCTCTCCAAACCATTCGCATGTGCTTTGCCTCTCCAATCCGCGTGCGCCGTGACTTTCCAATACCAACAGATACGCCAAGTTAACGTCATGATGTTCCCTAGCCCAGTCAAGGTGATATACGGCCAGACCAAGCTAGCAATTTTCGTCTCACCACTCCACGGTCTGCATCTCCGGCACAATTTATGCAGGGCCTCCAAACAAAAGATCATGAACTCTCCCTACCTCTCGAAAAAGGTTAGTCGGACTTTCCTGACCATCTTGCATGTCCTACATTTCGATTCTGTCCTCGTATGTCACCATCATATGCTTACCTCGCAACAAAGCGCCTATTCCGAGCTAAACATGGGACTTAATATTGATGGTGGTTTTTAACTTAGGGGAAAAATCGTAAAACCCTAGTCAGACAGTGACGTCACAGAACTTGAGTAATAATGTCCAAACCAAGCACATTTATTGAACCCTTTAATTTGTCTGCGAGAAAATTAACATGGTACCTTTTTTTTAATGATAATTAGGGTTTCGACAGGGCCAAAACCCTAATTCTCACACTCCCAGTGCCAATGAAAAACCACGCTAGCCACATCTACCGCGCCAATGCATGCCAACCATGCTATCCTCACCCGTGTGCCAATGGCAAACAATGCCAGCCACACCTACCGCGCCAAGGAATGCCAACCATGCTAGCCGCACCCATGTGCCAATGGAAAACCATGCCATCCATACCTACCGCGCCAAGGCATGCCAACCATGCTAGCCGCACCCCTGTTCCAAAGGCTAACCATACCAGCCACACCTACCGCACCATGCCAAACGCACCTTGCCATGGCCCCATGCCAACCTAACCGCGCCACCATGATGGCCTTCCCTATGCGGCTACCAATACGAAGGCGTGCGACAATCAACGGTCGCCCTTCAATCCCAGGAGAAAATCCTAGTTTTCCAAGGTTACCAGACAACACATGGTAACCTTTGACCCAAAATCCTAGCTTGGTCACGCCAAACCCTTGGCCCCACCATGCCAAGCCAAACCTTCTAGCCATGATAGCTGCACCATGCGCTCATGGCAGGCCAAACCCTTGGCCCCACCATGCTAAGCCAAGTCGTCCTATCCATGCTATCCACACTATGCGCTCATGGAACGCCAAGCCCATGGCCCTATGCCAAGCCAAATTGTCCTAGACATGCTAGCCGCGCCATGCGCTCTTGGCATGCCAAGCCATTGGCCCCACCATGCCAATCCAAACCGTCCATGCCAAGCCAAACACGCCATGCCAACCCAGCCGCGCCACCATGCTGGCATTCCCTACGCGGCTACCAAAACGAAGGCGTGCGACGATCAACGGTTCCCCTTCAATCCCAGGAGCAAATCCTAGCCATCCAAGGTTACCAGACAACGCATGGTAACCTTTGGACCGAAAACCTAAGTTTGGCCATGCCATGCCAACCCAGCCGCGCCACCATGCTGGCCTTCCCTACGCGGATACCAAAGCAGACCAAGTCAGTGTTCCACCGTAATGGCGCATTGCGAAGCCATAATAGCGGTATACTGTATAGACCGTTAAGTGTCGAGAATGACATGACCCTATAGGGCCAATAAAGTGCAAGAGTGGCGCAAAATTGTAAAGATATTTGGATAAGGAATGAAGCTTATTGGACGAAACAATGAAGCTTCATTGAGAGAAGGCAAGACAAGACCAAAGTGACAAATGCAACATGTGATGTTGGCATTAAGGCATATCCGTGGAATTGAGTTGGCCCAAACTCAAGGATGATGCAAGAAGAGTGAAATAGACTAAGAGTTAGTCTATGGCATTGGTTCAAGGCTGGCCAAAGCTTGAACAATGCAAACAAGTTGGTAATGCAAAAGTTGCATTGCTGTTGTCAAGCTAATTGGCGTAATGAAGCATATATGACACACGAGTAACTAGAGTGGGCTTAAGGAGTTGGCCTCGACAAGTAAATCTTAAAGAGTGTTCGTGCATGAGTTTAGAATGATAAACATGCAGGGCTAAGACAGCTGAACGTTGGAGCATGGCAGAATCCAGTATGCCAGAACAAGTGGCGCAATACGGCTCAAGTGACGGTTACAAGTTGGTTACGAGCTTCACAAGTATGCCAATGATGCGTGATGAAGAGGAGCGGTTATAAAGGAGTTTATAATCGTGGGAGAAGAGTTTTAACTACTAAGAGAACAGGTGTTGGACAATTGGCGCAAGTTAAAGGACAACTGGCCAGTTGGCATAGTTGTTGGCGGTTATGAAAATGCTCCCCGAGACAGATGGCTGTCTCTAGCATGTGTAATGGTTATGCACGGTTTGGCCAAGCAAATCTGATGTATAAATAGTCCTAAGGCATGGGCAATTCGGTAGCCTAGCCTGTGTGAGAGTGATCCTAGCATATGTGAGAGTTAGACTCATATTAGGAGAGTTTTTGTAAGACTTATACTTGGTTCAAGGAGTGAACAAGTCTGTTTAAGTCCCCAAGTGGACAAGTTTTGTATTTCTTCCCTTTGATGCAATAAAAGAGTTGATTGTGTCATATTCTAAGTGTTCTTGGTTGGCTGATTGTTGTTAGCAAAGTATGGCAAAGATTGAATGCATTATGGGGTGCATTTGATGAGTTTAAGTTGAAGAGAAAGAAGGTTAAAGACTTCCGTTGTAGAATTGTTAAGTTGGCTGTTTGCATTGGTGCAAACTTATAAGGCTGAATTGAAAGTGGGTGAATCTTTATTCACAGAACCATTGTGCTGTCGGGTTACACTTTCGTGGTAAAATATCTGGGGTGTTTGAAGGTGTGACAATTCGGGTATCAGAACTGTGTTTGGGGCACAGTTTAGGTGTATTTGTTGGATAATACACTAAGACTTCTTTCTCTTTTAAGAAATTTTCCTATGAGCAAGTAAGTGGCGCATTATTTTCAGAATATTGCATTAGAAATGAGTTCTAATGGAATGATGATCGACGAAGAACAACCGGTTACGTTTGATCAGCTTGAGGAGTATGGCAGTAATCTTGATGATTTTGTCATGGACATGGGATGTGATGGCCTTGTAAATCCTCTTGTTTCTGAAGATAAGGGAAGTCTAGACCTACTTGAAGGAAGAACATCAGATTGGTATAAAGAATTTGACGAAAGGGTAGGTGCAGTCAAGGACAAGGTGTCTGATGCAACCTTGTTGAATTGCGAAACCAATACTGAAGTGACTGAATTGAAGGTGAAATTCATGACATAAAGACCATACTAACAAGCCATGTAAGAAATTGTCTGAGGAAGTGGCTAGCATTCGCGAGTTAATCATTAACGACATGTTTTTAGGAGGAAACGTGCATGGAGAAAGCTCAAGTCGAGTCTCCGAGCCAAGAATTTACGTTGGTTCCAGAAATGCTAGGGAAATTGAGAATTTCTTGTATGACGTAGAGGCATACTTTTAGGTGATAGGCGTAAAATACACCTTAATTTACTATCTAGTACTTATGCTTTCTTTGTTATTTTTCTTTTAAATTATGTATTTTACGTGTATTTTTGAGTTATTAGGTACTTTGGAGTCGCACGGAGGAAAAGAAGAAGAAACCACCAAAATTGAGCAAGAAAGGGAAAATTTGTCATTTCCCAGGAAAACACTATCGGGAGACGAGCCACGGTTAAAGGGAAACTCTCAGAGGAGTATTAAAAACAGGCCATCCCATGTTAAGGGGCAACTTGCTTTTGGAAGAATTATAAAGAGAAGCCAGCTATGGTTAAGGGGTTACCATCTAAGGTGTCCCTTATCGCTTATCGTTAGGTGTAAGTATTATTAGTTAACCCTTAGCGATGATCGAGATATTGGATAACCAACCCTACTTCCATACCCTAAATTCGAGAGAATCTGCTTCTCATTCATTTCACTTAAATGAAAGAACAGAGCAATAGAGATCATACTGTTAAATCCGTAGATTGAGATCGAAATAGAAGATTTGTGGAGAGTATAAAGAAGGCAGTGGTGGTGGATACTTATGGTAGAGGTCGATTGGAAATTGAATCGAAAGTCTGAGGGTTTCAGAAAATTAGGGTTTGATGATGAACAGTGACGAGATGGATGAGCTTCCATGGAGTTGCAGTGATGTTACTACTACAATTGATGAAACAGGCGATGGGTTTGAGTTATTTATGGGTTTTGTAGTAAAGCATAATAGAAGCTCAGAGAGCTGTTAATGGGGGCTGAGAAGAGATGTTGGTGAGTCGAGAGGTTCAGGGGATTAAGAAGATGACTGAGGTGGTGAAGGTGGATTGAAATTAATGTGGTTTTGTGTTCGTGATGGTACTGGATTCAGTGGAGATGGCTGTTGAAGAACTCAGGGATGATTTGAATCTGTTGAGAAGACCATGATTTGTTGAATGAATTAGAGGATTGTTGAGATTGGCTCAAGAACTTAGTTCATTAAACTAGTGGTGCTGAGATTGGAATGGTCTCTAGTGGTAATTGATACAGGAAGAGATGTCGTAAATTTATTTGGGTTTGATTCATCGAGATGGTGCGAAGTCAGCAGGGAGATGATGTATGCAGGGATGTGTGGCTACGACAGTGAATGAAACTCTACTGCAGTGAAGAATGGTTTGAATGAGTTATATGTATGCCTAGGTGTGTCACAGGAATTGAAGAAAAATGGCCTGAAATTATGGCCGGGAAGTCCTGTAATTAAACAGAACTCGGCCGATTTTATCCTCCTATGAGTCGACTCGGTGACAACGATGAACGATTAAGACGAGTCCGAAGACCGATCCAGACAAGTGATTAAGACTGAGTTAGACAGTTGAGTGAGCTTACTCGGTGTCTGACTGCGCCCTTTGACTTAACTTTTTGACTAACTGAGACTATTAGTTTGACCGTTAGTCCTAACTGTGGACCGACTGAATATTCTATCGATGGAGAGAATTTTCGTAGGCTTACGGTCACGAATTTCGCCAACTTCCGACTAAAAACCCAGTTTTCCCAGTGAGCAAAAATACAGAATTTTGTGTGACTTCTCTCATGTGTGAAGACTTAGAATTGGGAATTGGATGAAAACTTGGAAGTTTTGGAGAATTGGACTAGAAATTGGAATATGGCTCAAATTGGGAAAGTGGTGTTCTTATGGAATGTGGATTCTTTTCCTACAAAGATATGGAGAGTATTGAAGCCTATAAATAAAGGAGTTCTCTACAACTTTTACACACATCTACTTTGGAGAAGGAGTTAAAGTGCACAAGGATTGGAGGAAGGAGCAACCATCATCTTTTCAATAAGTTTTTCTTTCTTCCTTAATTATTATTATTATTGTGTGAACTCCAAATTATGAGTAGCTAATTTTCTTATTGATTGAGGATGAATTCCTAGTTCTTAATATATGATTTGAGTTTTGTTTCAATTATACTTTGAAGTTTTTCATATGATTATCGTTTGTTTTTACTAATATTAATGTTTATGATTGATTGATAGGTTGTTTGGAGTGCACGCTAAATTGATTTGTTAATTTAATCTAAAGCTAGTGAAAGTTAGGGAATAAGTAATAGTTTCTTGACTCTTTACATAAGTAGAAAACACAAGACCTTGCGGAGGGATTCCGTGGAGCAATTGTGTGTGAAAACAACGCTAGAAAGTGGACCTTGATCTAAGAGTCTAACTACTAGTACTAAACCTAAATTCATAAATCTTAATGCGTTTAACTAAATTACATCTTGTAAGTGAACCTCAAGGTGGTTCTTTTGAATAGAATCTGATAACTAAGCGAACTTGTTACTCAGTGAAATAAGGAATTTTGGGGTTAGCTAAGCTAACCTGCTATCCTACGGTTGGTGATAATCTATGACTAATAAAAAGTGGAAAAGAACATAACTTTAATCATTGTTTTGCAGCGAAGAAGTATTCCTTGATCTATTCTCTCTTATTGATTTCAACTTACACTTTTAATTACTTTGTTTATTTCTTTTGCTTTTAAAATCTTGAACCAATACCCCCTTTTGTGACAATTTAAGACAACTATAATCTCTTGCTCCTCGTGGGATCGATCTTGACTACCCTATATTACTTGTTAATTAGGTAGTAAAATATTAATTAATTTGTTGTGGTTACGACACGCATCAAATTTTGGCGCCGTTTCCGGGGAGCAACGGACGATTTTAGTTGTTTTTATTTTGCTTTATTCTTGCTTTGTTAGATTCTATACCGTATCTAACTTAGTTTTGTGAACCTTGTTGTAGGTACTATATCTTTGGTGAATGCTTAAAAAGGGAAGGCCGAGTCCAATACGTCTTCGATCCGGCACTCAACTAAAGGATTTCATTCGAGCGGTTAACACTCCGCTTCCTCGTTCTACATCAAGTGAGTTCGCAGATTCGTACATAGAAGAAGCAATGGGTGATCGTACACTCAAGGACCTAGATTCTCACAAGCTCGATACACAACAATGGTGTATCCAAACTAACTCAACTTTCGAGATCAAGCCGGGGTTGATTAGAGAATTACCAAAGTTTCATGGCATGGTGAATGAAGACCCAAACAAACATCTTATGGACTTCAATACCATAGTCATGGCCATGCTTCCACCGGATATTAATGCGGATGGAGCAAAGTTGAAAGCTTTTCCGTTCTCTTGGCGGGAAATGCTAAGGAATGGTTATACTATTTGCCTTCCGAAGTATCACAACATGGAATGGGATGAAGAAAATTTTCCTCGAGAGATATTTCCCCCATCAAAAGCTACTCAAATTCGCAAGGAGATTTGTGGGATGAAACAACATGTGGAGAGTCATTATATGAATGTTGGGATCGGTACAAGAGATTGGTGGCAAGTTGTCCACACCATCAATTTAGTGACGCCATGATAATCCAATACTTCTATGAAGGTCTCCAAACAAGTGATAGATATCTTCTTGACGCCACCGGTGGTGGTGCACTAGTGAACAAGACGGTGGCCGAAGCTACCGAGTTGATTGAAAGTATGGCGGCAAACTCGCAAAAATTCTATGCAAGAGGTGATTCAATGGTTAAGTTGGTGCATGAAGTTAGTGACTCATCTTCACAATCCGATCACCGGTTAAACAACATAGAGAGGGTAGTGCAACGATTGGCCATGTAATTATTCCGATGATGAAACCGAACAAGTAAATGCTTTATATCCAAATCAAAGGCCAAGGTACGATCCATACTCAAATACTTACAATCCCGGTTGGAAGGATCATCCCAACTTTAGCTATGCAAACAAGCAAGCGGCGGTCTAATCCATATGGCAGACTAAGGTGGATTCCAACAATCACGTTTCCAACCTCAACAACAACACTTCCAACCACAACAAGCAAGGAGCAAAGATCCAATGATGAGAAGTTGAATGTGACAATGCAGAACCGTTCAACTTGCTCAAGCGTATTCCTACTCCACTTTCCTAGTCGTTTTGCTAAGTCCAAGAAGGAAGCTCAAGACAAGGCACTCATGGATATCTTCAAGAAGATAGAAATCAACATCCCCTTCATCGAGGCCATCAAGACAATGCCAAGGTATGCTAAGTTCATGAAGGAATTATGCACAAAGAAGGATAGGTTGCTTGATAATGAAATTACTAAAGTTGGCGAGAGTGCGTCGGCTATGCTTTTGAAGAAGATGCCTACAAAGTGCACGGATCCCGGTGGTTTCACGGTGCCAATTACTATTGGTAAGAAAAGGTTTGAACATGCTTTACTTGACTTGGGAGCTTCCATTAGTGTGATGTCGGCCGATATATATGACTCCTTGAATCTTGGACCATTGAAAGAGACAAGAGTTATTATCCAATTAGCAAACAAGTCTAACATTTATCCAAAGGGACTTGTAGAAGACGTTCTAGTGCAAGTGAATGAGTTAATTTTTCCGTTGGATTTCTTTGTGGTGGATATGGACAACAATGAGAATCGTTCGTCTACTTCTCTACTTCTTGGGAGGCCATTTATGAAGACCGCAAAGACGAAGATTGATGTTGATAAGGGTACACTCACTATGGAATTCGACAAGGAAGTAATACACTTCAACATATTCAAGCCATGCACTACCCAAGTGATTTGCATTCCCGCTTTACTCCATTGATGTGGTTAGTTCTATTACGCAACAAATGGTGGAATTAAATCGAGAGTGACTTAACTTGATGTAGTGTCAGTAAAAGAGCATTGAATTGGACGTCCACAGCTTGCTCTAACTTGGATGTTGAAATTTCCACACATTGGTGGAGACGTAGCTCTTTAACGGCATTACAAGAAGCTAAGGGTAATGTTTTTTTTTTTTTTTACCCGAATGATGAATTACTTGTACCATCTATTGTGAAGGTTTCAACCAGGAGTTGAAGCCACTCGACCATTTGAAGTATGTGTTTCGGGAGATGGAGATGAGCTCTGGTGATTATTTCAAAAGAACCTCACACTCGTACAAGAACACTGCTTGTTTAGAGTTTTGAAAGAGCAAAAACGGGTATTGGGTGGACATTGCGGATATCAAAGGCATTAGTCCATCCATGTGCATGCATAGGATTTCAATGGAAGAGAATATGAAGCCGTACGTGATGCTCAACGTAGGCTTAATCCTCCCATGATGAGGTTGTGGAAGAAAGAGATAATTAAATTCGTCGCTGGGTAATATACCCAATCTCCGATAGCAAGTGGGTTAGTCTGGTACAAGTGGTGCCAAATAATTCCGGTGTTACGGTTGATCGAAATCAAGACGATGAACTTGTTCCTACAAGAGTTCAAACCGGTTGGAGAGTGTGGATTGACTATAGAAAGCTTAATTCTGCAAGCCGAAAGGATCACTTTCCTTTACCTTTCATTGATCAAATGTTGGAGCGGTTAGCGGGGCATTTGTTTTATTGTTTCTTGGACGGTTATTCGGGATACAACCAAATTGTGATTGCACCGAGGACCAAGAGAAGACCACTTTCACTTGTCCGCTTGGAACGCTTTGATAGACGGATGATGTTTGGTCTTTGCAATGCATTTGCTACTTTCCAAAGAGATGGTAAGTATATTCTCTGGACATGGAGCGCATCATTGAGGTATTTATGGACCACTTTAGTGTTTATGAAAATTCTTTTGATAGTTGTTTAGACAACCTTGAACTAGTTCTTAAACGATGCATAGACACAAACCTTGTCCTTAATTGGGAGAAATGTCATTTTATGGTAAACCATGGCATAGTACTTGGTCACATTATGTCCTCTCAAGGGCTCGAAGTGGACAAGTCAAAGATAGATTTAATAAGAAACTTACAATATCCCACTTCAGTGAGGGAGGTTCGTTATTTTCTTGGCCATGCAGGTTTCTATAGGCGTTTTATCAAGGATTTCTCCAAAATCTCCATGCCGATGTGCAAGTTACTACAAAAGGAGGTACCTTTTGACTTCAACAAGGAATGCAAGGATGCTTTTGACAAATTGAAGGCAATGTTGACAAGTGCATCGATTATCAAGTCACCGGATTGGAATCTTCCATTTGAATTAATGTGTGATGCTAGTGATTATGCGGTTGGAGCCATTTTGGGTCAAAGAGTGGAAAAGTTGTCACATGTTATATATTATGCATCTAGGACCCTCAATGATGAACAAATCAACTATTCTACCACGGAAAAGGAGTAATTATCTATAGTGTTTGGATTGGAAAAATTTCGATCATACTTGGTGGATACAAAGGTTATTGTGTATTCCGATCATGCCGCACTTAAATACTTACTAAAGAAGAAAGAAGCTAATCCAAGATTAATCCGGTGGATCCTATTACTACAAGAGTTCGACATAGAAATTCGAGATAAGAAAGGTGTGGACAATACCATTACGGATCATCTTAGTAGACTTGTTATGTCTCACGAATAACTTCCATTACAAGACCGCTTTCCGGACGAATAACTTTTCTCCTTGGAAGAATCAACACCTTGGTATGCGGATATAGTGAATTATTGGGTGACAAGAAAGGTACCTAGTATAATGTCCAACTTCCAAAAGATGAAACTTAAGAAGATAACGAAGCAATATGTGTGGGATGAACCATACTTATGGAAATATGGCGTTGATCAAATAATGCGAAGGTGCGTACCTAACTCCGAATTTCAATCTATTCTCTCCTTTTGTCATACTTTTGCTTGTGGTGGCCATTTTGGTTCTAAACGTACCGTTCTCAAAGTTCTTGAAAGTGGATTTTATTGGCCCACCTTGTTTGAAGATTCATATGTTTTTTTGTAAATCGTGTGATAGATGTCAAAGAACGGGAAATCTAGGTGCTCCAAATCAAATGCCTCTCACACCAATTCTTGCCGTAGAGATTTTTGATGTGTGGGGTATCGATTTTATGGGCCCTTTTGTCAATTCGAATGGAAATTTTTATATACTTCTTTCCGTAGATTATGTTTCGAAATGGGTGGAGGCTAGAGCCACCAAAACTAATGATTCTCAAGTTGTTTGTGATTTTGTAAGAGAAAACATATTCACTAGGCACGGCACACCAAGAGTGGTGATAAGCGATGGAGGCTCACATTTCAAGAAGTATTTTCACGCTCTCCTCCAGAAGTACAACATAACACACAAGATTGGTACGCCTTACCATCCATAAACTAGTGGACAAGCGGAAATTTCAAACCGTGAGATCAAGTCTATTCTTGAGAAAATAGTGAATACGACAAGGAAAGATTGGAGCTTTAAGCTCAATGATTCACTTTGGGAATATAGAACGGCGTACAAGACACCGATTGGTATGTCTCCATATCGGTTGGTTTATGGAAAAGCTTGTCATCTTCCAGTTGAACTTGAACATAAGGATTATTGGGCGATAAAGAAATTCAACATGGAGTATGATGAAGCGGGGAAACAAAGAATGTTGCAACTAAATAAGCTAGAGGAGATACGTAATGATGCTTACGAGAGTGACCGGATTTACAAAGAAAATACCAAGATTTTTCATGACAAGATGATTTCTCGGAAAAGTTTTGTTGTGGGGCAAAAATTTCTTTTATTTAATACTCGTTTACGTTTATTTCCGGGTAAGCTTAAGTCCCGTTGGGTGGGACCATTTATTGTTACTAATGTTTATGATCATGGTGCAGTTGAAATTTTTAGTGAAAAAACAGGACAACCCTTGAAAGTCAACGTCCATAGGTTGAATCCATATTATGAAAACTTTCCAACGGAGCATGTGGACGTGATTTGACTTCGAGATGTGCTCCCTCTAGAGGAGTAATGTGAAGCAAGAGCTATGTCGGGCCATCGACTTTAAAACAAGCGCTAAGTGGGAGGCAACCCACCGGTTTTGTATTTCTTATCCTTTTGTTTTTATTTGCTTTTTGTTTTGTTTGTTTATTTTTCTTGTTCCATATCATATTAAGATTTCCCACCTTGACTTTACTTGAACGATTCAATTACATTGAGGACAATGTAAGGTTTAAGTATGGGGGAGTAGCTAAGCATATATTTTTGCACCACCAAAGATATAACAACTACAACAAGGTTCACAAAACTAAGTTAGATACAGTATAGAATCTAACAAAGCAAGAATAAAGCAAAATAAAAACAACTAAAATCGTATGTTGCTCCCCGACAACGACGCCAAAAAAAAAAAAAATTGCATAAAACTTTCAACTTTTAGAGATTTTAGAGTCACTAGCATACTTCTAGGTATGATTACATAGAGAATTCTAACCGACATAATTGAACTTGGAAGTGTTAGGGAACTACGTTTGATTTCTTGCTTGTTAGAGTGTTAAATAATGGATTTAATCATGCCGGTGATGCAAATTTGGTGCAGGGAGAAGTGCGTTATTAGAGTTGTTGATCAATCATTAGTGGAGACTACCCATTTTCATATCAACCAAGGCACCGACCAGAAATTCTTCCTTTACTAAAGAGCTTCTTTTGAGTGTGTGTCACCGTACGTTAATTACGGGTAGAATGGTGAGCTACCCAATTTCACACCAATTCAGCACTATTTTTGATCTCTTGAGTGCTAATTTTTGTCAATCATGAGGGTGACATCTATGGATGAAAGCCTCCTTCTTGTAGTTCGATTTGCAGTTAGCACCATTCTCTCAACAACGGGTCCATAGAAACACCACAATCATCAACAACAAGGGAGCGACATCAAAATCTACAAGGAAAGTTGAAAAGGTTTAAAGTTTGAAAGCAACAATGGGACAAGAAAATAGAAAATTCCATGTTCAAGTAAAGCAACATACAATGAGCAGATTTTTACATACAAGTTGAAGACTTATTTACAATAGCGAAGAAAAGCAAAAGGTGAGAATTATTGAAGTTTATGATTTCAAGACGATACAAGTTGTGAAGAATCAAGCGGTAAAGTACTTTTTCCATTTATGACCATGGTTGTTTTATTTTTCACTTTGATTTGTATTTTGTTTCTCTTGTCTAAAAAAAAATTAAAAAAAAAAGAAAAAAAAAAAAGAAAAAAAAATTTGAAAAATATGAGACAAGAGAAATATCTATTATTGTGTTTGTTTGTTTTTATTTAATAAGCCGTGGGGAAGGAAAATATAAAAGGAAGTTTCAAGCGACATGGATTTTAAGGAAAAATGTTACAAATTGTCAAGGATTTAGGAAGTTCGAAAGTTTATCATCAATAGTTGAAGCCGAAGACCAAGAAGAAGAAGACGAGGAGAGGAAGACGTTTGTATTGGATGCCGTGAGAGTGGTGTTATCATAATTGGCAATCGGATGTGAAGGTAAGTAAGTAATCTCATCCTCGATAATAGTGGTTGATTTCCGTTCTTAGAGATCGTTAGAAAAATGGTTTTTCAAAATGTTAAAATATGTGGGTTTTTCAAAATTTCGGAAGTTATCCTTTCTACCATTCAACGTGTTGCAGGAATTATCTCTTAATTCCTGCCTGCACACATGTGAGACCCATAAAAAATCCGTCTTTTTGAGTGCAATTATCATAAAACACTTTTTGGTTAGGCAGAAGTCGAGGCGAAATGCTTATTGATCGTTTCTCAAACACGCATTCTCTCATTATGGTGTGGTTATTTTTCACTCAACATTTAAGAATGAGAATATTTTATTTAGTATTTCTAACTTCTTATTACTAGCATGCAGAAACTCTATGTCCTCATAGCTTTTTGGATGCTTGGGACGCTGGAACGCTTTGAAGTTGTAAGTTTGATTTTCTCGAGGACTAGCAAAGTCTAAGTGTGGGGGAATTTTATAGGTGTAGAATACACCTTAATTTACTATCTAGTAGTTATGCTTTCTTTGCTATTTTTCTTGTAAATTATGTATTTTACGTGTGTTTTTGAGTTATTAGGTACTCTGGAGTCGCACGGAGGAAAAGAAGAAGAAATCACCAAAATTGAGCAAGAAAGGGAAAATTTGTCATTTCCCAGGAAAACACTATCGGGAGACGAGCCACGGTTAAAGGGAAACTCTCTCAGAGGAGTATTAAAAACAGGCCAGCCCATGTTAAAGGGCAACTTGCTTTTGGAAGAATTATAAAGAGCAGCCAGCTATGGTTAAGGGGTTACCATCTAAGGTGTCCCTTATCAGTTATCAGTGGGTGTAAGTATCATTGGTTAACCCTTAGCAGTGACCGGATACAGGATAACCAACCCTACTTCCATACCCTAAATTTGAGAGAATCTGTCTCTCATTCATTTCACCTGAAAATGAGAAAGAACAACAGCAGCGACTGCGCTGTTAAATCCCAGAGATTTAGATCGAAATAGAAGATTTGTGGAGGGTATAAAGAAGGCAGTGGTGGTGGCTACTTATGGTAGAGGTCTATTGGATATTGAATCGAAAGTCTGAGGGTTTCAGAAAATTAGGGTTTGATGATGAACAATGACGAGATGGATGAGCTTCCATGGAGTTCCAGTGCTGTTACTACTACAATTGATGAAACAGGCGATGGGTTTGAGTTATTTATGGGTTTTGTGGTAGAGCAGAATAGAAGCTCAGAGAGCTGTTAATGGGGGCTGAGAAGAGCTGTTGGTGAGTCGAGAGGTTCAGGGGATTAAGAAGATGACTGAGGTGGTGAAGGTGGATTAAAATTAATGTGGGTTTGTGTTCGTGATGGTACTGTATTCAGTGGATATGGATGTTGAAGAACTCAGGGATGATTTGAATCTGCTGAGAAGACCATGATTTGTTGAATGAATTAGAGGATTGTTGAGATTGGCTCAAGAACTTAGTTCATTGCAGCTTAGTGGTGCTGAGATTGGAATGGGTTTTGGTGGTAATTGATACATGGAAGAGATGCTGTAAATTTATTTGGGTTTGATTCACTGAGATGGTGTGAAGCTGCAGGGGAGATGTATGCAGGGATGTGTGGCTACGACAGTGAATGAAACTCTACTGCAGTGAAGAATGGTTTGAATGAGTTAGATGTATGCCTAGGTGTGTCACAGGAATTGAAGAAAAATGGCCTGAAATTATGGTCGGGAAGTCCTGTAATGAAACAGAACTCGGACGATTTTCTCCTCCGACGAGTCGACTCGGTGCCAGCGATGAACGATTCATACGAGTCCGAAGACCGATCCAGAAGAGTGATTAAGACTGAGTTAGACAGCTGAGTGAGCTTACTCGGTGTCTGACTGCGCCCTTTGACTTGAATTTTTGACTAAATGAGACTGTTAGTTTGACCGTTAGTCCTAACGGTGGACTGACGGAATATTCTGTCGACGGAGAGAATTTTCAGGTGGCCGGCGGTCACGAATTCCGGCTAAATTCCGGCCAAAAACCCAGTTTTCCAGCGATCCAAAAATACATAATTTTGTGTGGACTTCTCTCATGTGTGTGAAGACTTAGAATTGGGAATTGGATGAAAACTTGGAAGTTTTGGAGAATTTGACTTGAAATTGGAATATGGCTCAAATTGGGAAAGTGGTGTTCTTATGGAATGTACATTCTTTTCCTACAAAGATATGGAGAGTATTAAAGCCTATAAATAAAGGAGTTCTCTACAACTTTTTACACACATCTACTTTGGAGAAGGAGTTAAAGTGCACAAGGATTGGAGGAAGGAGCAACAATCATCTTTTCAATAAGTTTTTCTTTCTTCCTTAATTATTATTATTATTGTGTGAACTCCAAACTATGTGTAGCTAAATTTCTTATTGATTGAGGAGGAATTCCTAGTTCTTAATATATGATTTGAGTTTTGTTTCAATTTTACTTTGAAGTTTTTCATATGATTATCGTTTTTTTTTACTAATATTAATGTTTATGATTGATTGATAGGTTGTTTGGAGTGCACGCTAAATTGATTTGTTAATTTAATATAAAGCTATTGAAAGTTAGGGAATACGTAATAGTTTCTTGACTCTTTACACAAGTAGAAAACACAAGACCTTGCGGAGGGATTCCGTGGAGCAATTGTGTGTGAAAACAACGCTAGAAAGTGAACTAGGCGAACCGAGTCAAACTACAAGTACTAAACCTAAGTTCATAAATCTTAATGCGTTCGGGGAATTACATCTTGTAAGAGAACCTCAAGGTGGTTCTTTTGAATAGAATCTGATAACTAAGAGAACCTGTTACTCAGTGAAATAAGGAATTTTGGGGTTAGCTGTTTAACCTGCTATCCTACGGTTGGTGATAATCTATGACTAATAAAAAGTGGAAAAGAACATAACTTTAATCATTGTTTTGCAACGAAGAAGGATTCCTTGATCTATTCTCTCTTATTGAATTCAACTTACACTTTTAATTGCTTTGTTTATTTATTTTTCTTTTAAAATCTTGAACCAATCCCCCCCTTTTGTGACATTATAAGAAAACTATAATATCTTGCTCCTCGTGGGATCGATCTTGACTACCCTATATTATTTGTTAATTAGGTAGTAAAATATTAATTAATTTGTTGTAGTTACGACACGCATCATGAGGCGAATAGAACTAGGGAAGAAAAAAAAGTAACTCTCGCAGGCAATTACCTTGGTGGTGATGCAAAGGTTTGGTGGAGAACTATGCTGCAAGAAGATGAAGCGGATGGTTATGCCAATCCTATGTCATGGGATGGCATGAAAAAGGGACTGAGATGTCAGTTCTGGCCGATCAATGGTGCTTGGTATGCAAGAGAAAGTTTACGTAGGCTGAAAATGACGAGTACACCACAGGCCTATGCTGAAAAATTCCTTGCATTGGTGCAAGAAATACGTGGCATGAGTGAAGAAGATCAGATGTTCCAATTTCTGGCTGGCGCAAGTTCAAGTGTGATTGCAGAACTTAAGAAGCGCAAAATCCAGAGTATCCAGATGGCTATTCAAGTGGTAAGAGGACTTACCAGCTGCACAACGACTGAAGATGTTCAAAGCTGTGAAGGTGAAGCCAAAAGGAAGAAAAAATATGTAGGCAGTAAGCGAAAGCATGAACCAAAGGAAGATGAATTATTCCCTTCAGCCCGGAAGTATAGGGGATGTTTCATCTGCAAAGGTTTGCATTTCGCAAGAAGCTGTCCACTCAAAGCACAACTTAATGTATCAGTTGGGAATGACTATGGGGGTCATTCTATAAAGACTCGTGAAGGCCGAAGTGAAGGTTCAAGGAAGAGACCACGCATCGAAGTCGTTGCTCACTTTGACAAAGTAAGAAACTAAGCTAAGAACAAGAGTAAGTGTTGCTGTCTCCATTGGAGACACTTTAATTCCAAAACAAGAGTGTTTGTGGCCTTGTTTTATGTAGCTTTAGTTGTTGTTTGTTGCAAACTCTGTGTGTAGAGTTTGGTTATACAGACTTTTATTTGAGTCTTTAAGTTTGAATATACTCTGCTTTGGTGTAAGCAAGTTGCTTTGTTAGTGAATTTTTAGCTTTCCACAAGTGATCAAGTGGATGATCAATCATGTAATGGTACATGGTCTTGTTATGTAAGAGCAGTAATGAACAAGGGTGTTTTCGTTTATAAATTCTTGCCTCTTTATTTACGATGTAAAACTAATTCATGGGAAGATGCTGCAAGTAGCATACCTAGCCTAACGTATGCAATGGCAAGACAAGTTGAAAGCTAATAAGCAAAGCATAGGACAAGGGTCCTAGTTGGTGTAGAAGTGATGTTGCTTTTTGGGGATTGCAGAATAGCACGACGGCAGATGGGAAGCGACGGTGCAATCAATACAGCAAATAAGAAATCACATCATCAGCAAGCATGAGTTGGGTAGAACTCATGGCCTTAGAGAAAGACACACACTTTCCAGGCAAATTAGCAATGCAGTTCAAAGAAGTATTTGGAGACATATTGGCTTTGAAGGCATAACAAAAGGACAACTAAAAGGGTTAGCTAATGATATGTCCAAGAGATAGTTAGTCACAGTTTTAAATGGGATGTGCAACTCAATATTTTTGTTGCATGGAAGTTAAGCAAATAAAACTTACCATTCCAGTTTGGGTATGTAAAATGGCATAAGTATAGAGTTTATACTTGGTGGCCACATTCATAGAAAGGAGTTCTTGAATGTTGTTTGCATAATCATATGTTTGGTGAGGCATAAAGTGTTGAATTCGGGTGTCTAATGCAAAGAGAACCCCTATTCACTTCGTGACGTGCTTAATGAGGAGCGTGAAGAACAACAGTTCAACGGCGGGTCGTCGACAAAACTGATTGAAGGTAAAGCCAAGTCATTTATAAGTCCTTGTCACAATGAGTGAGAGGCAAAGTCGTAAAGCGATGGCAATGATCATGATGATCAAATTGAGAAGAATCATTCAGTGCGTACACCTAGGCGCAAATGATTCATGATAAATTCAGGCTAAGATGAATTTCAGATTCGCATTTGGGTATTGAAGCATGATTTAAGTAGAAACATAAGCGTAGTGCACGACGCAGATAAGTGGCTCAAGTATATGGGATCAATGACAAAGTAGTAAAGCTAAGTTATGGCATGTGGTACTAAGCATAAAGTTTTGGCAAGAAGGGTGGCCAAACAAGTTTGCTGAATTCTGAGAGAAGCTTAGAAGTGTACCAACGCCGAAGAACAAGTATATTGGGTATACTTGGTTGCGTTCAACGAGTGCGTTGAACGGATTAGGTGGGGGAGGTCTATTACGGTGCTGCATAATGATGACGCGTCACAGAGTTGCAGACCAAGTCAGTGTTGTTCGCAGAATGGCGCATTTGAGAAGCCATAATAGCGATATCAGATAGACCGTTAAGTGTCGAGAATGACATGACCCTACAAGGCCAATGAAACGCAAGAGTAGCGATACATTGTAAAGATATTTGGCTAAGGAATGAAGCTTATTGGACGACACAATGAAGCTTCATTGAGAGAAGTCAAGACAAGGCCAAAGTGACAAATGCAACATGTGATGTTGGAATTAAGGCATATCCGTGGAATTGAGTTGGCCCAAACTCAAGGATGATGCAAGAAGAGTGAAATAGACTAAGATTTAGTCTATGGCATTGGTTCAAGGCTGGCCAAAGCTTGAACAATGCAAACAAGTTGGTAATGCAAAAGTTGCATTGTTGTTGTCAAGCTAATTGGCGTAGTGAAGCATATATGACACACGAGTAACTATAGTGGGCTTAAGGAGTTGGTCTAGACAAGTAAAGATTAAAGAGTATCCGTGCATGAGTTTAAAATGATAAACATGCAGGGCCAAGACAGCTGAACGTTGGAGCGTGGCAGAATCCAGTATGCCAGAACAAGTGGCGCAATACGGCTCAAGTGACAGTTACAAGTTGGTTACGAGCTTCACAAGCATGACAATGATGTGTGATGAAGATGAGCGGTTATAAAGTAGTTTATAATCATGGGAGAAGAGTTTTAACTGCCAAGAGAATAGGTGTTGGACGATTGGCGCAAGTTAAAGGAGAACTGGCCAGTTGGCATAGTAGTTGGCGGTTATGAAACTGCTCCCCGAGACAGATGGCTGTCTCTAGCGTGTGTAACGGTTATGCACGATTTTTCCAAGCAAAGATGCTGTATAAATAGTCATAAGGCATGGGAAATTCGGTAGCCTAGCCTATGTGAGAATTAGACTCATATTAGGAGAGTTTTTGTAAGACTTAGACTTGGTTCAAGGAGTGAACATGTATGTTTAAGTCCCCAAGTGGACAAGTTTTGTATTTTTTCCCTTTGATGCAATAAAAGAGTTGATTGTGTCATATTCTAAGTGTTCTTGGTTGGATGATTGTTGTTAGCAAAGTATGGAAAAGATTGAATGCATTATGGGGTGCATTTGATGAGTTTAAGTTAAAGAGAAAGAAGGTTAAAGACTTCCGTTGTAGAATTTTTAAGTTGGATGTTTGCATTGGTGCAAACTTATAAGGCTGAAGTGCAAGTGGGTGAAGCTTTATTCATAGAATCATTGTGCTGTTGGGTTACACTTTCGTGGAAAAATATCTGGGGTGTTTGAAGGTGTGACATTAGCCATGCTAGCCGCATCATATGCCAACGGCATGCCAATCCCTTGGCCCCACCATGCCAAACGAAGGCATGCGACAATCAACGGTTCCCCTTCAATCCCAGGAGAAAATCCTAGCCATCCAAGGTTACCAGACAACGCATGGTAACCTTTGGCACGAAAGCCTAAGTTTGGCCATGCCAACGGAAAGCCAAACGCACCTAGACGTGTCCCCATGCTGGCCTTCCCTACGCAGCTACCAAAACGAATGCGTGCGACAATCATCGGTCCCCCTTCAATCCCAGGAGAAAATCCTAGCCACCCAAGTTTACCAGACAAGGCATGGTAACCTTTGGCCCGAAAACCTAAATTTGGCCACGCCAAACCATGACATGCCAACAACATGCCAACCTAGCCGTGCCACCATGCTGGACTTCCCTACGTGGCTACCAAAACGAAGACGTGCGACAATCAACGGTCCCCCTTCAATCCCAGTTGCAAATCCTAGCCGTCCAAGGTTACCAGAAAACACATGGTAATCTTTGACCCAAAACCCTAGTTTGGTCACTCCAAAACGCGCCAAGGCATGCCATGCCATGCCAATGACATGCCAACCTAGCTGCCCACCATTCCATACCAATGGCATGCCAACCTAGCCATGCCACCATGCTGGCCTTCCCTATGCGGCCACCAACAAATGAAAGCTTGCGACGATCAACATCTACCTTTCCTCTTAAGATGCAAAATCTCAACCGTCGAAGGTTACCAAGATAGCAAGTCTCCCAAGCTCGACCTTCCAGGCAACAACAATTTGCTACATGTTTTCCACAAAAACATTCAAGACATCAACACATATCACAAACTGGGGGATCCTCTTTGGGTATTGGTTTGGAGGTTTACAACGTGCGGCGTACACTACGCCCGTCATAAGGAAGTGTCATAAGGATGAGGCGGTTAGTAAATACATGGAAGTTAATGGTGAAACACTTCTTTTTATGGAACATCAATTCCATGCGTTAACGTTACCACCTCCTCCAATTTACTCACCCATTTTTCCATCTGCTAGATTCCCACTTTCTGATACAAGTCGTAACACAACTACTCTTCCATAATCAACTATTCTGGTCTCATCACTTTCCTTGCTTCCCTCCCCAAAACCAACCCATTCTCCTCCACTTTGTGACCGAAGCAAGTCTGGAACAACCATTTCTTGGTTTACGACGGACTTGTACAGATTGATCTCTCGAATTTAAAGTACTCCCTTGCAGTACATTGTTTAGGGTTTAAATTCGTTTCTCACCCACACACCCGAAATTACCGAAATCAGCAGAAATAGTTTTCACCCACAAACAATTGGCTACCATAGTGGGAGATTGATCTTTCGGTTACAATGTCAATTTTTGACCCAGACATCAAGACGATGGAAGCAGGCGATCCACTCATGGATCGACAACTCAGTTACCAAATGACCCGATTATCAGTCTTGACACAACAAGGAACGACTGGGGACTTCCCAGAGGTTAAAATAAAATGACCCGCTCAGGGATCGATGACTCTTATCAAGTGACTCATGGTCGACTAGGGACTTTCCACAATATCGTTTTCGTTAGAAGATCCAAAATCCGAGTAAGTCTTGCCTATACATAATACATTGGTTTACTACTTCAACTTTTCACGGGAATGATAAAACCGGTAGCCATGCTATGTTTCATCCCATGTCATCTACCAACGCGCAATGTTCATAACCAATCATAACTAAAACAATTCATTCCTAAACGATCCATTCCAAAAGAATAATCCAAAACCGTCAAGGTAACATTTATCTATCAACCCAAGAAATCAAAAACATGAACTAGGCGTTTCAATTGCCTTTCAAAAAAAAAAACAACTTAAAAATAAGAAGTTCAAAAGACAGAAATATATTCAAGGAAAGTATTCCAACAACGGCTTGCTCCTCTTAGCACATGCCTCCCTCGTACTCTGGAGAGCCACCCTTTTCAACTTCAGCTGCCTGCATAATTTTTTGAATTCTGCTTCCTGCTTCTTCACCATGTCTGCGGAAGGACCTTCGACTGTTTCGACTAGCAACTTTTAAACCTTAGAGAAACCTTCAACGAACCAAGGGACATTGAATTCGAAGTTCACACACATGTCACGATGGAACCTCCAGCTCGATATTACATCCTCAAAAACCATATGACCAGTCACGTTGCACATGTCGTCAATCGAAGATAAAGCTTCCTCCACCCGCTTAACCAGGCAAATCGACTAGTAATTTTTTGGTTGTGGAAATATGACCGTAGATTTCCCATATCTTGGTGTATAATGCTGCATGTTTAGTTGGCACGCTAAATCCCCTAATTAACACGTGATCCTGATAAGGAACCAGGTATGGATGAACAAAGGTGGCGCATGCGACTGCATCAGTATCTGAGTCATAAAAACGCTTCAGTAACCATTGCACCAACATTCACATGAGCAATATCCGTTATCTGAGTCATAACAATGCTTCCATATTGATCGTCCTTTGTCTCAAAGATACCAGGCTTGGCTGACACAGCTAGAGACGAAGCCGTGTCTTCACTAGTTTCCGTCTCAAGTTCATCTTCGGAAATGGCTTCACTCTGTGATATCACGACTTAGATACTCTTCAAAAAAAAGGGAGAAAGAAGAATAAGAACATGGAGAAGACTCATTGATTCGCTTTCAGACCGACTAGAGGAAGATTCAGCACTGCTATCGGAAGAACTACTCTCGCCATCTCTGGACTCTGAGATTTCATCCTTCTCAAATTCCCTTTCACCATGGTAAAGGAGTTCGCACTACTAAGACCATGGGCAAGGCACAAGAATAGACACTCAAAAATGAGACAAAGACATACGTAATCCGGCCGAATCAGGAAGAAAATTACACATACTCGCATGTTGGAAGAACTAAAAGTCGAAAGAGCCGTCGGACTCGACTAAAAACCACCAGCACGGCTTTTAGGTCTTCGCTACTTCACTTGGGGACTATATGCATTCGAGCTAACGAATTTTCTCTTGGGATCCCTCAGAAGTAAATGTTCCGCTAAAACCGCAGGAGAACGCTTACCACGTCGGTTTTCTACCACATCATTCACGAATCCATGGATAACGATAAACTCATCCTACCAAAATGTGTTATATTTGGAGGTTGTTGATGTATTTCGTTCTGCGAGAAGAAAAGAGGGACTTTTACCCGACACAAGAACACTAGCATCGAGAACAGTTGATAACGGGATTTCTGGAACAGCCGGCTGATAAGCGAGTGGGACCCCTTAGTCAAAACCCATATGTCGTGTCGCTCTATCAATGTTGTAAGAGATTGCTTTGCAAGATCCTCGAAATAAAGACGGCACATGACCAGGCGTGTAGCTTTGCATGAACATAATTTCTCCAACACTCAGATCTTATTTATCAGAAGACAAAGACATGTTCGAAGCAGGAGCAAAGGTACTGATTTGAGTTATGGACGCATGCACCGGAGCCCATGGACCAAACTTAACAATATACGAGTTGTCAAGAAATCCAACCAGGTTCGAGCCAATCTTTGGACGCCTATTCGACCAGCGCAGTATCATGGATCTACCCCAAGACTCGAGAAGTACAACCAATGGTTTTTGGGCGTACTTATCGAAGTGATCCCACAGCCACGCCTGAAGAAAGGCGCATAAATGTATGAATCCACTTTCATATAGCCGTTTGAAGCGCACGTATCCGAGACCAGCCAATCCAAGTGTGTGTACATATAACCAAGAAATAAACCGCCAATAGGGAGAAAGACGGGTTTTGCCAATTTTATGGCAAACTTTATAAGTGCCTGCCTTATCTCCTTCTTACCCTAGTCGTCATCAAAAATATCACTGGATAACCAAAGAGCCAAGGACCCCGCGACATGAAGCGTACTATTCTTCTGATTCGACTCTAACTCATTAGGAAACCACTGTGACACCCACCAGTCATAGAAGCACTTCATCTCATTTTCTTTCCGAACGAATCCTTTTGATTTCTCAACCATGGAGGCGTGCATTTCTTCTTCATCTACAGACAACCTAACATCGAGGTTTCCAATTACGGTAAGGTTCAACAATACATCCACGCTCTCTAAGGAGATGGTCATTTCACCCCACCTACATATGGCCGTGTGGGTGTCCGGATACCATCTGGAAATAAAAGCAACCAAGCCTGGAATGTCTTTCCTAATCTGAAGCACTGCGGAAGCCGCAACAACATCAATGATCTGCGCCTTGGACAAATTGGTTTTTACATGATCCTGACCCATCATTAATCGCATCCATTTCTTGAAGGGACGCAACGGACTCACAAAGATTTTAAATTCGATGGGAGAGGCAGGATATTCTTCCCTCTGAAGACAAAACCTTATTACGCCACCTGGCCGAACCGACCGGTTTTCTCCCTCACTTTCCGGACCAGTCAGAAGAATCGACACGTACTTAGGGTGGTTTCTCTTAACCGTGGTCGATGTTATGAAGAATTCATCACTTACGTTCGGCTTGGAATTTCCACTGTCTTTTGGTACGGCAGAAATTTTCTCAAGTGACGTCATAACGAAGATTCTCTCACGATACTTCCACCTTCCGAACAACTACAATGAAACAATACGAAGGAAAAATTATTACGGAAAGTACATGGAAATTATTTTCTCAGACAAAAGAGATCCTCCTTAGACGCAAGCCAGTTTATTTCGAGGTCATAATACGTATACGCAAAGAAATGGGGATTGATATGCCCTGCATCACCGCCTCATGCCAAGGACGTACACTGCAACAGGAAATTCGCGCCCGACCAAGGAGGCGCGCCCCACCATGGGAACCATGCACATGGCCACACCAAGAAAATGAGTAAAACCAAGAAACTAGGTTTTCATGGGAAGGGAATGACAACTACTATCTCTCACCTACTTCACACAGTAAGTTGGGGAGATCAATATTGCTACGGTATTCATGCCTAAATACTACTGCAATATTGTACATAACATGCCTACGGTATTCTCTCATTAAAGCATGAAAGCTCATGCCATAAATCTCTGACTGAGAAGGTTGTCTCTCAGAGTATATGAAGATGTGTAGTCTCCCGGCTGAGGCCATTGCACATCTCATGAATACTGAGGAATTTCAGTAATTACACCGGATCCGACAATCGGATGAGTATCGAGACTCATGTCTCTAAGCATGAAAGCTCATGCCATAAACCTCTGATGGAGAAAGTCTCTCAGAGAAGATGCAGATGTGTAGTCTCCCAGCTGAGACCACGGCACATCTCATACTGTATATAATCGAAAGATTGGATGGATCCTAGATAGCATTCCTACTAGTATAGAGCGACAACGTCTTCGGGATGAAACCAGGTTTTCCATGACTATATAAGAGGAATATGACACTCCAGCAAGTTCATATTGCTCAACCCTCAGATGATTAATGCCCCTGGATAGGAAGCCCTTCTAGTATAGAGCCATCAATTAATTATCTTAAATCGTCTGAATATCCAACAATATTCTACGAATCATTAATTGATCGCATGAATATCTAGCAATATTATGCGATTCTCTGTTATATTTCGTTACTTCAATTCGTGGTTCTTCCCAGCAGAATTCCATAGGTTAGTAATAAATATTCAATGAAAACAGGCAGCAACGAATAAGCTCTGACAAAAATAGTGCAAGTGTAATTAGCAAATAATGCACAGACCAGCATTTTGAATGCACGAACGAGCATTTCAAAAAATATGAATGAACGAGGAACCTATGCAAAATAGGAAGGAAAAATAATAGTAACAAAATATTAGCAAAAGCGCCAGGGGACTGGGATCACCAGCCGGCCAGTCATGCCGTGACCAGTCACGCACCCAATTTTGTGTTTTATCATATTTTACTATTTTTCCCTGATCTCACGAAAAATTATCCCGTTCGAGCAAATCTCATATTTTTCAAAGAAATTATATAAATCACATGATTTCATCAAAAAAATAAATAAAATTAGGGAAAGGTGTCATGGGACCCCCGGCCGGCCGGTCATGCCTTGGCCGTGGCCCGTCCCACACCTCATGTCACCATTATTTTATTATTTCTCTCAAATTATGAAAAATCCTTGACTTTATGAATTTTCTCTAAAATCATAAAAATTACCTAATTTCATGTATTTTTAACTAAATCACATGATTTTATCAAAAAATAATAAAATTAGGGAAAGGTATCATGGACCGCCGACCGGTCATGCGTCGGCCGTGGCCGGTCCCACACCTCATGTCCCCATTATTTTTTTTATTTCTCTTAAATGATGAAAATTCCTTGATTTCATGAATTTTCCCTAAAATTACCTAATTTCATGTATTTTCTCTAAAATCATAGAAAATATTAAAATAATTAGGAAAAACTTGTGGGACCGGGCTCTAGCCGGCCGACCATGCCCTAGACGGTCCCACACGCCCCTTGTTTTATTATTATTTGGTGTTTTGTTTCATGATGATTTCATGAAAACTCCCTGATTTCAACAAAATATCTTGGTTTTCAACAAATCCCTTTGATTTTATGAAAATTATCTAAAATCATCAAAACTTAGTAAAATTGGGAAGAGTGGTGGGATCCGCGCCCATGACCGTCCGGCCATGCCTTGGCCTTTGCCGGTCCCACACTCTCATTCCTTATTTTATTTTATTTTATCTCTAATCTTATGGAAGTTCCCTAATTTCATCAAAACTCTCCAGTTTCATGGAATTTCCCTTAAATCAGAGAAAATATATAAAATTACATAAAGTTGGGAAATATGTGGGACCGTGCTTGTCACCGGACGGCCATGCCCTAGCCGTGTCCGGTCCTACACCTTGCAATTCCCTGTTTTAGTTATTTTCCCTCATCTCATGTATTTTTCCCAGTTTCAGCAAAACCATGGATTTTGCATATTTTCTCCAAATGTTGCTCAAACATGCACCAGAAAATATCAAAATTCTCAGGACTGAAACACGGACGTTATGGTGACACGGGCACATCCCATTGACCGACCAAGGGTGACCTCGAGGCTTGCAAATAGCTGGTCACGCATGTTTTAATGATTTTAACCTAATTTGCTCAGTTGCTCATATTAGGTTCAAACTCTTTCCAAACAGTTGGGAGGTTGCTCAAACGACCATCTATTGGTCCCACGGACACCAAGAGCCGATCCTATGACCTCTTGGACGGTCCCTCATATTTTCTACATCAGGTTTTATGATTTTTCGCTCACACGAGCATTATTTCAGTATATGATTAAACCAGCATTCAATCATTCTTTCACCAACTGGTCCTCAAGAGACTTTGGTATTTTTGCCAAATCGACCATTTGGACGTTATATGGTAAACCCGTCATCCCATGTAGCTGGTCCCGCGTTGATTTGCAATAAATCATAATTTTGGAAAAATTAGGGTTTTGAATCCAGAGCTCTGCAGAAACGTGATTCTGAGCAGATTCAAACACTAATAATTTTGTGTTGATTCCATAATCAACACTTTATTTATTTTGCTCGACCCAGCAGTCATTAATTTAAATTAATATTTTATTCGGTCCTGTTACCAATAAATTCATCAAACGAGCAATATTTGCTCGAACCGGCAATATTCACTCAAATTAGCAATATTCGCTCAGACTAGCAATATTTGCTCAGATCAAAGAATATTGGTTCAACTATCAATATTAGACAATTCAGCAACACAGTTTGCTCATTTTAGGTTATAATGATACCTCGTCTCAGCAGACATACATTTAATTCATGAGTTTCAGAACATTTGTTAAAACGTGTTCAAATCAGCACTTCATGGACTCATCGTCCCATAAAGTCAGCAACTGACTCCACAATCACATATTTCAATCGTGTTACATGGAGGGATATTAACTATGGTTTTGGTCTGGCGGTCTACGTCACATATGTTCGCCAACGATGAGAATGTGAACAAGTCGTGCAATCAGTTGGAAGAGTCAGCAAAGTAGTGGGTGGAAAATTAACCAAGTCTCCGCACGATGAGTAATTGGTTTAACACGATTTCCCACTTCCCCACTCTCTGATTCTAGCAAACTATCACACTTCATGGGATCATGGTATTTTCAACCCCGGCATTATAAAATGTCTCTAAATCCTGATTGAAACAATATTCGAATATTCGAACACTCGAACATTCGTCTAGCAATTTCTCATCAAAGTTCATACATATAATCTTTCGTCTACACGAACTCAAAGAAATCAATCTCAATTGAGCAAAATTCAATCATTCAGAGCATTTTCACGCTGAATTCACAACACACCTACAATCTCAGATCACCATTGATCTCACGCATTTCTCAGCTTCCCTCATACATATCAACCCATCCTCTCTTGTGACCAAATTGACTCTAGAACGACCATTATTTTTGGTTTAGGCCGGAGTTTTACAGATTGATCTCTCAAACTTAAAGTACTCCATTCTTGTAGTGCATCTGTGTGAGGTTCAATATTTTGCTCAGTTCAAGGAGTCTCCACACGGTCGACTCTTTAATCTCGTAAAAACCAGCAAATCGTTTCTTCCCATAAACAACTTCACAAAAGAATAGAGGCAAGTATGTACTTTTTAAGTTTAGTATTCTTTCGCTCATTTCTTCATCAACAAAGATCAAAGACTGCTACAACAACTGATTTTTTCTTAAAGATCGCTCTTTAAGCAATATTCAAGAAAAAAGAGGCAAGATGTAGGAGAAGAATCGCGCGTAGCACATTTGTTAGTTGGAGAAATGCATTCATTTCCATAGCTCGCGAGAAGGTAGCAAGAGCCTGCGAAATTATCAAAGACCTGCGAAAATATGAGCTGTACTCCACTATATGTGAGCTATCATCCACTATGTAAACACTTATATAAAGAGAAAGAGAGGAGAGAGAAAAGGAAGAGATACATATTTTTGTAAGATAGAGAGAGAGAGACTTTATTTTCTTTAATGTAACCCAAATGTAATTTCAATAATCATAGTGAAGAACCCTAACCCCGTGGATGTAGATCACATTGATCGAACCACGTAAATCCTTGTGTACATTTTATAATTTTAATATTTTAATATTTTAATCTTTATTATTGATTGTGAAATAGAGTTAAATCTAGAAAATATCATAAAGTGTGTGTTGTGGGATTTCCTGCAACTACAACACCTCTGTCCATAGAGTCAGGTCGCTACAAACACAGACTTGTAAGGTCTTGAACGTGTTTTCATGCTCTGATACCAATTGAAAAAGCGGGGGTCTAACAACCTCACCCAATATTTAGATTAGCAATTTGCATGGACAACTCCGAGTCACTTTTTAGAGAATCAACTAGACTCAATCAATAGAAAATATCTCAAGGAGTTATTATCTCAATCTCTCGATTTGATTTACTCAAACAAATATGATTCGTGAGTCTTAGTCAAAGAGAGATAACTTGTATGGTACCAAAGACCAATATCCAAGTGTCAATCAATTTAAATCTACAACCAATAAGGTCGGATATTCTAATTGATTGAACAACGCACAACCTGTATTGTTTCAATTATATAATAAAATATAATGCGAAAAAGAAATAACACAGACACCAGAATTTTGTTAACGAGGAAACCGCAAATGCATAAAAACCCCGGTACCTAGTCCTGATTAAACATATACTGTATTAAGCCACTACAGACACTAGCCTACTCCAAATTAACTTCGGTCTGGACTGTACTTGAACCCCAATCGATCTCACACTGATCCAAGGTACAGTTATGCTCAAACGCCTATGATCCCAGCAGGATACTGCGCACTTGATTCCCTTAGATGATCTCACCCACTACCAAGAGTTTCTATGACCCAAAGTCGAAGACTTTAATAAACAAATCTTTCTCACACAGAAAAGTCTACAAGATAGATAAATTCGCCTCCCACGAATAAACCTATGAGTTTTGTTCCGTCTTTTGATAAATCAAGGTGAACCTGAACTAATCAATAAAATCATACTTATATTCCCGAGGAACAGCTCAGTTTTATCGATCACCTAAGAATAAACTTAATCGACGCATCGAAGAAGATTATTGAGGAATCACAAATGATGGGACGAAGATGTTTGTGACTACTTTTATATCTTGCCTATGATAGATAGAAATCTCAAGCCAATTATTAAAATTGTACTCGTACGATAGAAACAACAGGATCAGATCACACAACTACAAGAAAAGTAGTATCGGTCTGGCTTCACAATCCCAATGAAGTCTTTAAGTCGTTAACCTGGTGTTTATGGGAGAAAATCGCCTCTGACGAATTTGGTAAATTCGATGATGGAGAGACTGGTTTAAACCATTAAAAAAATATGCTGCACGTGAGCACTTTTTATTCGAGATATCAATCTGTACAACTCTTTCCTAAACCAAGAAGATGGTCATTCCATATTTTCTTCGGTCACAAAGTGGAGGAGAAGGGTTGATTTGGGGAGGATAGAAAAGAAGGGTGATGAGACCAGAGAGTTCTGTCTAGGTAGTATCTCGACTTGTATCAGAAGTGTAGAATCTTGCGGAAGCTTGCTATTGATGGCAGCTTTTGAGAGAGCTTGCAAAGTTGCTATCTGATAATGTTGTATTTTGCCTGACCAAGACCTTGTGTGTTTTGGCAGAATAGGTGAAACCTATTTATACAAGTGAGATTGAACGTACCATGGCCTCATTAAGGAATTGAGTAAATGTGTCAATTAAAACAGAGGAGGTGGAAACCGTTGGCTTTATGGTGAAAAACGTTTTCACCATAAATTTCCTTATTTAATTGACCGTATTCATTCCTTGCACGCCTTGCTTTATTGCGAGTGTAGTGTATGCTGCATGCTGTGACCGCAAAACCAAAACCCCAAGAAAGCATCCCCCAGTTTGTTTTGATGTCTCGAGAGTTGGGCGCAAGTGGCAATGCCAAAGTTGCTAGTGAATCGTTGCGGCATGTGCGGTATTTCTTGACCACGAGTTGTACTTTGAGTACGGATGTCAATGCCAAAGTCGCTTAGTGGAGCATTTGGCATGTGCCAATATCATGTGCGAAATGCCTTGGACGCGAGTTGTACTTTGAGTGTGGGACAAAGTCGCTTAGTGGATCATTTGGCATGTGCGGAATTCCTTGGCCGCAAGTTGCACTTTGAGTGTGAATGGCAATGCCAAAGTCGCTAGTGGAGCATGTGGCATGTGCCAATGGCATGTGTGGAATTCCTTGGAAATTGGATAGCAGGTTGGGAGAAAAAGTGGCTAGTGGTTGCGTGTTGGCATGTGCCAGTGGCACGCATGGCTACTTTGGCCAAGTCGCGGACGCTACAATGGCATAGCGATTTTGGAATGGAAATTGGCTAGTGGTTGTGTGTTGGCATGTGCCAATGGCATGCAAGGCCACTTTAACCAAATCGCGGGCGCTACAATGGTATAGTGGCTTTGGAATGGGAATTGGCTAGTGGTTACGTGTTGGCATGTGCCAATGGAACGCACGGCCACTTTGGACAAGTTGCGGGCGCTACTTTTTGGCATGTGCCAATATCATAGGGTCTTGGAATAGAAAGTGGCTAGCGTGCGTGTTGGCATGTGCCAATGGAACGCACGCCATCTGGGCCAAGTTGAGGACGCTAGTTTAGCGGCTTGGTAGAAAAAGTGGCTAGTGAGCGTTTTGGCATGTGCGGATGGCACGTGTGTCCAAGCTGCAAGGAAGCGCTCGCGATTTAGGGTTTTGAAACCCTAATTGGCGCCCTTCACTAAAACTATTGTAGAATTCTCATACGAACTCGGATTTTGACGGTCAGCCTGTCCATCTGACGGGAAAAGAATTTCCTATACCAGAACGAGTGAGTATTTAGTTTTTGAGGCCACTTAAGGTGTGAAAACAGCCCGTAAGTGAAACTGAGGAAGAGAAAGTGTCTAGCAGTGCGTTTGGCATGTGCCAATGGCACACGGCTATTGGGCCAAGTTTTGGGTGCTAGCTGGGCATAGCAGTTTGAAAATAGGAATAGGATAGCGGTGTGTGTTGGCATGTGACAATGGGACGCACGACCATTTGGGCCAAGTGGAGGGCGCTACTTTTGGAATGTGCTAATAGAATAACGACTTGAAATAGGAATTGGCTAGCGCTGCGTGTTGGCATGTGCCAATGGCACGCACATCCATGTTGGCCTAGGTTGCACGGTTTGCAAGCCTAGGGTTCTACTTTGGAATGTGCCAATGGCATAGCGACTTGGAAGATGGCTAGTGGTACGTGTTGTCATGTTCCAATGACACGCACGACCATGTTGGCCTAGGTTGCACGGTTTGCAGGCCTAGGGCGCTACTTTGGCATGTGCCAATGGTATAGCGACTTAGTTTGGCATGGTTGCAGTATGAAATTTGGTTTTGGCGTCGTTGCCATGGTGCGCAGTATGCGTCTTGGTTTTGGCATCGTTGCCGTGGTGCGCAGTATGCGGCTTGGTTTTGGCGTCGTATCCGTGGTACGCAGTATGCGGATTGGTTTTGGCATCGTTGCCATGGTGCGCAGTATGCAGCTTGGTTTTGGCATCGTACCGTGGTGCGCAATATGCGGCTTGGTTTTGGCGTCGTAGCCGTGGTGCGCAGTATGCGGCTTGGTTTGGCGTCGTAGACGTGGTGCGCAATATGCGGCTTGGTTTTGGCATCTTTTCCATGGTGCACAGTATGTGGCTTGGTTTTGGCGTCGTAGCCGTCGAGCGCAATATGCGGCTTGGTATTGGCGTCGTTTCCATGGTGCGCAGTATGCGGCTTAGTTTTGGAATTAGGGTTCTGTGTCAAAAACCCTAATCCGATATTTTAAAAAAATACCCCAATTAATTAAAAAAATACCCCTATTAAAAAATTACCCCTATTTTGAGGCCACTTAAGGTGTGAAAACAGCCCGTAAGTGAAACTGAGGAAGAGAAAGTGTCTAGCGGTGCGTTTGGCATGTGCCAATGGCACACACGGCTATTGGGCCAAGTTTTGGGCGCTAGCTGGGCATAGCAGTTTGAAAATAGGAATAGGGTAGCGGTGCGTGTTGGCATGTGACAATGGGACGCACGACCATTTGGGCCAAGTGGAGGGCGCTACTTTTGGAATGTGCTAATAGAATAGCGACTTGAAATAGGAATTGGCTAGCGCTGCGTGTTGGCATGTGCCAATGGCACGCACATCCATGTTGGCCTAGGTTGCATGGTTTGCAAGCCTAGGGTTCTACTTTGGAATGTGCCAATGGCATAGCGACTTGGAAGATGGCTAGTGGTATGTGTTGTCATGTTCCAATGACACGCACGACCATGTTGGCCTAGGTTGCACGGTTTGCAGGCCTAGGGCGCTACTTTGGCATGTGCCAATGGTATAGCGACTTAGTTTGGCATGGTTGCAGTATGAAATTTGGTTTTGGCGTCGTTGCCATGGTGCACAGTATGCGGCTTGGTTTTGGCATCGTTGCCGTGGTGCGCAGTATGCGGCTTGGTTTTGGCGTCGTAGCCGTGGTACGCAGTATGCGGATTGGTTTTGGCATCGTTTCCATGGTGCGCAGTATGCATCTTGGTTTTGGCATCGTACCGTGGTGCGCAATATGCGGCTTGGTTTTGGCGTCGTAGCCGTGGTGCGCAGTATGCGGCTTGGTTTGGCGTCGTAGACGTGGTGCGCAATATGCGGCTTGGTTTTGGCATCTTTTCCATGGTGCACAGTATGCGGCTTGGTTTTGGCGTCGTAGCCGTCGAGCGCAATATGCGGCTTGGTATTGGCGTCGTTTCCATGGTGCGCAGTATGCGGCTTAGTTTTGGAATTAGGGTTCTGTGTCCAAAATCCTAATCCGGTATTTTAAAAAAATACCCCTATTAATTATTTACACATGAATTAAATGATCTCAGTTAATATGTTGCGGGAAACATTAGGTTATGGGGTTTTACGATTTTACCCCTTGTCTAAAATCCACCATCAACATTAAGTCCCCTGCTTAGCTCGGAACAGGAGCTTTGTTGCGAGGTAAGCATAAGATGGTGCCAAGACAAATTCTGAAAGAGAAGTGAGGAGATTTATCTGACCTTTTTCTGAGATGCGAACTGGATTCGGAATCCTTGTCTTTGGCAGTTTTTTGCACGAAGCGGGAGGTTGGCACAAATTGGCGGAAACGGGATGTTGGGAAGCATTGAGTAGCTGGCACTCTAGTTGGTGGGATTTGGCGCAAAGTTTGAGCAGTTGGCGTGGTGGGACCGGCGCAAAGTGAGCGTGCTAGCTTGGGCGGTACTGGTGCGAGGTTGAGAGGCTGGCATGGTGGGACCGGTGCAAAGGGGAGCGTGCTAGCTGGTTGGGAAGACTTTGAAACCCTAATTGGCGCCCGTCATTGGAATTGCTATAGAATCCTCATATGAACTCGGATTTTGACGGTACGCATATGTATCTTTAAGCTTAGAAAATTTCCTAGCTTTAGTAAAGAAGCTTTTCAGATTTTGATCTTGTTTAGGGGGTGATAAGCGCAAAATAGTAAACTTCCAAGAGGTTTTCAGAACCTTTTCGGGTTGCGTGTTGTCTGATGTTTTGGTCACCTCCCCTTGCTCGTTTATCCGATTGCCGGGATATTTTTAAAAAATGTAGGTGACTTCCATACGAAGAGAATGGTACATAACCCAATGCTAGATTCCACACCAATTTATCCCAGTTCGAAATTGAACATAGGGAAGTATAGATTTCCCTTAGCTGAGCTTGTTCAGAAAACGCGTTTCATGACTTTGGTACTTCTTTCACATGTCGTAGAAGCATAATAAGGAACTTAAATGATGTTAGCTCACTTACTTTCTTGATTTTATGATCGTACTGATTTTCCACGCTTGATCCATCCCAATCCCATGTAATCTTCGTATTAGGTGCTTAACAACGAAGTTGGGAATCATGGGTCCGTTAATATGAGCAACCATGGAGTTTTTGACGATGAATCACTTGCGCCTCTAGGTTGTGAAGTATTGATTTCCAATTCAGTGGAAGTGGCGTAAATCCCAATTGAGCCTCAGATGGTGGAACCCGAATCGAGGATAGTAGAAACTGCTTCGTCTGAAGTTAACCGTATCTTGTGAGATTTGACGGTGAAGGGATCCCGTGTATATGATCAGTCCTCTAGTATGGTTTACATTCTTCCATTTTTTAGTAGTTGTTGTTGTGGTGAAGTTCTGAATGAGAGGCAACAATTCTTGGTAGGGGATATAATCCGAAGAGAGTATATTGTCGCGGTAACAAAATAGTTTGGCGTGCTTCTTGTAGAAAATATTGTGTATATGTACCCGAAGAAAATACTGCACATATGATTTTGAATCTGTAGAGAATACTGCACACATAATTTTGAACCCGAAGTAGAAATACTGTATATTCTCTTGAACCCAGAAAATATACTGCGCATATAATTCTGAACCCGAAGTAGAATATTATATATGCTCTTGAACCCATAAAAATACTGTATATGAATCCCGAAGAAGAATATCATATATGTGCTTGAATCCATAGATTATATTGTTGTAGGAAATACTGCATATATGCTTCATGTAAATCTTGAAGAAGAAATCTTGCTCATCCATTTCGAACCCGAGAATACCGCATATACGATTTGAATCCATATAAAATACCGTATCCCATGAACCCGGAGAAGATTATTGTATACGTATTTCGAAACCGTTAAAAATATTGTTCTTCCATGCTTCAAGGATTTAACTTCGTCTGTTTTGTTGCATGCAGATATCTAGTTATCGATTTGTTATGAAGCAGTCTGACAAGATGTTACCTGAACAAGTTTCATCTAAAGACATTGGGAATTCCAAACCAAATATGGATGATGATTTCTTTACCAAAGACTTTTCTCCTTATCGGAGGAATCGTCCAGGTTTTGTACCAATTTTGTTAACTGGTGGTGAACATGAAAAGAAAGCACGCTCGGTTCGACCAGAAGATACCATACGGTTTTGTATTCACAAAGGGGCGTATTATTCTTCCAATATCACCGGTGACGATGGAGAGACTGGGAATGCGGATAGTGGTTAGGAATCCCAGGTTCCTTCTATCAATCGTGCTCTGGTTTGGGAGCGGCTTCTCTGGTTGGAAACAGATGCTTCCTTGATGCAGTGCAGTTGAGGACTTGCAGATATGTCTTGACATTCTGACTTGAAGAAATACAGTATTCCACACAAATGTTCCATCAGACGAAGTCCCCAGAAATTATGCGTCTCTTGACAGGAAGAGAGTCTTCGTGAAACCAGGGGGGTTTGATGATTTGCCTCGATTTTGGAGAAGTCGTTCATCTTTGCATATGATGAAATTGTGATTGTTGATCCCATGTGGGGAGTTCAAGTGCGACGGTATAAGGATGCAGGATGCCATTGCTGGAAAGGATGCAGGTTGTCGTTGCTGGAAAGACGTAAGCTGTCAGCGCTGGAAGACGCAAGGTGCCGGTGATAGCCATTGAGCAGAGAAACTAGAAAAAGAGAGACACCATATGTTGGTGTTGACCAGGGTGGGGTATTGTGGCCGGTCATGTGCATGATGCATGTGTGCCTGACATATGCGTCTGGCATATGCGTATGGTGCTGTCTTGGACGCGGACTGTTGGCACTGAAACTTTGTCTATCAAGCTGTGATGATAACGCGGGAGGCTTCTTTCCGTGGGACGGTGGAATCGATAATTGGAAGTCGTGCAGGGTGCATCACGGAATGCTGGTATTAGCGGTAGCGTGGTAGCTCTTCGAATGTTACTGTAGTAACGTCATCTACCTCATGAATAGTAACTGGTAACCATCATGATGTAGAGTCGGTACACATGATGATGCAACAAAGATTTGAGCTGAAACAGGAGGTCCTCCAAATGACGAAGGATGTCTTCTTCGAGAAAAGTAAACCACTCTTGAATGGATTCCTTTGTACTTCTGTCTTCTGAAATTCTTCTGTATTTTTTTTTTAAAAGGAAAATGTAACATCTGGCTTATGGTTTTGATTTTCTGGATTTCTGGGTCAATAGAAAAGTCTCCTTTTTATTATCTGGGATGAACCGTTTAGGATAAGGAAGATATGAAAAGATGAATATATGTTTTTGAAAGACATACTGGATGTCTGGTTTAAAGTTCGACCGGTTTTGATAGATAGCTGGTAGCTTTTGAGGATATTAGGTGATTTCTGGGATTGATGGTTTTGATAATATAACTCTGATTATTCTCTGTGAAGGGAATATTTCTTTTATGAAAGTGTGTGATAGTAATAGCACAACATGCAATGGTATGATGGTTTTATTGAGAACCCAAAAATAGATCGTATATCATGCTTGGTCTAGACCCACTTACTTTATAGGTTTTTCCGTGAGCAATCCTCTTTTCCATGTAAAAGACGGCTTTGCTGGTAGGATTGCCAGAAAGTTTTCAATCGCTGATAGCATCTTCAGTGGTTTTGCTGGTAGGATTGCCAGCAAGTATTCAATCGTTGGTAGCATCTTCAGCGGCTTTTCTGGTAAGAATGGCAACGTAAGTCCCCCATCTCTAGTAGCAGTTTCTTTGCAGGTAGGATTGCTAACAGGTCCCCAAATCGCTGGTAGCATCTTCAGCGAGTCCCCAGTTTTCCCGTATAGCTTTTACGACTGGTAACTGGGTTGAGTTGTAGATCCCCTAAACCGTGTGCCTGCTTATGCCATCTTGATGCTTGTATCGAGGCGCGAGATCGATTTATGAAAGAAGATATTATAACCGAGAGATTGAAACTCATGCTGTGGTCGCCAATTGTTTATGGGAGAAAATATCCTCTGCCGAATTTGGTAAATTCGATGATGGAGAGACTGGTTTAAACCCTTAAACAAATGTGTTGCACGTGAGCACTTTTGATTCGAGATATCAATCTGTACAACTCTGGCCTAAACCAAGAAGATGGTCGTTCCAGATTTGCTTCGATCACAAAGTGGAGGAGAAGGGTTGATTTGGGGAGGATAGTGAAGAAGGGTGATGAGACCAGAGAGTTATGGATATGTAATATCTCGACTTGTATCAGAAGTGTAGAAGCTTGCTAGTGATGGAATCTTTTGAGAGAGCTTGCAAAGTTGATATCTGATAGTGTTGTATTTTGCCTGACCAAGACCTTGTGTGTTTTGGCAGAATAGGTGAAACCTATTTATACAAGTGATATTGAACGTACCCTGGCCTCATTAAGGAATTGAGTAAATGTGTCAATTAAAATAGAGGAGGTGGAAACCGTTGGCTTTATGGTGAAAAACGTTTTCACCATAAATTTCCTTATTTAATTGACCGTATTCATTCCTTTCACGCCTTGTTTTATTGAGAGCGTAGTGTACGCTGCACGCTGTGACCGCCAAACCAAAACCCCAAGAAAGCATCCCCCAGTCTGTGTTGATGTCTCGAGAGTTGGGCGCAAGTGGCAATGCCAAAGTTGCTAGTGAAGCGTTGCGGCATGTGCGGGATGTCTTGACCTCCAGTTGTACTTTAAGTGCGGATGGCAATACCAAATTCGCTTAGTGGAGCATTTGGCATGTGCCAATGGCATGTGCGGAATTCCTTGGCCGCAAGTTGTACTTTGAGTGCGGGCCAAAGTCGCTTAGTGAAGCATTTGGCATGTGCAGAATTCCTTGGCCGCAAGTTGCACTTTGAGTGCGAATGGAAATGCCAAAGTCGCTAGTGGAGCATGTGGCATGTGCGGAATGCCTTGGAAATTGGCTAGCAGGTTGGGAATAAAAGTGGCTAGTGGTTGCATGTTGGCATGTTCCATTGGCACGCACGGCCACTTTGGCCAAGTCGCGGGCGCTATAATGGCATAGCGGTTTTGGAATGGAAATTGGCTAGTGGTTGCGTGTTGGCATGTTCCAATGGAAGGCACGACCACTTTGGCCAAGTCGCGGGCGCTACAATGGTATAGCAGCTTTGGAATGAGAATTGGCTAGTGGTTGCGTGTTGGCATGTGCCAATGGCACGCACGGCCACTTTGGCCAAGTTGCGGGCGCTACTTTTTGGCATGTGCCAATAGCATAGCGGCTTGGAATAGAAAGTGGCTAGCGTGCGTGTTGGCATGTGCCAATGGCACGCACGCCATCTGGGCCAAGTTGAGGGAGCTAGTTTAGCGGTTTGGTAGAAAAAGTGGCTAGTGAGCGTTTTGGCATGCGGATGGCACGCGTGGCCAAGCTGCAAGGAAGCGCTCACGGTTTAGGGTTTTGAAACCCTAATTGGCGCCCTTCACTAAAAACATCGTATAATTCTCATACGAACTTGGATTTTGACGGTCATCATGTCCATCTGACGGGAAAAGAATTTCCTATAACCGAACGCGAGCATATTTAGGTTTTGAGTCCTCTTAAGGTGTGAAAACATCCCGTAAGTGAAACTCAGGAAGAGAAAGTTGCTAGTGGTGCGTTTGGCATGTGCCAATGGAACACACGGCTATTGGGCCAAGTTGTGGGCGCTAGCTGGGCATATCGGTTTGAAAATAGGAATTGGCTAGCGGTGCGTGTTGGCATGTGCCAATGGCACACACGGCCATTTGGGCCAAGTGGCGGGCGCTACTTTTGGCATGTGCCAATAACATAGCGACTTGAAATATGAATTGGCTAGCGGTGCGTGTTGGCATGTGCCAATGGAACGCACAGCCATGTTGGCCTAGGTTACACGGTTTGCAAGCCTAGGGCGCTACTTTGGCATGTTCCAATGGCATAGCGACTTGGAAGATGGCTAGTGGTACCTGTTAGCATTTGCCAATGGCACGCAGGCCATGTTGGCCTAGGTTGCACGGTTTGCAAGCCTAGGGCGCTACTTTGGCATGTGCTAATGGCATAGCGACTTAGTTTGGCATGGTTGCAGTATGCAGTTTGGTTTTGGCATCGTTGCCATGGTGCGCACTATGCGGATAGGTTTTGGCATCGTTGCCATGGTGTGCAATATGCGGCTTGGTTTTGGCGTCGTAGCCGTGGTGCGCAGTATGCGGCTTGGTTTTGGCGTCGTAGCCGAGGTGCGTAGTATGCGTCTTGGTTTTGGCGTCGTAGCCGTTGTGCGCAGTATGCGGATTGGTTTTGGCGTCGTTGCCGTGGTGCGCAGTATGCGTCTTGGTTTTGGCGTCGTAGCCGTGGTGCGCAGTATGCGGCTTGGTTTTGGCGTCGTTGCCTTGGTGCGGAGTATGCGTCTTGGTTTTGGCGTCGTAGCCATGGTGCGCAGTATGCGGCTTGGTTTTGGCGTCATTGCCATGGTGCGCAGTATGCGTCTTGGTTTTGGCGTCGTAGCCGTGGTGCGCAATATGCGGATTGGTTTTGGCGTCGTTGCCATGGTGCGTAGTATGCGGCTTAGTTTTGGAATTAGGGTTCTGTGTCAAAAACCCTAATCCAGTATTTTGAAAAAGTACCCCTATTAATTATTTACACCTGAATTAAATGCTCTCAGTTAATGTGTTGCGGGCAACATTAGGTCATGGGGTTTTACGATTTTACCTCTTGTCTAAAATCCACCATCAACACCTGGTTTTAAAAAAAGAAAACCAAAGGTTAAAGGAGAATCGACTCTATCTTAACAAACTAGTATCACACAAAATGTGTGGGGATTAGGTTTCCCAGTTGCTAGAGTTCTCCCTTATATAGTCTTTCAAATCAGGGTTTGCAATCAATGTTAGCTTTGTAACAAAGCATTCAATATTCACCGTTAGATGAAAACCTGATTAGATACAAGCTAATATTTCTCAACTGTTAGATCGAAAACTTAGCTTGTTATACACACATGTACTTGAAGATTTTGGGTTTGTGTAACCGTACCCAAATGTGTACAATAGTTGGTTCAATATTAGTCAACCAAATGGCTAGCCAAATGATAACTTTCATATCAACCATATTCTTCTTCACCATAACTAGTCCAAATGACTCAAATGAACTAGTTAGAGAGTTGTTCAATTGATATGAGATCTCATGTACTACACAAGACACAATTGAATCAAAAACGATGTGATTCACTCGAATCGATTCATGAACTATAAATCCAATGTTTGCAATAGCATCCCTTAGTCAATTAAGATAAGTTCACGAATATCGTTTTTAGACAAAACCACTCAAGTTCGCGGACTCAAGTTAACCGGTTGGAGTTCAAAAACTCCAGCAAAAAATCTCGGGTTCGAGAACTTCCGTTAGTTCACGAACTGAAACTGAGCTACAACTCCAGCAGAAATTCTCGGGTTTGAAAACTACGCACGTTCGCAGACTGAGTTGGATGCTCAAGTTCCGGTTTCACTTGATCAACAAAGTTCGTAAACTTCGGTTCAAGTGCTAAGAAGTTATACATATATGTGCTACCACAATAATGTTTATATCCCCCAATGGTTATATTGTCTAAACTCTCATTTCAATCATCGAAACATTCTCAGAGGGAGTTATATAGTTGTTATTCACAAACTATTTTTCGTCAGAGCGATTTCCAAAATGATTGAAACGTAACATGACTTTGGTCACTAGGTAAATAGATAAGCGAGATATACTCAGCTCGAAATATCACATGTGTATATTCTTAGTCTATATAGTAATACGACTTTTGTCTCAAGATAGAAGATAGAGTAGATAGACTTTCGAGTGATAGATAAGTTCAAGTATCCATATACCCTTTAGTCAATGAAGATCCACTGGTTCCTTGAGTAGTCATTCTTTTTGTATGATGATCGTCATGGAGTTCTTGAGCTCAACTACACTTTATATCCTAGTCCGAGACCTTAGATATAGTAGACTAGAAATCAAGACTTTATAGTTTTGATCACTAACATTGAAAAACACGCTTGAGATAGCAACACATGCAAGTTCGACTGAGCAATGCTCTAACACGGACGATGTGGATGGCATGGTTTGTCATTGGTACAATGGTGCGTCTGGCATGGTTTGCATGCCTTAGCGTGGAGATATGGATGGCATGGTTTTCCATTGGCACAGTGGTGCAGCTGGCATGGTTGGCATGCCTTGGCGCGGTAGCATGAGAATTAGGGTTTGGCATAGATGATTTCAGTCGATGTTAACGGTTCTGTCGTGGAACATGACTCATGTAAAAAAAAATACCTTGGTAATTATTGCGTAGGTATGCTGATTGATTCAATAAATATGCTAATGGTCATAGTGACGTCATGTCAGTTGAAAAATTTTACGATTTTAACCCTAAGCTAAAAAAATACCATCAACATTAAGTCCCCTTCTTAGCTCAGAACGGGAGCATCATTGCGAGGTAAGCATAAGATGGTGACAGGCTAGGAAAAAAATCGAAACAACAAGTCATGAAAAGATGGCCAGGAAGGTATGACTAACCTTTTATGAGAGGTAAAGAGAGTTTGTGCTTCTCGTATTGGCGGCTTTGCGTAAATTCTTCTCGTGGTACTTATGGTTAGGTTGTAACGGAGACGCTTGTGTATATTTGGTTTGAAGGGAAGCTGCTAACACTGGTCATCTTGGACTTGGAGCCGTTAGCACTGGATCGTCTTGGAATGGGAGCCGCAGGTATCGTGCGGCTTGGAAAAGAGCTGTGAGCGTTGGATTGTCTTGGAATGAGCCGTCAGCATTGGTATATTTGGAATGGGAGCTGCTAGCGTAAATTTGGCGCGGGCGCTGATCTGTTGACCTGGCATGGCATGAGCGTTGGCTTCGGGAATATAACAAATTGCTTCAGTTCCGTGGGAAAGTGACGAATGGCTTCAGGAAGATAACAACTTGCTTCAGTTCCGTGGGAAGGTGACGAATGGCTTTGGGAAGATTATAACTTGCTTCAGTTCCGTGGGAAGGTGACGCCTGGCTTCGGGAAGATAAAAAATTGCTTCAGTTCTGTTGGATAATGACACCTTTGTCTAAATTAGGGTTTAGCATGCCGAACCCCTAAATTACTAGAATCGTTCTAGAATTCTCGTACGAACACGGATTTTGACGGTATATCCCTCCATTTTAATTGAAAAAGAATTTCCTATCCTCCTTTGTGGGAATTTTTAGGTTTTGATCTCATTTTAGGAGGCTAAAACGGCCCGACAGTGAAACTCATGAAGAATTCAGGAGGGATGTTGTGGCCCCGGGGTAGCATAGTCACGCCGAGTCATCTATTCTCGTCCATGGAGCAAAAAGGAAACTTTATTCTGTGCAATCTCTAGAAACTCCGTCCGTATGAAAAGAGGTATTGACCTTCTTCTATTTTTTGTTTCTCATCTGGATTCGTACTTTCGTCTGCAGTGTCTCTCCAGTGGATTCCAAAATTTACCAAACTCCGTTGCATTCTTGGGACGAATGGATGTGGTTGCGTTGTCAATCCATCCTTGATTTTAGGTTGTTCAGTTCCTGGACCTTCTGATCATGATGACAGAATGATGTGGATGCTTGTATGGTCGAAATCTTCCGGAGCCATTGGATGAAATAGATGAGTTAGGAGACGTTTCGTTGCCGACGTGTTGTTATCAAGTCTTCAAGGACATTGTTCCAAGAGATATCCTTTGAACCAACTTCTGAATCTTGGACTATCGTATGCAATGGGATGTGGTGAGCAGTCCCCAGTTATATTTATGTTAGATATGATGGCACAACCTAACATCTGAATGTATCTCCGTGGCGTACTTTTGGAGTCTTCGATGCACATGTACGGATTCGTGATGATAAATTATTGCGGCTCGTAAAACTTCGACAGTGATGATGTTGAAATCAGAAATAACCTGGTTGAGGGGGGTGAAAGCGCCCCATGCTGGTAGTCCCCATGTGTAGCCTACTTTCATTGCATCGCCTTGAATCCACGTCCACGGTATTTGATACAAGCTTATTATACTTTTCTGGATGTGACACTGTGATGCTTAGAATATCACACAGATAAAATACTCTGGATAATAAAGTGGTAAAAATGAGAGAGTTATGTTGTTTACCATGGCTCTCTCTGATTCTTCAGGAAAACGTTTCAGCCATGTCTCTATGGTTATCTCATGAATATTTGATGGTCATCGGGATGGACTCATATTCTTACGCTACACCCTTGAAAAGTAAATGACCTCGTTGTGACTATGACCCTTTGGTTGACCGCGTCTTCTGAGCTTTGAAAGTGAAGGGATTTTGTGTAGATCCTCAGTTCCCAAATATGGTTTACATGTTTCCATCTTTGTAGTGATTGTGATTTGGTGAATCTCTCGTTGGTATCCACAAATGAGCGGCACCGGTTCTCGGCAGCAGATGTGATCAGAAGAGACTATATTATCATGGGAACAAAGTAGGTTGGCTGGATGCGTAAGCGAGCAAACTGTCAATGAACACGAGCTTTGGCGGGAAGGAGGCGTTGAAGCGGCTTCGGTTCTTGGAGAGGACATTGAAACTTATAGAGCAAAAAATGCTAAAGCTTCGTCTTCGGATCCTGGAGAATCTTATGGAGAGAACGCTGAAGCAGAGCGGCTTCTGGAGCGAACGTTAAAGTGGAGCGGCTGCTGAAGCGAACGTTGAAGAGGAGCCGCTTCTGGAGGAAGTTGAAGCGGAGAGGATGCGTCAATCAATCAGTGTGTTTTCAACCTGGACACCCTTCATGAGAACAGTAGTTAGGAGTCCCAAGTTCCATCTATCGTGCTTTCCAAGGGAGGTTGGGGTTTTGGAACGACTTCCTGGATGGAAACAACTGCTTTCATGATGCAGTACGGTTGAGGATGAAAATACGTCTTGACGTTGTGCCTTGGGTAAATATATGATGTCATATAAATGTTTCATCATAGACTGCACGATTTTGTGGGTGAATTCCCCAGAAATCATGCATCTCATAACAGGAAAAGAGTCTTTGTGAACTCAAGGGGGTTGCTGATTTTCTTTGATTCGATTTTGGAGAAGTCATTCATAATCTTTACGTGTGATGAAATTAGATTACTGATTCCCTTATACTGGGCATTCAAGAGCAACGCTGGAAGGATGAAAGATGTAAGCTGCTGTAAAGATGCAAGCTATTAGCGCTGGAAAGAATGCAAGATGCTGGTGCTGGAAAGATGCAAGCTGTTAGCGCTGGATCAGCTTGGAATGGGCATTGGCTTGGCGTGGAAGCTTGCTTGGCATGGACGCTGGTTGTTGGCTTGGCACGGCGCTGGCTTGGCACGACGTTGTTCTTGGGGTGGTGCGGACTTGTTCTTGCTGGTCCAGTTGCCTATTTCCATACGTAGCTCAAATAGAAAATCCTTTCCTTGTTCAAATTCCAAAAAATTGTTATGCTTATGAAAGGGGTTGGCTCCATTTTTTATCTCGTATCTTTGTTATCACATCCTGGTGTTAGCGGTATCATGGTAGCAATAAAGTGGGCAAGTATATTCCAGCTATGTACTCCAGTGTTTCTCTTTTAATTTGTTCTCTTGCTCTTTTTTTTGTGTTGGTGCAAACCTTAGCCATAGGTATTCCTTCCATAAATCTGTAGAAATACTTTTCTTCTGAACTGGTGTAAACCCAAGCCATGGGTATGCCTTTCATAAAATTGTATAAATACTTCGTCATTAACAATTCCTCTTCGAATATCACCATAGTAACGTCGGCTACCTCATGAATAGTGACGGGTAATCATTATCATGCAAAGTTGCCACATAAGGGTAGGTGATTTTTTATTTTTTTTTGAAAGGAAAACGAAACGCCTAGTTTATGGTTTTGATTTCCTGGATTGATAGACAAATGTTACCTTTAGGGTTTTGGATTATTCTTTTGGAATGAATTGTTTTGGTTACGATTGCAAGTGACGCGAACATCCCAGGAAAACCATGGAACCGTGTGTTGGTAGATGACATGGGGTGAAACATAACGTGGCTATCGGTTTTATCATTCCCGTGAAAACTTGAAATAGCAAACCATGTATCTTGTCTAGGTAAGAATTACTCGGTTTTTCAGGTCTCTTGATGAAAAGGTAACCTTCCGGGTGTAAGACCGAGTTTTATGGGAAACACCTCCGTGATTGTGGAAAGTGCCCAGTCACCTCATCTGATAATCGAGTCGTTGATACCTGGTTGGATCATTTGCTTTTAGTATCTATGCAGTCCCTAGTCATCCCTCGCCATGCAACGACTAATAATAGGGTCATCTGGTAACTGAGTCGTCGATCCCTGAGAGGATCACCTGCTTCTACAATCTTGATGTTTGGGTCGAAGCATGAGATCGACGGTCTAAAATTAGCATTATAACCGAAATATCAATCTCCAACTGTGGTCGCCAATTGTTTGAGGGTGAAAATGGTTTTTGCTGATTTCGGTAATTTCGGGTGTGTGGGTGAGAAACGAATTTAAACCCTAAATAATGTACTAAGATCTGCATCTTAGACGGAAGGGTAGCTGTTGATCGTTGCAACCCTTCGTTTGGTGAAAGCATGGCCGACATGGCTTTAACGTGGAGTGGAGCCACTAGCAGTGTGTGGTTTGTAAGGGAAGCGCTGGAGGCTTGGAAGGGAAACGCTTGCGGCTTTGTCTAAATTAGGGTTTGGTATGCTGAAACCCTAATTAGAGACCTTTACTAGAATCCATGTAGAATTCTCATATGGACTCGGATTTTGATGGTCCGCCCCTCCATTCTATAAGAAAAAGAATTTTCTATCTCTCCAATAGGGAATATTTCGGTTTTGAGCTCGTTCGGTAGGTGAAAATAGACCGAAAGTAAAACTCAAGAAGAATTCAATAGGGATGCTGGTAGCCAGCGGCATGGCTTTGGCATGGCCAAAACTAGGGTTTTGAGCCAAAGGTTATCATGCGTTGTTTGGCGACCTTGGACTGCTAGGATTTGTATCTAGGATGGAAGGGTGTCCGTTGATCGTCGCACGCCTTTGTTTTGGTAGACGCATAGGGAAGGCCGGCATGGTATGGCGCGGATGTCCTGTCATAGTGGGGCCAAGGCAAGTTGCGGTTGGCTTGGCATGGTGGGGCCAATGGTTTGGCATGTTATTGACCCATGGTGCGGATAACATGGTTGGGGCCAAGGCAAGATGCATCCGGATTGTCATGGTGAGGCTAAGGGTTTGGAATGCCGTTGGTGCATGGTGTGGCTGGCATGGTTGGCATGGCTTGGTGCGGTAGCATGGGAATTAGAGTTTGGAAAAGATAATGTCAGTCGATGTTATGTGTTCTATCGTGTAACATGACTCATGTAAAAAAAAGGTACCCTGGTAATTCTTGCGTAGGCATGCTAATTGATTCAATAAATGTGCTAATGGTCATAGTGACGTCATGTCAGTTGTACAGTTTTACGATTTTAACCCTAAGGTAAAAAACACCATCAACACATAGATAAACTCATAATAGTGTGTGAAGCACCTGTATCTACCATGCCCTAGAGTCGATGATTATGAATTCCAACCTTCACATAAATCAGGCCAAAACCACTCAGCACATGCCTTGTTGCTGCCTTTTGTGTTATTATGTTGCATAGTTAAATTGAATTGACATGCTCTACTTCACCAGTTTCTTCTTTCTCGCCATTTCCCTCAGTGACTATTGCAGACAATTTTTCTCTCTTAGGACAATCACGCGCAAGGTGAGGACCCTTGCATAAGAAACAACCACTAGCTTTGTTCTTCAAGGCCTGGCTATCATATGTTTGATAATTCTTTTTCCTTAGACTCAGAACTTTTCCAACTTCCATCATCCTTATTCTTATGGCCTTTCTTATCCTTTCCGTTCCTATTAGCATCAGTTGAGGTATTGACTGACCTAAAATCAGCAAGGCTATCCACGATTGTAATGGACGAAGGTAGGATTTTTGCACCCTTCCTTCTTACTTCAGCCTGAGCCCATGGTTGCAAACCATATGTGAAATTAAACAACTTATCTTCCTCAGACATGTTGCGAATATCTAGCATCAGAGACGAAAACTATTTCAAGTATTCCCGTGGTGTACCGGTATGCCTCAGCTTACGCAAGTTCTCTTTGGCTAGCCAAGCCGCATTGCTTGGTAAGAATTGACCCTTCAATTCTTGTTTCATGACATAACTAACCAGCAGTAAGGTCATCATCAGTTCTATTTCTCTACCACAATTTCACATCACCTTCCAGTTACATGCTAATGAGAGTAACCTTTTTCTCTTCCGGGGTTCAGGAGGCCTTGAAGTATTGATCCATGTCCCACATGAAATTCTCCAATGCCTTCGTATCTCTTGTGCAATAAAATGCCTTAGGTTCTTGGACTTTAATCTTCGTAAAGTCACTGCCACTACCACCCGCAATAGCTTGATCCAAACCAATTATACTCATTATTCTCCTTAAGACACCTAACTCATCAGTTAGCTCTTTCAAGGAATCTGTGAACATGGTCTTAACAGAAGAGATTTAGCCTTCCAAATCAGCACGCTTCTTAGTTGCTACTTGGTTTGACTCAAACATATCAACATCATACTCATTAAGAGCCTGAATATGAGCCATAACTGTTGCATTAAAATTGGCATGGTTGGGATGGCGCACCTCATCACCAATCTTGTATTCCAAGTCCTCTACCCTATCAGTTAAGGCATGCATCGTACTCTTCCTATCAACCATTATCTCAAGCAATTTCACAATCTAAACTCGAGAAAAACTGAGAAAATCTTCCAAAAAGAAAGCCAAAACAGAGCAATCTGTGCTATGATACCCGAATTGTCACACCTACAAATTCTCCAAGCAATTTTTCGCGAGAATGTAACCCGAAAATACAGTGGTTCAGTGATATCTTATCACCCATTAGTATTTCATCCTTATAAGTTTGCACCTATGCAAACATCCAACTTCACTTAGTTATGGAACAGAAGACTCAACTTAGATTTTCTCTACCAAGCAATGTAGCTCATACTAAAAAGAGATTCCTGCCATGTTTATGCTTCACAGAATTAGGGAGTAGTTTCGAATCAACATAATACCAAGAACAACATATAAACCAACAAAATCTCTTTTATTAGCTTAAGGGGAAGATACAAAAATCATCCAACCAATGGACTTACAAGCTTATTCTCTAAGCCTAACACAAAATTACTCTCTACCGCAAAGTGGTTCCTCAACAATTGAAGATTTACATTTGCAAAGGTTCTCTGGCTATTGATAATACCAAGAACCAGGCCAATTCGTATACAACACAGTTGCACGCCCTATGAACAACCATCTATCCATAGGCAGTTCTCTAACCGCCACAATCACTTTTTAATTGTTAACTTTAGAGATGGCTTGCACAATGGCGCCACACTTGTCCCAAATGGTTAGTGTAGAAATCGGGGGTCGCCTAGCACGGGTCGAGGTGCCGGTCTATTTCCTTTGTCCATAATTGTTATGGGGCGAGGTCCATGTTCTCATCCGTTCGTGGATGTTTAATGTACACATGGGTCTGGCAGAGATAATTTCTTACTAGTTCATTAGTAAGAGGGCCAACTCTGCAAAGAAGAAAGAGATGTTTTGAAGTCGCCACCTGACTAAAGGGAGTCAGGACTCTTTTAACTAGTTTGAATTCTTTTGAGGAAAACAAAACCTAGTCATGACTTGCATATTTATGGTCTGCTATCAGAGAGTCTGGGTAAGGCGATTCTAGTACGGGATGGGAAGGTGTTAGGCACCCATGTTGCCCAATCGTAAGATTGGCCTCTACTTCATGATTAATGGGGAAATGTTTATAATTTAGTTTTTCTAATACTTATGTGTACAGGATTTTAATACCGAAATTTATTAGAAATTGAGAAAAGATTCTTATGCATCAATTATTTAGAATATAGAATTAATGCAAACTTTAATATTATATATATATAGTGAACATATTTATTATGGGGCTAATGTGGGAGGGAATTCCGCTTTAAACCCACACTTTGACTTATCCCACTTGGAAAATTAATAATAAAGCATAATTATTTTTATGTAATGTAAAGAGTAGCTGCGGTGTTACTACGAAATGGAAAACCATTCCGTTCCCGTATGACTACATGATTACCGAAGATATAGGAAATTAATATACCTGAAATATGATACTGAAACTTGAAGGATTCTTAAGGAGATTTGTTGCTTAGTTAAGTATGCGAGAAAGTAATTAAAGTACCACAATTTAATGCTAATCTTTTAAGAACTTAAAGGCAATACTTGATTTGATATTTCTAGGTTTATGTTCTTTATTTTTTTGGGGTTTTACGGAAATAACTAAAAATGTATAGGACAATAATAACTATTATGTAGGAAGGTAACTTGATTTCTCTTTGATTAAACAAAATACATGAAGATTTAGAACATGTGAAAAGAAATATTTTTCTAGTTGAGACAATAATTCTTCTTGGTTTGGGTGGAAACCTAGATTTTTGATTATGCTTGCATGAGGAAAATAAGTAGAAAAGAAAGTGTTTTCTTTCTCGAACAGTAGCGAGAAAAATGATGTAGGAAAAGGTTTCGTGTAAGAAATTGGTGTGTTGAGAGGATTGTTTTCGACCTCTATTTATAGGAATGAAACCCGACCTTAGTTAATCTCTCCGCATTCAAGTGTCCTTCGCAAAGAAAAAACAATTTTCTTTTCAAACCATGTGGGTCCCACGTCCTTTTCCCTTATTTTCCTAATAAAACAAATGTGGGCCCTACTTGACCCCCTTTGTTTTCTTCTCCTTTATCTTTTCCTAATAAAACAAGTGTGGGTCCCACTTACATTTAAGAAAGAAAAAAATCCCTTTTTTTCTTCTTTTCTTCCTCTTCCATCTGTATTCTCTTCAAAACAAATATATGTAAGTTCCACTTGAAGAAAACAATTACTAATTAAAGTCTTGGTGCGGATAAGGGGAGGGTGAAAAGTGGGCGCCCCTTATCGTCTTCTGAGTTCTTGTTTTGCTCGTAACTTTTGCATACGAACTCCAAACGACTCCATTATTTCACCAGTGACTTTGTATTTTCCTCCTCTTCAGTGTGATAGCAAGAGATCCCGGGCTAAAATGGATAATGAAACGGGTACGAGTGGGTAATGCTTGTGGGCTTGATTGGGTAAAGCTTGTGGGCTTGATTGGGTAAAGCTTGTGGGCTTGATAGGGTAAAGCTTGTGGGATTGATTGGGTAGAGATTGTGAGATTGATTGGGTAAAGCTTGTGGGCTTGATTGGGTAGAGATTGTGAGCTTGATTGGGTAAAGCTTGTGGGATTTTTTGAAAAGATATGAAAACCCAAATGGTTTCCACACAGAATTTCTCTTGTATTTGGCTTCGAAGCATAAGATTGATATTTACTGTGTAAGGTAAGAAATTGGGGTGTCAACAGTTGCCCCTCTTTGAGAGTAATCGCTCGCGGTTTACGAACAAAGCCATGAAAACCCAATCGCACCTGATTTTCAAAAGTTGGTTTTTGATGAGTTGATGAAGAAAATCCGGACGTTGGCTGGGTTTGTTCCGATTAAGCTTTGTCGGTTCCTGTTCTTGATGTTTTTGAACCTTTATGGTTGATTCATTTGGATAGCCCTTTGTTCGAGCCGATTGAAATAGTTGAATAGGTTGATGAAGAAATATACTAACGTTGGTTGGGTCTGCCCCAGTTGAGCTTGTCGGCTCCATTTTCTTGATTTTTGAACCTTTGCGGTTGATTCAGTTGGATTGCCCTTTGTTCTAGCCGATTGAAATAGTTTAATAGGTTGATGAAGAAATATACTAACGTTGGCTGGGTCTGCCTCAGTTGAGCTTGTCGGTTTCATTCACCTTCTGAAAGCATCTTCTTGGCTTGCTTTCCACGCTTTGTCTTGACATGCCTTGTTTTTCTTTCACGAGACGATTCTTGAAAAAGTATTTTTTTTTTCAAAAACTTCTTGAGGAAGTAATAACCCCTTTTTTTTTTTTTAATTTATAAGATAGGGGAGAAAGACCTTTCTTTAGGTAAGAAACTCCTTTTCTTTTCTTCAATATGTCGTCTAGGCGGATGGCTATCATTATTCCCGATCCTCCAACTTTGCCTATGTCTTTGCGTAGAAGACGAAGAGTTGGGGTTTTAAACGATGTGGATGATCACGTTTCTGCAAGAATCCGGGGAAGACCCCTGTAAGTTTCCTTGTTGATCGAAATTTTCTTCTTTGTTTTCCAAGTTTCCTTTCATTATTTCTCAACCACTGCTTTCTTTCATAGAATTACGCTTGGGCGCGTATTCGAGGAGGGACCACTGGTATAGTAGAATGATGGCTGGTGTTGAGACGATGCAAAGGTGTACGTGATCTTGTACAACAGATTGGTTGGTACGACTTTATTGAAGCTTTGGAACCGTTCCATGATGGCGATAATGCTTTAATCGTGGCAGAAAGATGGTGGGGTGATACTAATTCATTTCACCTGCCACATTGTGAGTTAACCATCACTCCTATGGATTTCTACATGATTACTGGCATCCGTGTGGGGGTAGGAGCTCCCGTCCCGGTGGGCGAAAACGTGACAGAGGAGAATGTCTGAAACCTGTTGGGACCACATTGTGGGGATATCTTCCCTAAAAATTGGTATGTCAGCTTAGCAGGCTTGAAGACGAGTTTCTCGGTCCCTGAGCTGGATCTCACTACTGACGCTTCAAAATATGATGCTAAAGTTATTCTTTGTTACAGAGCTTTCTTGATCTTTGTTGTGGGTCATACCTTCCTTGACTCTTCTGGTGGCTATATCAAATCTGGTTACTTGGAAGCATTTTCGACCTTGAATTGGTGAATTTTTACGATTGGGAAGTTGTGCGATGGCGCGACTTTACACCTATCATCTCGAGCAACACGCCTTCAAACAAAAGCCTTATGTGGATTCTGGCCCATCTTGAATGTGAGTACATTTTCCTTGCTTTAGGTTGAACGATTTTGGACCCCCTTTTTTTAACACCCATATTCTTTCTTTGTAACAGTATTGGTGTTACGAATATTTTCCTCTTAGTCGCCCTCCTTTTGATACAAGCTTCTCCAATAGTCAAACATTTCCTCGAATGGCTAGATGGAAAGGTGCACTTCGAAGGCACTCGACTGCATATACGCGCCTTTGTTTGGAGGGGGCGACAGTTGAATCTGTAAGAAACCCTATATTTATTTATTTTTTTTATTTTTTTTTTTTTTTTTGTTTTTATTTTTTTTGTTTTTTTATTATTATTAATATATATATATATATACCTCCATTTTGATCGCAGATTTGTTGGGACCCTTGGAAGGATTATCTGATTCGGCGTGATCAAAGAGCCATTCATGCCATGTCATCTAGCATGCTTCGGTACTTGTTACGTGGTCCGGATTACTGTGCTTGGTATCTTGGTGACCGATTTGGGAGACAAATTAGTCAACCACACGCTACACCCCGTTTTCCTCCTCCCAACGTTACATGTTTTCCTTATGCATCGTTTAGTGATATGGACGAGATTTCACGTCAGCCGCAACGTTCCTATGAAGATTCCGTTGATCGGGGAATGAATTTTGAATCATATTGGAGATCGGTTTCTTTAGGTCCACCTCTTGCTATCCAATCTTGCCGAGGGAATCTTGTAGTGGGTGATCCGGGTTTTTCCCCTCGTCCATTATTGATGGGATCTTCAAAGCCAATGCTTCTTCTCAACAAGTTCCACTAACGGGCTTCGGTCATCTTCTTCCAACATGGGATTTTCAAATACCTATCTTGGGGACTTCAAATGTGGTTCCAATTGCAGGTGGCCCTGTTGACCGTGAAAATATTATTGGTTTACCTCTCCGGATGATATTCCCGAGGTACCATTGTTTCTCTGCTCTTCTTGACTTAATGACTTAATACTTTTTATTGACTCCTTTCTCGCTCGGGCTTCCAGGACCTCTTCAAGAATACTTGCTCCATTTGGTGGATAGCCGTGGGCGCCAGTTGACATCGGTGGTGAATGAGATGTACGGTATCATGTTGAGATATGATGAAGTCAGTAGAGAATCCCTGGGGAGGCAGGCACGTATTGATACTCTTTCTGAAGAATTATCTACGCTTCGACTTCTTTACGAGGTATACTGCACATTTTTTTTTTCTCTTTCTTTTTTCTTTTCTCTTTTTTCTTTTTTTCTTTTTTTTTCTTTTTCTTTTTTCTTTTTTCTTTTTTTCTTTTTCTTTTTCTTTTTCTTTTTTCTTTTTTCTTTTCTTTTGATTTTTTTTTTTGATACAGGGAAAAGGAGCTAGCGGATCGGATGAATGACCCTAATGGGTTGGAGAAACCCGACGGGTCATGGATCTCATTTAGGTTTGCCCGAAAAGTGATTTGATGGAGCCCTAATCTTTTGCTTTAAATACTTCATTTTCTTCTTCCTCGACCATGAGTTTCTCTTTCTTCCTCTTCTTCTTCTTCTCGCAAATCCGCCTCTTTTCTCCATCTTTCCTTCAGATATTTCTTGTATCTCTTGGATCTGTTCTTTGATCTTTCTTTTTTTGATCACCGTCTTCATGTTCTTCTACTTTCTGCTTGTTTGGTTCATCGCCATAGTAATCATTTTGGTGGAGTATGCGAGATGCAGTTTGAGCGGCTGAAAGTAATGATAACTGAAGTGAGATTTTGGTGGAATCTCAAAGTATAGATCTGTATGAATCTTCTCTTTTCTGTACTTGATGGTAGTGCATCTTGAGATCCAGATTAATGTTCGGCTCGAAGATGAAGATCTGATGATTTGGGGGAAGATGCAAGATCGTTCCATATGCAGTTCCAAAATACATACAAAGATAAATCCATATTTCAAAGTTGAAATCGGATTTAGATTTAGATGTATTCTGATAAGTATGGATGATCTGCCTGTGATGAAGATGTCTAGATCTAGTGTGTCACATGGACACTTTTACCACTATTACACATTGGTTTCGATCAATGGGAAATGGTGAAGAAGTTGGATCTTGGTCTAGACTCAGATAAAATCACCAGCTTTCCTTATTTGTTTTTCATTTCTTCTTCTTTGGTTTGCCGTCAGATCATTTTTTTATTTCTTGTTGTTGTTGTTCTTTTTTCTTTTCTTTTGCTTGTTTCTTATTGTTGTTGCTTTTTTTTTCTCGATCTGATCATGTATCCTTCAGATAAGGAAGAGTTCATGCTTTTCATTGTTGTAGACGAAGATTCTGTAATTCCTTCATTTGTGAATGAAATATTTTCTTTTGGTGATGCTCTTTTCCTTGGTTTGACTTGCAATTGATATGCAGAGATCGCTGACTCTGGTGGATAAGCCTTAATTCAGATAACTCGTCGTTCACAAAAGCTTAAAGCATGGTTAGAACATGATTAGGCTTAAAATAACTCAAGAAACGTTTGCCTCAGTTTCCTATTTGGTACGTGTGCAAGGCACAGTTTCATCCTAGGGCTTTCATTATCAGCATTTATTTTATTTTTATTTTTATTTTTTGAAAACAAAATAAAAAACTTAAAAATTTACAAAACTGAAATTTTGATTTGGAGAGTTTGCCTCAGCTGCCTATCTGGTTGCTCATAACACCATACCCAAATCCAAAGCTTTACATCATTGATAAACTCTCCGATTTTATTTTATTTTTGAAAACAAAACCTTAGAAATCTGTGTATTTTTTTTTTTTTTTTTTGAAAAGAAATTAAAACTTAATAAACTCTTTTTTTTTGGTTTTTTTTTTTTTGAAAACAAGATTGATAGCGTAGAAGACGATGATAAAAATCATGAGTGTTGACAAACCAGTTGATCTTTTTAGGAGATGCATGGATTAGGCATGCTGGAATGTCGCCGTTGATTAGGCGTAGTACCTCTTGAGTTGATCATCATTCATTGGGAATTATCATGCAGACTCTTCTATCAGATGATTGACTCCTCCTTCTGGCATTGGTCCTCCAAAATCTCTCTCTCTGTTTTTCGAGGTGCTGTTCCAGGTTTTGATTGATCATCTCTGGTCGAATTTTTGAAAAATATTCGATGAAAGCATTGATCGTTTCTGGCCATGTTGCTCGCAGAACTCGGTCATTAGTTGAAAACCATATTGATGCGCTCCCAGTTAAGCTTTCGCCGAAGTATTGTTTCAAGTCCTCTTCGTGCATCTTCAATGGCTTCATGTACCAGGAGAATGACTTGAGGTGTTTGATGGGGGAGCCTTTACCATTATAGACAGGGGTTTTCCTCCTTCTACGAGATTTCAACTCTGAGAATGCAATGACCATGCATTCTTGGATTTCCCTTTCAGTTCCCGGGGTTGAGCTCGCTGTACTCTCCTCTTGTTCTGGAACTTCCAATTCTCTTCCATCCTCCCCTTTATGTCCGCTGGGTTCGCCTGCGCTGTCAGTGGGAGATGGAGAAAAAAGATGACTTACTCCTTCATAGGCGGGTTCTTCGGCTTCTTTTCTTTGATCAGAACTCCTTCTTGTTATCACCGGTGTGATCTTTGCTAGTGTGTTTGGTGTTGGAACCTTTTATCCTCCCTTACGGATGAACCACTTTTGGAAGGACGGTTGACGGCTCCAATCGATTCCTTGATCTTCTTGCCTTTTCCCGAATGTCGTAGAGTCTTGATAGATCGACTGATATCCCAATCCTGCCGTATCGAACGCCTTTCCCTGCAGCTCTGATGTAAGTAGGTGTTGTAACAGTTGGGTTGACATAATTAATTTCCTTCTTTTTTGTCGAGATTTGCCCTATATTGAATCCGGAGTATACGCCGTCCTTCATTGCATCCTCGATGCTTGATCCTTTCCTTCGAAAATCGGAAAGATTTTCAGGTGCGGTTTTATCTTGATGAATACCCCGTAAGACATTGAGAGATTTTTCATTAGCATTTTTAGTTGCGCCTCTTCGATGGTCGTTCGAACATTTCGAACACTTTCTTTTCCCACCGACTCATCCAGTCGACGAAACCTTCATGTGCCCCTTGTCGAAGGGGACTCAAGCTGGCGTAAGGCCATAGAGTGATCTGTATTTTTGCAAAATGTTCGACGAATGAATTAATCATGAGTGGCCATGTAGAGATTTTTGATTTCTCTGCATGTTGGTACCAATAAAGGGCTAACCCAGTCAAGCTTTGGTGGAACAAGTTTAGCAGTCAGTCGTCAGTTAAACCTTGGGGCTTTAGGTATTGGAGATACAGTTTAATGTGAGACTCGGGGTCCCATGCCATTATATTTTTCTATTTTTGGAAATTTGAAACCTTCAGTGCAAGTATCCACTTGGTGGAGTGTACCATACTTCACCATCCACGCTGGTGTTGTCCTAGATTATTGATGCCTCTTCATTACATGTTCTTTGAAATGCTCGAATTCCAAGCTCTCCTTGTTTGGTGTTGGAATTTCGTCATTGTCGCTCATGTACCTCCGGATTCTCCGTTTTTGTTTTGATCTTTTGGTTGATGATCGTCCTTGGATCCAGAGCCTTTTGTATGTTGATGAGAATCTGAGCCTTTTCCGTCATTTCTAGCCTCATCTTGCAGCTTCTTAAAGAAATTGGCGAGTTTTTCCTCAATGATTTGTTCTATCTTTGAGGTGAGGATGTCCGTATTGTTGGATTCCCCTTTCCCATGTTGTGAATCATCCATCTTGACCAGTCTTCCTTCCTCCGAACGATGCCAAGTACGAGTGTAATCCCCCCCTCGCGTTATGGTTGCTTACGCTTGTATAAGTGCCTGAAATCACAAAATATGAACTATGATATCAGTATAAAGAAAAGATTATAAAATTTACCTATAATCATTTTTCAAGTCGAATCTCTTGTTTTTTCCCAGTGAAGTCGCCATTGTAGAAATCGGGGGTCGCCTAGCACGGGTCGAGGTGCCGGTCTATTTCCTTTGTCCATAATTGTTATGGGGCGAGGTCCATGTTCTCATCCGTTCGTGGATGTTTAATGTACACATGGGTCTGGCAGAGATAATTTCTTACTAGTTCATTAGTAAGAGGGCCAACTCTGCAAAGAAGAAAGAGATGTTTTGAAGTCGCCACCTGACTAAAGGGAGTCAGGATCCTTTTAACTAGTTTGAATTCTTTTGAGGAAAACAAAACCTAGTCATGACTTGCATATTTATGGTCTGCTATCGAGAGTCAGGTAAGGAGATTCTAGTACGGGATGGGAAGGTGTTAGGCACCCATCAGCCGCCCAATCGTAAGATTGGCCTCTACTTCATGATTAATGGGGAAATGTTTATAATTTAGTTTTTCTAATACTTATGTGTACAGGATTTTAATACCGAAATTTATTAGAAATTGAGAAAAGATTCTTATGCATCAATTATTTAGAATATAGAATTAATGCAAACTTTAATATATATATATATATATATATAATGAACATATTTATTATGGGGCTAATGTGGGAGGGAATTCCGCTTTAAACCCACACTTTGACTTATCCCACTTGGAAAATTAATAATAAAGCATAATTATTTTTATGTAATGTAAAGAGTAGCTGCGGTGTTACTATGAAATGGAAAACCATTCCGTTCCCGTATGACTACATGATTACCGAAGAGATAGGAAATTAATATACCTGAAATATGATACTGAAACTTGAAGGATTCTTAAGGAGATTTGTTGCTTCCGTTAAGTATGCGAAAGTAATTAAAGTACCAAAGCAATTTAATGCTAATCTTTTAAGAACTTAAAGGCAATACTTGATTTGATATTTCTAGGTTTATGTTCTTTATTTTTTGGCGGTTTTTGAAATAACTAAAAATGTATAGGACAATAATAACTATTATGTAGGAAGGTAACTTGATTTCTCTTTGATTAAACAAAATACATGAAGATTTAGAACATGTGAAAAGAAATATTTTTCTAGTTGAGACAATAATTCTTCTTGGTTTGGGTGGAAACCTAGATTTTTGATTATGCTTGCATGAGGAAAATAAGTAGAAAAGAAAGTGTTTTCTTTCTCAGAAAGAGTAGCGAGAAAAATGATGTAGGAAAAGGTTTCTGTGTAAGAAATTGGTGTGTTGAGAGGATTGTTTTCGACCTCTATTTATAGGAATGAAACCCGACAGCCTTCCGTTAATCTCTCCGCATTCAAGTGTCCTTCGCAAAGAAAAAACAATTTTCTTTTCAAACCATGTGGGTCCCACGTACTTTTCCCTTATTTTCCTAATAAAACAAATGTGGGCCCTACTTGACCCCCTTTGTTTTCTTCTCCTTTCTCTTTTCCTAATAAAACAAGTGTGGGTCCCACTTGCATTTAAGAAAGAAAAAAAATCCCTTTTTTCTTCTTTTCTTCCTCTTCCATCCGTATTCTCTTCAAAACAAATATATGTAAGTTCCACTTGAAGAAAACAATTACTAATTAAAGTCTTGGTGCGGATAAGGGGAGGGTGAAAAGTGGGCGCCCCTTATCGTCTTCTGAGTTCTCGTTTTGCTCGTAACTTTTGCATACGAACTCCAAACGACTCCATTCTTTCACCAGTGAATTTGTATTTTCCTCCTCTTCAGTGTGATAGCAAGAGATCCCGGGCTCAAATGGATAATGAAATGGGTACGAGTGGGTAATGCTTGTGGGCTTGATTGGGTAAAGCTTGTGGGCTTGATTGGGTAAAGCTTGTGGGCTTGATAGGGTAAAGCTTGTGGGCTTGATTGGGTAGAGATTGTGAGATTGATTGGGTAAAGCTTGTGGGCTTGATTGGGTAGAGATTGTGAGCTTGATTGGGTAGAGATTGTGAGCTTGATTGGGTAAAGCTTGTGGGATTTTTTGAAAAGATATGAAAACCCAAATGGTTTCCACACAGAATTTCTCTTGTATTTGGCTTCGAAGCATAAGATTGATATTTACTGTGGAAGGTGCGAAATTGGGGTGTCAACAGTTAGGATATGCTAAACTCGGTTATAAAGCCACTTTATAACTATCTCTAACTTGCTCTTTCACTTTGGCATGCGTGTGATGCACACAGACTCGTAACTGACATCTTGAACTCAAATCCGACAATCATAACACTGCGCAACTTGGCCCATGCCAATGTTCGAAAATGATCGTGCAACACTCAACTTTGGCCTCTGCCAAGCCTTCGTCAATGGTTGCGCTTCATTCACTCGCACTTCTGCCAACTATCCGGCAATGGTTCCGCTTTATTCATCCCAATCATGCACTTATCTTATTTGGATGCCAACACCCAAATACCACGCCAATTGAGTCTTGACTTGTTTAGTTCAACATCATACTTCATATGCATCACTTGCATTCTTTTTTTCCGACCATTAATCACCAACGGCGCATTTGGCAACGCCACTGTTGCATATGCATTGTCCAAGCTTTGACCAATGCTTGGAACGATGCCAAAGTCATCTCATGCCTTTGAATTTCATCCTTTACTTTTTCCTTTAGCTGCGCTAACTCTGAATAAGGATATGCAACACTACCGCATCGTATTGCATGTGTTGAGTAGCCTTTATTGTCTCATCCATGACGCCGCTACATCGTCGGACTTTGCATCTCTATCTTCCAGGCTACAACTTCATTGTTGCGTAATGATTATGCACCATTGTTGAGGCATGTCATACTTTGCTAGATAGTTATATATTATGGAGTTATTTTTAATATTATCATGCATCACGGTATTTAAAAGGAGTCCAGTCTAGCTATGGCCATGGACAGAAGTAACTCTCCAAAGTTGAAGTAGATTTAACAATGATCGTTGTTATGAGTTTCCACCACAAGTTTACCTGATCAAAACAGTGTTAAAACACCTACAATATAATTATCGATAACAACTAATTGTACTCTCTCTTCGGCTGTCATCACTCGATGACTTCTGATCATTTTTCAATGAATTGCCCTTTTTCTTGTCAAAAAAAAAATTAATAATTATACTAGCGCCGTAATTCCAATTTAAATCTAATCAAATCATTATCTAAAATTGCATACAATAATGTATCTCGGTGAACACAACAATATGCGAAAACTAAAAAAACTAGCTAGATACCTTTGTTGTTCTACTGCCCTAACTTTGATAACTACAGACCAAATCAAATTCCAACAAGTGTTTATATTCAGCCACATTGTATTCGGAAAATGCTTCCCTTCTACTGATTTTTTCACACCAAAAACATGCTTCGCAAACCATTTAAAAAAAATAATCGCTTACAATGTTGCTTTCCAATTGGCCCATGACATTCGACTCAAGGCCACGGCCGACTCATAGGGTACACCGTTTCTCTGTCTGGGGTTTAGATGTGCGACACATTAGGATCCAAAGAAGTAGAGGAAAAAACAACAGCAGATGGGTAGCAGCTGGTTTACATGTGGGTAAACTGTACAGTTGACATGCAAATGCTTCCTTAACCCTGTTAGAATACTATCTTACTATAAATGTCCAAATTCTGCTCCCTAACCTTCCTCAAAAAAGGTGTCACCAATCTAAACTCTGGACCTAAGAGTCGCGAACCTTTTTGACGACAATTGGTCTTACAATATATTTTTTTAAAATGTGTGTAACTATAAGTGTGACATCCGCAATTGCTGATTTCCACGCATTCTTAGGGAAAACTCCGGGACAAGGTTTAATTAATAAATGATTATGTGTAATCTTCTGACTGTCAGGTATATATAAGAATTAATTAGTATTGAGTCCTAAATTTTGGTATGGTAGAGGACTTGGGTCCTAAATTTGTTCAATTTAATGTTTGGGTCGTTGACCCGTTATTCAACTGTATATACTGGTCAAGCCGTTATCAGAATTAATATCTGTTGAGATTTATTTTAATATTTACACAACGTCACTTCCCTTCGACTAAAAAGAGATCGATTCTCTCCTTCGATCCTATTTCTATTTCTTCCCTTGTATGAGAAATAAACCTTCCTTTTGACCTTATCGTTCAACTTATATTATAAAAGATTAGGGCAAAATTGAATTTGGGGAAATAACGGCATCAAAGAATCGATTGATTCTAAGATAATCACGGCAGCAAAGAATTGATCCAAGTAAGTTATATACTGATTTTTGTTAAATTAGAATGGTAGGGTTTATTTTCCTAGACGGGGTTTTGTTACTGTGAAGGATTGGGTTTATGAGCTTTCTTCTCTTGTTGTTTTTTGTTTAATTTTGATTTTGATTAGTTGAATTTGCAGTTGGTGACTATTTGAGATTGAAGGTATGGTTAATCCTATAGCTAATGCAAGATGGATTGCACCATGATAATTGGGTACACGAAGGACCACATTTGAACCAAGTCGTTAACTATTCTGAGAAGAATGACGAGAGTTCTATAGAAGCTACTTGATGATGCGCAAGAAAGGAAATTCTATAAGCAACTGACCTACAATTGAGCTCACTGATCTTGGGTGTAAGGCTTATGAATGATCAGAAATGTGTGGTTTGCAAAAGATGATTCCTTGACTGACACAAAATCATTACCACGTCATGCCCATCAAGTGTTCGATAGAAGTCCCCATCACGTTTGTCTTAGTTTTGTACAACCGTGATAGAAGTCCCCATCACGTTTGCCTTAGTTTGTTCAGTGTTTTCAACAGGTTAGAAGCGGATACATAAGTTAAGAGAGACACTGTAAATTTGGTAATAGTTTTGTGGGATTCTGAATTGGCCTGTTGCGGAGAAAACACAGAAGATCCTTTCTTCTCTTGCACCCATGAATTTTAGTGATGAATGGAAGAGATTGAGGGGCATTACAGGACTGAAGTTGAAGCTGTTCTCGTTCACTGATATCTGTAACCATGCAGATGCTTTGATCTAAACCGTTAAATTCAAATTTTCAAATGGAAATAATGGCAAATGTATAAACCATTTTCACTAACGGAAGTTAACAAACAGTAACAGTTTAACCCTTTGACCGATTTGACTAACTGGTATACGGTCCAAACACTATAACAGACAAACTTAGGACCCAGACACTAAAGGGTACCAAAACTTAGGACCAAACACTAATTAACTCTACATATAAACTAGTGTAACTACTAGCTGCATCTTTTGACAGTTTGGTACGGGCTTACTTACTCCACACAATAAAACATAGAATCTTATCTATCGACAATTATACATGTCACCAGCAGAAAAATGACTATCAAATTTGGGCCATCAATATCTACTATCTAGGGCAACAATCAGTATCTTTTGAGTTTTCGAATCAATATCAATTTCCAAAAATGGCCCAACAAATCAGGTCTTTATAGTCGGGAAGCTACTGCAATGCTGGCAAATGTAGTACGATCTTTATTAGCAATGGAATCCCCCAAATTTATGGCGTCGAAGTTACTGAAGGACATGGAACTAATTATATTGTAATTATACATTTATTACAATTCGAAACTAGAAAAATTATACACAGTTAACTAAAATTAAATGATGTTTTATTTTCTTTTCATATTCCGGGTTTACATAGATTTCTTATATGTATTTACCTAGAGGTGTAAAACGTGCCGGCCCGGCACACGAAGTCGCGTGCTTCACGTGCCATGTGCATGTGCTGTGCTTTACTAGTCAAAAGCTAGGCACGGCACAGCCCACGGGCATAGCACACGAATAAACTTGATGTGCCGTGCTGGCACACGTGTTATAAATAATTTGAAATCACTTAATGATATACATTAAGTCGGACATTTTTACGAGAATCTAAATAGACAACATATCATTTGAATTTTTTTCAAGTAAAATCAACAAGTTTATTCAATAAAAAGAAATAACCCATCAAATATAAAATTGGATCATTGTCATGTAAATTAATGTTCTAGACAAATATAGGTAACGATATTATAACAACGATATTGGAATATATTTTTCAAATATTTAGGTATTATATGTGTTGTTATAAAAATAAGTCAGCATAAAATGTCAAAAACTAGCTAGAATAGTGACTTTTATGAAATATACACAAAATGTGATGTATTATGCCTTGTTATATGGTGTACTTGTGCATGATATGACGTGCTTTCTTAACGTGTTGTGCTGTGTCGTGCCACGTGCTAATCTGTGTCGCGTGCTGTGCTGGTCTACTGTGCAATTAGTCAAACCCAGCACGTCTCATTTAACTAACGTGTTGTGCCGTGCTGGGCTAAGTCACGTGCTGGGCTGGGAGTTTACACCTCTATATATACCCCTAATGTGTCACGTCGCAGGAGATAAAAACGAATTTGTCCTTGAGAATAGAACATATAACGATGAAACAAGGACGATCTGTCATGGTGACATCGAAGGAGGCCCCGGTGAAGAAATACAAGAAGTTTGTTACTAATTCTTATAGTTAAACCAAAGGCTAATTGATATGGTAATATTTTGAGTTGGAATATCGAATAAGAACGGGCCAAAATCCTCGTTCATCTTCTCATAATCGATAGTCCAACTCATAATACTTCCATGTCCATCAGCCATTGGATTAAATACAAGAAAATTGCACGTGGATTTTCATAATTTAATGTGCATGGACGCGTGTGTGGTTTGCTTACTTCTTTTTGAAAATTAGCCTTCGTCTTTTTTTTTTTGTTTCAATAAGAAAGGGGCAATGTTTCATTAATAAAAAGAAAAACATCTTATAGACCAGCCTACAATGTTACTGAATAGTTCAATCGGCTAGCCCAAAACTGGACTAACTTAAACCGAGAATTGATTGTGCTGAATGAAAATATTGAAAGAAGTGAACTTGAACCAATCATGAAGTGATCCCCATTGAAATAGTAGTCGTTTTATTTCAATAATGATCATCTCTTTATCCTTACCTCTCTTCTTTGTCATGACTCTACGATTTCTTTCTCCCGTATGGCCCAACAAATTGCAAATGGTAACAAATACCATATTCTTTTTTTCTAGTCCCCTGCAAGAGTTTGTGTGCCAATCCTTAAACTGGTCCTGAATGTTTCCTTTGTGAACCACCCTATATCCATTGGTTTGGTGAAATAGTCCCAAACTACTTTGACCCAATGGCAATGTAATAGAATGCCTTGTATCTTCTGGAATTGTATTGCTGAAGGTGCACATTGTGTCTTGATTTTGGCATCCCCTTCTATTCAGTTTATCTACTGTAGGGATATCATTATGGATAGCTAACCAGGCTAGCAGTCGAGCCTTAAGAGGTACTTCCTTCCTCCATACATAATGTAAATCATCATTAACTGTTTGAGGTTGGTGCTGCATAATCTAGTTGTAGCCTTCTTTTGTAGTATAACTAGTGGAGAGAAGATAGCTTATATAATCTGCTGATTCTATATCAATTGAAGGAGGGGTACCAAGGAGACTTACCAGATTGGCTAATTCAGCTGTGACCTCAAGTGAAGGTTAATGTAATAATTGAATTCTCCAGGATTCATTTTGAATGAGTTCAAATACCTTTGTTGTTTTATTTGCAGCTTCTTTATAAGCTTTTTTGTAAAACTCGCAATAAGGGAGTTTGTTGTTCCAAGGGTCTAGCCAGAATATGATCTCTCTCCCAGACCTAGTGTGTACTGTAGAATTTCAATGAACTATTCCCTTTTCATTCTCAATTCCTTTCTAGTATCCTCTTCCATATGTGGATTTGAAACATTTTGGGAAAATGTCTTCTGTTGGAACAGTCGCCGATTTCACACCTGCAAAACAAGTATTAAACACAAAAAACAAGTTATCGGCTGAGTCACGACCAGGTAGCTCACTTTTAGACGTTTCGTGGCTCCGCCTTGAGTTTTGTGCAAGCAGTTCTTTCTTCGTCACAACGCCCCCATGATAAAACAGCCGAGATCAAAAACTCTCTTCAATCCCTCATGCACACAATGAGAGATTGATCACTTTCACTCTTTCTAATCTTGCTCAGAAAAACTTGGTCTCTTGATTCACAAAAACAGTATGTATAAAACTCATACCATTCTGGTTCCCAAAACAGGCTTTTTATAAACTTTTACAATTAAGACAAAATTAATGAGAATAAAATTTGGTTTTAATTGTATCCATAAAAGGCATTTTAACAGTCAGAAAACGTGTAAAAACGTTACCAAAATTAAGCCTAATTAATCATTCACTTAAAGGAAATAAATTAAAAGTTTTGAAAATTATTTCAAAAACCAGCAAAAAAATAACTTCGAAATTCAAGAGACCTCCCAAGCCACCAAGGCCCCGCTCCCGGACTAATGTTATATATATTATTTATATATATACCCATCAGTAGGGGGAGGGATTCAATCCTGAGACCTAACCCTCCAGGCCCAAAATGATTAACCACTGGACCAAGCTCGAATTGTTGATATAAATGTACAAAAGAATTATTTTAACACATATATCCCAACAATCCCCCACTTATATTTTTAAAATCATTGAGCAGGATCCGTATAGTTATGCGCATAAGCAAAGTTACCTTTCGGTTTTGAACCTTTACATAGTATTAAATTCTCCGAACTCTGACACAGAGTGAACATATGTATTTGAACTCTATGGAGAGAATGAATTACTCAATACACACACAACTATACTAAGAGTAAATTCCTAAATGCCAGCACATTATGTCCTTGTGCTTATCCCAGTTTCAATGAATGTTCTAGAGAACTGCCCATGTTCTCATAGAAAGCGGCCACACTTTCTCATTCACATAGGTGAGTCTATCAAAGGTACTCATGTAGCTTGGTACCCCACTCTATACAGAGCTATAGACTTCATTAAGAGTTAAAGAACTCAACCTTAACCCGCTTCAGGATATCATGCCATGGGAAAGAAGCATGATTCTATCTCCATATCATTTGTGAATCGTTATTCCCTTTGAACCTATTTCTAGGTGGGTATCCATCACAATATGACTCAACTTCTAGTGGGCAAAAGTCCCATGCCTTTAAAGGTATATACTACCTTTTCTCTAGCTAATCCTTTCGTCAAAGGAGCATCTAAGTTCTCTTCCGACCTAACATTATCCACACGTATAGCACTAGTTATGAGAAACTCTCTAACTGTGATGTGCTTTCGACGCATTTGTCGATTCTTACCGTTATAAAAACAGTTCTGTACTTTTGCAATAGCCGCGGTACTATCACAATGGATCATAATAGCTGGTATCGGTCTATCCCATACAGAAATTTGAGAAAGCAAGTTTCTCAACCATCCTGCTTCTTCACTAGCTGCTACTAGTGCTATCAATTCAGACTCCATCGTAGATTGAGCCAGAATTGTCTGTTTCTTTGACTTCCAAGACACAGCACCACCAGCAATATTAAATAAATATCTACCAGTGGCCTTGGAGTCATCTGAAAGAGAGTTCCAATCAGCATCGCAGTATCCTTCAAGGACTGCAGGAAATCTCTTATAGTGTAATCCTAGGTTAACGGTCTTTTTAAGATACCGCATAACCCTCTCAACTGCATTCCAATGTTCCAAACCAGGATAACTGGTAAACCTGCATAAAAACCCCACTGCATATGCAATGTCTGGTCTAGTACAATCAGTTGCATAACGAAGACTACCAATTATACTAGCATATTCAGATTGTCTAATGCTATCACCAGTATTCTTAAACAGTTTAACACTAGCATCAAAAGGAGTACTCACAGGTTTACAATCAAAATAGTTGTACTTCTTTAAAATCTTTTCAATATAATGAGACTGATCCAAAGAAATACCATCATTGGTTCTAGTAATCTTAATTCCCAGAATTACACTTCACCCAAATCTTTCATTTCAAAGTTAGACTTAAGCATATTCTTAGTTTCTTCAACCACAGACAAGTTTGAACCAAAAATCAACAAATCATCCACATACAAACAAATCATGATGCATGCATTGTTTTCAAACTTATATTATATGCATTTGTCACTTTCATTAATTCTGAAACCATATGAAATCATCAAATTATCAAATTTTTCATGTCATTGCTTAGGAGCTTGTTTCAAACCATAAAGTGATTTATCCAACTTACATACTTTTTGTTCTTGACCTGGAACAACAAAACCTTCAGGTTGTTCCATGTAAATTTCTTCTTCTAATTCACCATTTAAAAAAGCTGTTTTAACATCCATTTGATGAACAACAAGATTATGCACATCAGCAACAACAATCAAAACACGAATAGAAGTCAATCTTGTAACATGAGAATAAGTATCAAAGAAATCTACATCTTCTCTTTATCTATAGCCTTTAACTACCAACCTAGCTTTGTATTTGTCTACTGAACCATCAGGGTTCAACTTCCTTTTAAGTACACATTTGCAACCTATTGCTTTACAACCAAGGGGTAAATCTTCTAGGTGCCAAGTTCCATTAAGATTATGGGAGTCAATTTCATTATCTATGGCTTCTTTCCAAAAACCTGATTTAAGAGAATTAAGTGCTTCTTGAAGACTGGAAGGGTCTTCCTCTAGAGTATAAACTTAAAAATCAGAACCGAAGTTCGTCCCAGTCCTATCCCTTTTGCTACGCCTAGGTTCAATTTCATCATCTCTCGTTTCTTCATTTCTAGGTTCTTCTATTCTAAGTTCAGAACTTGTACTAGGTAGAGAACCCCCACTATTTCTAGATTTAAAAGGAAATCTATCTTCAAAGAAATTAGCATCAATAGATTCAATAATAACTTTATTATTAAGATCAAAAAATCTATAAGCTTTACTGTTTTGAGCATACCCAACAAACACACATTCATAAGCTTTACTAGCTAATTTTGATCTTTTAGGATCAGGAATACGAACATTAGCCAAACAACCCCATACTTTAAAATATGAAACATTAGGTTTTCTGTTTTTCCAAAGTTTATAAGGTGATATCTTTGTTTTTGAATTTGTAGCACGATTCAAAACATAACAAACAGTCAACAAAATTTCGCCCCACCAAAGATAGGCAGCACCAGAACTTAGCAAACATGCAGTCACAAGAGTAGTAAAAGTACGATTCTTTCTTTCAGCTTTTCCATTCATTTCAGGGTTATAAGGAGCAGTTTTTTCATGTATAATTCCACAAGATTCATAAATTTCAGTGAACGGTTTAGAATCATATTCAGTGCCTCTATCACTACGAAATCTCTTAATTTTTCTACCAAATTGATTTTCAACTTCAGCAATAAAAACCTTAAAATTTTCAATAGCTTCATTCTTATGACTTAGAAAGTAAACATAAGTATAATTTGAAAAATCATCAATAAAAGTCATAACATATCTTTTTCCATTTCTAGTTAATATACCTTCAAATTCACACAAATCAGAATGCACCAATTCTAAAGATTCAGATTCTCTAACAACAGATTTATGGGAATTCTTGGTTATTTTTGCTTGACTACAAGATTCACACTTTTCAAAATCATGCATGGATATTTTTGGAATAAGACCTTGCTTGCTCATGGTATCTACTAATATACTGTTCACATGACAAAGTCTAGCATCCCAAACATTAAAAGTACACACCATATAAGAAGAAGATGCAATTTTTTTCATTTCAACATTAAGCTTAAACATTCCATCATTAGCATAACCTTTTCCTACAAACACTCTATTTTTAGTAATTGTGTAAACATCAGATCCAATAGTTTGATACAACCCATCCTTGTTGACAAGATAGCCAGAAACAAGGTTCTTTCTCATTTCTGGAGTGTGGAGGGCATCTTTCAGCATAAGTGTCTTCCCAGAAGTAAACTTCAGTTCTACCGTACCAGGACCATTCACAATAGTGCTATGGGAGTCTCCCAACAACACTTTCTTATCGTTTGTTTATGTGTAACTCTTATATAGGGACCTATCAAAACAACAATGGCGCGATGCACCACTGTTTATCCACCACCCATCAGAACCACCAACCATGTAGAACTCGGGATCTGAGACCATGGATATTATAACTCCATCCACAACATTATCTTGTGCGTTATTGTTTTCCTTATTAAATCTTCAATTCCTAGCCATGTTGTTCGGTTTATTACAGGTATAACAAAGAAACTCAGAATTGGAATTCTGTCCATTTCTTGATGGGTTTTGGTTCTTGTTTTGATTAGGCCTTCCTCCTTTCTTATGGTTCGGATTAGGTTTCATATCCTTTTTCTTAGGTTTCAAATTAGGATGAGTCTTATTGTTAGAAACAATGAGAATCTCTTCCTTCTTGTCTTTTTCCGAGCTTCTTGCTCAACCCTGAGCTTAACAATCAAACTTTCAAGAGAAAATTCTTTGGATTTGTGACGCAAAGAATTACGAAAATCTTTCCAGTTAGGTGGTAACTTGTCAATCAAAACAACTACTTGATATTGCTCACAAATTTGCATACCTTCGGTCAGAATTTCATGGGAAATTTTCTGAAGTTCATGAGCTTGTGCAACAACTGATTTATCATCCACCATTTGATATTTCATGTAGCTGACTTCTGACATATTTCTTCGATCCGGCTTCTTCAGTATCGTATTTTTTCTGTAAGCCATCCTAAACATCTTTAGCACTATCAAACGTGGAGTAATATTCATATAAATCGTCAGACAATGCATTGAGAATATAGTTCTTGCAATCGAAATCATCATCAACCCATTTTTCATAGGCTTTTTGTTTTTCTTAATGATTTGGGTCACAAAAGGTTCGCGAGTTTGTTGAGGAGTTGCACTTGTTACAAATTGGAGTTGCTTTTTCCGCAGCTTCTGCATCTTTTGGATCAGATGGTTTGATGGAGGTCACCATCATGTGCAGCTTCATTAGTTTGAGGTAGAAGAACAACTTTTGCTTCCATCTTCTGAAGTGAAGTACTTCAAACTTGAACGGCTTGTTGATATCAGCAACAGTTTTCTTTTCAGATTCCATGGCAGAAGGATACGTCTTAAAATTGTTGGAACATTCGCCGATTTCACACCTGCAAAACAAGGATTAAACACAAAAAACAAGTTATCGGCTGAGTCACGACCAGGTCGCTCTCTTTAAGACGTTTCGTGGCTCTGCCTTGAGTTTTGTGCAAGCAGTTCTTTCTTCGCCACAACGCCCCCAGGATAAAACAGCCGAGATCAAAAACTCTCTTCAATCCCTCACGCACACAATGATAGATTGATCACTTTCACTCTTTCTAATCTTGCTCAGAAAAACTTGGTCTCTTGATTCACAAAAACAGTATGTATAAAACTCATACCATTTTGGTTCTCAAAACAGGCTTTTTATAAACTTTGGCAATTAAGACAAAATTAATGGGAATAAATTTTTGGTTTTAATTGTCTCCATAAAAGGCATTTTAACAGTCAGAAAACGTACAAAAACGTTACCAAAATTAAGCCTAATTAATCACTCACTTAAAGGCAATAAAAGTTTTGAAAATTATTTCAAAAACCAGCAAAAAAAATAACTTCAAAATTCAAGAGACCTCCCAAGAGCCCGCTCCCGGACTAATGTTATATATATACCCATCAGTAGGGGGAGGGATTCGATCCTGAGACCTAACCCTCCAGGTCCAAAATTCTTAACCACTGGGCCAAGCTTGAATTGTTGATATAAATGTACAAAAGAATTATTCTAACACATATATCCCAACATCTTCTTTTTCAGATTGTGTTTTATGTTGAATTATGTTTCTCCATAGTGTTTCTTTTTCTTGAGTGTACCTCCATCTCCATTTAGACAACATCGCTTTCTTGGTAGCTTTGAGATTCCTTATGCCCAATCCGATGCAATTCTTGAAGTCAAACCAAGGACTAATGGACATGGGAGTACAGCGACATGGACTATCGAATACAAGAAGATTAACGAGAATTCTCCAGTTCCAATCGACTATCTAGATTTCTTCCAGTCGATAACCGAGGGCTTGGACTCTTATCTTTGCGCTTCTGGATAATTTGGATCGATAACACATCTATTGACACATCCAGCTATCGATCTATTCCTGTGTCTACTTTTCTTTTTTTATTCATGTGTGTCCGTTGTCGGTGTGATATTAAATAGTATGTGGAATTTCCACATTATATATCTTAAAAATAATGTGTGTGCGCTCATATCACTGTAGTACAGTACTATGGTGGTAAAGTCATTAGGTGATAATACCAGTAACCTGAGTTTAAAACTCGTCGGCATTAATTACCGATCAAAAAAGAAAAGTGTGTGTATGTGGTTTGTTTTTTTTTGTTTTCATTATCATCCATCCTCTGTATTAAGGCGTATCTATCTATTCCTATTATAAAAGAACCCACCTTAGCTGTTCATCTACAGTAGATTTAGAAGCTGCAATTTTTTATGACCATTTTACCCCTGCATTTTAGCTAAGTAACAAATGTCTTGAAAATATAATGAGGATATAACGGTAATTTAGGTTGTTATAATTTTGTATTTAGTGGAAAGGACCTGGGTTAGAAAGGACCCCGTTTTTATGCACGTGCGTAGGCACGTGCGGCGTTCTAGTGAATATAAAGCCTAGTCATTTGAGCTGTTTCTAGTCTTTGTCTACATTATTAATGATACCTTTATTGGGAGCTATATATATTCGAATGTGGTTTGTTGTATTGTTTGAGTGCTTCCTTGGAATGAGATGTTGTTATACTGTATTATCATTTTCCAAATGATCTAACGACTAAATTTCGTCCTAACCTGCAGAAATTTTCATTAAAGTAATCGAAATCCATTCATTACTCATAATACCCATCCATTGAGTTAATACAAAAATGTTAATACGAATTTCGTAAGTTGTACGGTAAAGAGGTACCTGTTCGTAAGCTGATGGATCAACCTAATCACAACTTTTAATCGAGGATCGCGGCTTCCTTGTGTGAATCTACAACTGCATATCAATGACGAAGAAACCGATCTCCAAGCACCTGCTCCTCCATTGTGATACTGCCAGTCAGATCTCACTTGAATGCGGCTCCCTCCATCAGCTAGCACTGCTCTCAATTCTTGGCCTATGCCAAATAGCAAATCCAGAAAATCTTGGTGGTAAAAGATCTTCCAGTTGCAATGACTTTGACCTTGTGAAAGGAAAGGAATTAACAATGGCGCCTTCAAAGATAAGTCGACTGCAGCCATTGCTAATTGAAAAAAAAATATACTTGACATGCAATTGCATGTTGGCTTCATCTGCAACCAGCTTTCAAAGGATTGACCCTAAAGCAGTTCATGATCAAGTGGAAAGATGTTGTGTTGGAAACCCCCTCGAGTTCTTCTCAGCTCTTGTTTTGTGTTCTAGTTATTTTTGTCCTATCTCCTTCTTTTACTTGTTTTCGTTCGCCGGTGGATGTATATGTTGACAGGGAAGTTTTTCTAAAAATGACACCACATCTAATTCTCTACGGTGGTCACCATGCGATAACACCAATATTAAACCGTCCCGCTGGATGAGAGGAAGCCACGAATTTGTATAGAACCAACGAAGGAAGGGATCAACAAAGTAGGTACGTACAGTTCGAAAGAATTAAACACGTTCACCGGTGGAATAATACCGGCTAGTAATTGCCTGCCCAATCAGATAAGATAAATGTCAAACCTACAAAAAAAAAATTTCACTAACACCAAGCAACATGGGAGAGGGCATCCCTTCCCTATCCCTCAAATAAAGGGAAGGGATAGCACAAGGAAAGCAACCTCACTGTGTCCAGGGGCGGAACTACATCCAAGCTTCTCCTGGCTGAAGCCACCCCCAAATCAGCCAAAGTCCATGTTTTTATAGCCTTTTCTATATTGGTCCATAAAGTGTGTGCAGATTTTAGGCTCAAGCCAGGGCTAAGAAATTGCTCAAGCCAGGGCCGCACCAAATGTCTAGTTCCGCCACTAACCGTGTCCTCTTTTCCTTTTCCTACACATACGAATGGTGGCATACGTCAACTGAGTAGCCGTATTTTTTTTCCCAGTTTTTTTTCTTTCCAATATGAATATATTTGTCTAGGTAAAAAAAGATATTTTAGAGTAAAAAAAGATATTTTAAAGTAAAAAAACGATATATAATAGATAAAAATGAGATATAATAGGTAAAAAAACAGAGTTTTAGAAAGAAAAAAAAGAGTCAAAAAGGAAAATTTTAAGGTAAAACTTTAAAAACCAGATACGAAAACTTAGTAGCCGTGTGAAATGCTACGACAACTCAGTAGCCGTATCAACTTCCATACGCCTACTGAGTAGCCGTAAAGTGTAAAATTATACGGTAACCGAGTAGTTTTGTGATTTCCCTTCCCTACAAGGGGATCAGATGTGATCCTCCTTGTAAAGAAAGGGAGCGATATACACATGTATGGATATCCCTATATATGTAGGGATATGGAAGACCATAGTGATCGCGATTTTGATTTTTTCCCTATATATGAGGGTGAAGAAGTTTAAAATCAAACGGAAAATTCCTGGTAAGTAGGAGTTGATTATTTCCTTTCACATGTTGCATTAATTCCTGAATTCTAGCAATTATTTAGCAGTATTGTTAGTTGGTTCTACCACCTGTGTTAGTGGGTGAGTAATGGTCAGTAACTTAGGTTGTTTTTAATCGTGTTTTAGTGATTGCTTAATGTTGTTAGTGGGTAGTAAAAATGTACAAATCTTCGCCTATATAATGGTGGTTTGATTGTTCTCTTAATCAATCAAATTCAGTGATTCTACAAGTTGTAGTAGAAGCATATCTTTGTCTCCAGTTTCTTTGTGCATTAAGTGTTTGTTATTTTGTTTGTGTGAGTTTATACAAGTTATTGTATAAAAGTTTCTCACTACTCTGATTCAATCTTTGATCCTTAAGAAAGTACTCTGATTTCTAACATTTGGTATCAGAGCTAGGTTATTCGTGTCTATTTTGAGTGTTTGAAAGTAGTTATAATGAATGCTTCAAGTCATCCACTTCCAAAGTTCTGTGGTAAGAACTTTCAGCAATGGGTCATCCAAATGACATCCTTGTTTGGGTTTTTGGAGTTGACAGAAATTGTGGAGAATGGTTATGATGAACAAAGCGAGAGCGATACTCACTCAAGCACAAAAGGACACATTCAAGGATTGCAGAAGAAAGACAATAAAGCACTATATTACCTGACGCTACATTGAAGACAAGGTAATGAAGAAGATCCAGCATGCAACTACGGGAAAGCAAGCCTGGAATAAGTTGCAAACTTCTTACAAAGGTGATGACAAGGTAAAAATGTGAGGTTACAGACTGCACGATGTGAATTCGAGACTCTCCATATGAATAATTCTGAAAAGATTTCTGATTATTTTTCTAGAGTTCAATCTATTGTTAATCAATTGAGAGATAACGGTGAGGTGTTAGATGATTTGCGTATTGTTCAAAAGATTGTGCGTTCTCTACCAGCCCGTTTTGATTATGTTTTCGCTGCAATTGAGAAAGGAAAATACCTGGAAACTATGACAGTTGATGGTCTAATGAGTTCGTTATGTGCTCATGAATATATAATGGACTTGAGATCTGCTGAAGGGTCTATAGAACAGGCTTTTCAAAGCAAGGTTTCTATGACGGAGAAGGGCAGTTCTAGCGGAGAGATGGAATCCAAGGCATCTAAGCCTAAAGGAAGGTATGATAAATCTAAAGTAAGATGTTATCATTGCAAGAAACTTGGTCATTATAAGTATGAATGTAAACTTCTACATGTTAAAGTCAATTCTGAGCATGGTAACATTGTTCAGGATGGTGTAGAAGAAAGTGAAACTCTGCTGTTAGCTTATAGTGCTTATGAAAAAGAGCAGATCGACAAGTGGTATTTGGATACAGGGTGCAGTAATCATATGTGTGGTAAGAAAGATAAGTTTTCCAGTTAGACGAATAAGTTCGTGGTGATGTGAACTTTGGAAATAAACCCAAGGTTACGATAATGGGAAAATGTAATATTCTTATCAATTTAAAGAATGGTTCTCATGAGAATATTTCTAATATTTACTATGTTCCTAGTCTACATTGGATTCTGTTAAGTTTGGGTCAACTTTGTGAGAAGGGACTCAAAATTGTGATTGAGGATGGTGTATGCAAGATAATTTTAGTGCAAGCATTACATATAAGAATTGGTTATGGCATCTTCGTTATGGTCATCTTAATTTTAATGACTTAAATTTATTGGGTCAGAAAGATATGGTTACTGGTTTACCTAGGCTTGATTGTACTAATCGTTTCTGTGAGGGTTGTGTTCTTGGAAAGCAACAAGGGACCCTTTTCTAGTTGGGAAGTCGAGAAGAGCATCACAGCAATTGGAGCTTATACACTCAGATATATGTGGACCAATAGAGACTGAATCAATTGGAGGTAACAGGTATTTTATTACTTTCATTAACGATTACAATAGAAAGTTTTGGGTCTATTTTTTGAAGAAAAAATCTGAAGCATTGGATGCATTTAAGGTCTTTAAGGTGTTTGTTGAAAAACAAAGTTGTTATACCATGAAGGTGCTTAGATCAGATAGAGGTGGTGAGTATACCTCTAATCTCTTTGCTTATTTTTGTAAGGAACAGGGAATGCAACATAAACTTACTGTCAGCTATACGCCTTAACAGAATGGAGTATCCGAAAGGAAAAATCGTACCATTGTTGAGATGGAGAGAAGCATGCTGAAAGGTAAAAAAATTCCTAAGTTATTTTGGGCAGAGGCTGTTGCCTGTTCTGTTTATATTCTGAATAAGTGTCCAACAAGTAGTGTCCACAAAGGCATTCGTCAGGGTGACCCTTTGTCACCGTTTATGTTTCTCTTGGTGGTGGAAGTGTTATCTTTGCTTAGTAATAAGGCAGTACAACAAGAAAAACTAAGTGGTTTTCAAGTTAAGTAGGGAGGTACAGTGGTGTCGCATTTACAGTTTACAGACGACACGATTGTTTTCGTAGATGCTTTTACTGAGGAGGTGAGAATATTACTTGTTATTCTGGTGGTTTTTGAGATTCTAACAGGTCTTCGGCTAAACTTGGAGAAGAGCACGATGATAAGGGTTGGGGTAGACCAGATGGTGAATGATTTAGCAATGGAATTGGGGTATAAGGTTGAATCCATTCTGATTACTTACTTAGGTATGCCCATTGGTTCAAATAGAAAGAGTGAAGTAATCTGGGAAGTGATTATTCAAAGAATTCAGAGGAAGTTAGCGCCATGGAAGAGAAGATTCTTGAACAAAGAAGGAAGTTGGTTATCTTAATTTGAAATTCTCTTGAAAGTTTGGATGTTTATTTCATGTCGTTGCATCACATTCCGGCCTCGGTGGAAAAAAGATTAAACACGATAATGAGGAAGTTTCTTTGGGGTGAAGATGAGGATAGAAGGAAGATGAGCTAGGTCTCGTTTAAGAGAATTTGCAAGCCAAAAAAGAAAGGGGGTTTGGGCATCCATAGCTTGAGGTTGGTGAACAAATCACTGCTATCTAAATGGCATGCCATATATTATAAAGAGAAGACTTCACTTTGGAGACGTATTGTTTGTGAAAAATCAAATGCTGAGGAGGAGTGTTTGCTTCCTTTGCAAGTAAAGAAAACGATGGGAAGAAGTTTGTGGTTTGTAATTCTTAAAGAAAACAAAGTTTTCTTTGATGCTGTGCAGGTGCAGGTGAAATACGGTGCTTCACTTCGATTTTGAGAAGACTGGTGGTGCGAGAAGAAAGATTTTAAAGATAAATATCCAAGGCTATATAAAATCGGTACCCAAAAGACAGTACAAGTGAATACAATTTTACAAGAAAATGGGAATCTGCATTTCAGTAGGGTCTTGAATCCATCTAAAAGTATAGATCTTTTGGAGATTAAGCATGATATGAGGCTAGTGGTTGTTACTCATGGGGAGAAAGATTGCTTGGAAGTAGATATTTCAGCAAAAGCAATCTATGTGAAGCTAACGGAGACGGATCCAGACTGGGAAGGTCATAGGGTTCTGAAGAGCAAACATGTACCTCCTAAGGTTCTTTTTTTAACTTGGGAATCTCTACATAATTCAATTCCAACAAGAAAAATTCTAAAAAATAGGGGAGTGGTGATTCAGTCCAATTTGTGTCTCATATGCAATGCGGCGGTAGAAACTTTGGAACATTTATTCATTCATTGTACTGTGGTTTCGCAACTTTGGAGGTATTTCATAGTAGTAATGGGAGTTCAATGGGTTATTCCATGGCAATTTCAGAACTTAATGCTTAGTTGGAGGATTGCTAGTAGTTCAACTAAAGTTAAGATGGTTTGGCACTTGCTACCATTGCAATCTGCTGGGAGGTGTGGAATGAGAGAAATAGGATTTTCCATGGAGGAAGATCCAAGTCTTTGTATGAACTGGAAATCAAAATTAAGAAATGGATCTACTTATAGAGCTTGGCAACGGATACGTTTCAGCATTATACTGCGAATCATTTAATTCACCAGTGGGAGGAGATAATAAAATCTTAGTTTATGATTTGCTCTTACCTTTTGTTGGTTTGATGACCTTGTAAATAGCTTGTACATTATTTTCTTTTTTAATCTATCCTTTCCTTATTAAAAAAAAAGTAGTGTCCGCAATAAGACACCAGAAGAGGCTTGGAATGGTCGTAAGCCTAATGTAGATGGTTTTCGGGTATTTTTTTGCATTGCATATGCACATGTACCAGACGAAAAGTGAAAGAAATTTGATGACAAAGGGGAGAAATGTATCTTTGTCGGTTATAGTTCTTTTTCAAGGGGTTATAAGTTGTATAATACGAAGACGAAAAAAGTTATTGTCAGCAGGGATGTTGAGTTTGTTGAAGATAAAGCATGGGAGTGGTCAGTTGAAGAGAAGAAACATATGAATTTTGTTTTAGAAGAAAACTTGGTTGCTGAAGATCCGGAGTTAGTCACAGAACAACAATATCCTCCTCCAGTTCAACCTCCTTCTCCAGTTCAACCAGCACCATGTCGATCCTCAAGTCGTACTCGTGTTATGCCAGCACGGTTGGAAGACTATATTTTAACCAATTATAGTGATGTTTATGATGAGGGTCTTATTAATTTCGTTTTATATGCAAATATGGATCCTGAAGGGAAGATGATTTGAAGTTGATAGTTATGAGAGTTTGAGTTTAAGGGAGGCTGAAGAAGTTTAAACTCAAACAGAAAATTCCTGGTAAGTAGGAGTTGAATATTTCCTTTCACGTATTGCATTAATTCCTGAATTCTAGCAATTAGTTAGCAGTATTGTTAGTTGGTTCTACCACCTCTGTTAGTGGGTGAGTAATGGTCAGTAACTTAGGTTGTTTTTAATCGTGTTTTAGTGATTGCTTAATGTTGTTACTGGGTAGTAAACATGTACAGATCTTCACCTATATAATGGTGGTCTGATTGTTCTCTTAATCAATCGAATTCAGTGATTCTACAAGTTGTAGTAGAAGCATATCTTTGTCTCCGATTTATTCGCATTAAGTGTTTGTTATTTTTTCTGTGTGAGTTTATACAAGTTGTAGTATAAAAGTTTCTCACCACTCTGATTCAATCTTTGATCCTTAAGAAAGTACTCTGATTTCTAACATAGAGATAGAGTAGGGAAAAGGGGCACCAAAGTGCTTGACCTAATAACTTATTAAAAATGGTTCCCAAAAAAAGACAAGGTTTCACCATGGGTTTTTTAAGATGGGTATGCCTAAAAAAGAAGAAAGAGAAACAATCTTGTAGATTTCTAGAGTAAAAGCGAGGCTTTGAAGTACTTCCCATTTCCCACGATATGCATGCATTTGTACTGGCCGCATCAGGTTTTGTTTGCATTAATCTATTTAGTCATCTCCTAAACATATTATATGCTAGTAGCCTGTATCCACCGGTATTGCAGTCCATAACCATAAACATGGAACTGGATCATGAAACAGGAAGGCGACACATATCACCTAAATGTTTGCTCTAATACCATATCGTTGGAAACTCGGAGACCTAACTAATTTTGAAAACCAACTCCCAAAGATAAGGATATCCCATTCCAAGGTTTATAAACTTTCCCAAATTCAAAAGATCTAGCTATGCGATGTGGAACTAGTTCTAAGTTCTAACAGCAACCACAGTCTTGGAGTAAAACTAAAAATGTAGTTGACAAACCAAGCGCTATGGGGCGGAGTAAAGACCAAATCCCAGACTAAAACCAAAATCAGAGTATATTTGGTCTTGGTTTGGTTATGGTCGGGGGTAATTCACGACTACGGCTGATTGGTGCGGAATTGCAGGTTACGCCTAACGGTGAGGCAGATGTAATATTTGCGCCTGGTTGGGGCGGGAGTTCAGGTTACGCCCGACGAGACGGAATATCGGAATATCTAGTTGCGCCTGATACCAGGCTGATTCATATAACTGCGCCCCATTGAGGCGTAATTAAACGTTACGCCCCATCAGGCGCGTTTATAAATACCTCCTGACTCCCGGCGTAATTGCAAACTACGCCTGATGTTGAATGGGGCACAATTTATTACTACGCCTGTTACTCATGGGGCCCAATTTAAATGTACGCCCCATTCTTTCACACCTTTCATTTGTTCATGAAATAGGCCACTACCATTTGCACTTAGTCTTTGCACGGATTTGCACTACCATCTTGGATTAATTAAATGGATTTGCACTTAGGCTTTGCACGGATTTGCACTACCAGCTAAATGGATTAATTAAATGGATTTGCACTTAGTCTTTGCACGGATTTGCACTTAGTCATTCAATTAAATGGATTATCCTGGAATTTACGCGTCCTCTTTTAAGGAAGTTAAACAAACTGCGTTAAGGCGCAAGTTCAACCAATATACATGTTAAAGCACTAAGCACGGTCAGGCGTAAGTTTAGCTCACGTCCCATCAGGCGAAATTTGAGATCATGCCCCATCAGGGGTAATTAAATGTTACGCCTCACACCAAACGCAATTTTAGACTCCCCGACACCAGGCGTAAATTATAATTACGTCCCATCCAAGCGTAATTTATACTTACGCCCCGTATCAGACGAACCTGTGTAACTCCGCTCCACCAAATTTACTCCTCCACCGTATCGTCGCTCCACGGACTAAACCAAATTTTCTTACTTTTTTTTTGTCTTTAATCTTTAGTTATAGTCCTATGACTGCAGTTGCTCTAACAACTAAAATCATAAATTTACGTAAGTTATTAAACAGAAGCGGAAGGAAAAAAAAGTTGGAAAAATTAGTCTAAGGCCCAACCCATGGATAACCCATAATATGAGGCCCTTAATTAAA
>JAJJWX010000243.1:0-19111 GCA_023529315.1 Papaver bracteatum
TTTTTCCGAAGTTCCGAGTGTGTGGTCGAGAAGTTTTCGTTGCGTGTCAAATATTATACTATTTCCGGATGCTTACTCAACGTCTTGGGAGTTTTATGTCATGAGAAAACAGCATGAGGAGGTAAAATAGGGAAGAAAATATTCTCGAGAATATTTTTATCAATGCCGAGTAATGGATAATTGTTTGAAGTTATTGCATGATATTTTGATGCCTTGTTAGTATATAAGGGGTTCTGGGATTTCAGAGAAGGGGACAGAGAGGATTGGGGGAGAGTTTAGAACACTACAAGAGCAAGACAATCCATTTGGCAGAGAATTGCTATTTTCTCTTGCTATATGAAGAACATAAGAAGCTCAAAGGCAGTCGTAGTTTCTACAGTGACAACGACAGTCCATCTTTATCGTACTTTGTAACAGTTCAGTTTGTAAAAAAAAAATAACTGTATGAAACCTGGTTTTTATTATATTTATCCCATTTTCATCATTTGTAAACCCTTTGAGCAATAATAATGATTTTTGAGCGTGTTTCCAACATGATGAGCGGCTAATTCTCTCACAACCAAGGAAATGAGGAAGTTATTTACGCATGAATAATTGGTAGTTATTTATTTTCTCAAATTTATATAATTTATAATTCACTCAATCACTGCTTTTGCAGATTTTTTAATTGTTTGCAAAATTTTCTTCATTAGTTGTGATTCAATTAGATAGTTCATACTTTGTTTAGATAATCTATACTTAGGGGATACAATTAATTTTTGAGAATTTGCATGATTATTTGTGTATTAAGAAACAAGGGATTTAAAAGATAATTAGAGTTTTGGGTTATTTACCATTATTCATTCATGTGTTACAGTGGAATCAGTGTCTTGTTATTCCCTAATATCTTGAAATCAAATTTTGAGTTAAGTTTTGTATGTTTTTAAGTTTTATAAGTCTAAAATATTTTGCTTTCACAAGTCTCAACGAACCTTTTTACTACAACGTTATTGAGATCACATCAGTCATCATCTTCCCACTCAACTAAGGAAAGTTGTCATCATCCCATGGAAATGAAGCCAATCGTCATCCTACCAAGGAACCCAAGTTAGCTCCACTCCAAGCCGAGCAACGCAAGAAGCTCCATTTCAAGACGACCAATGCCGACGGCTCCCACTCCAAGACAATCAAGTCCACGGTTCCCATTCCAAGCCAATCAAACGCTCATGGATCCCACTCAAGCTAATCAAGTGCTAACGACTCTAGGTCAAGCGACCAACGCCACGGCTAATCCCAAGCCGATCTAATGCCAGTGACTTCCCATCTCGCTCAAGTCATGCTAGGAGCTCGCTCCGCCTTCCAAAGCCTAGCCCAAAAGGCGCACAACCATTCCAGGATCAAGGCCGACATCTCGCATCTCAAGCCGCCTTTACCACTTCGCAACCTAACCTGCAGGTTCCACGAGAAGAATCTACGCCAAAGCTTCCAAACACAAGGATCACGATTCTCCCTGCCTCCGAAAAAGGTTAGACGGATCTTCGTGACCATCTTGCATGATTTACGTTTCGATTCCCGTCCTTGTTCTGTCACCGAGCTTATGAATACCTCGCAACAACGCTCTTGTTCCGAGCTAACCGATGTACTTAATGTTGATGGTGGTTTTTAACTGAGGTAAATCGTAAAACCCTAGTCGAGCAGTGGACGTCACAGAGGCTTAAACGATTCATTGAACCATTTAATATATCTATGAGAAAATTACCAGGTTACCTTTTTAATACTAATTAGGTTTCGATAGGCAAACCCTAATTCCCACACCATTATGCCAATTCCAAACCATGCCAGCCACATCCATCCGCGCCAAGGCATGCCAACCATGCAAGCTGCATTTCCATTGTGCCAATGGCAAACCATTCCAGCCACACCTACTGCGCCAAGGCATGCCAACCATGCTAGCCGCACCCACTGTGCCAATGGAAAACCATGCCAGCCGCACCTCTTTGCGTCAAGGCATGCCAACCATGCTAGCCGCACCTTTGTGCCAATGGCAAACCATGCCGAGCAGATCCACCATGGCAAGCCAAATCGCACCTTGCCTTGGCCCAATACATGCTAGCCGTATCATGCACCCATGGCATGCCAAACCCATGGCCCCACCAAGCTGCTTCAAACCGCACCTTACCATGGCCCCATGCCAACCTAGCCGCACCACCATATTGTACTTCCCTATGCGTCTACCAAAACGAAGGCGTGCGAAAATCAACGTGCTCGCCCTTCAATCCTAGGAGAAAATCCTATCCGTCCAAGTTTACTAGACAACATATGGTAACCTTTGTCCCAAAACCCTATCTTGGTCACAAAACCCACGCCAAGCCAAACCACACCGCCTTGGTCCTAGCCAAGCTAGCGCACCATGTGCCAACGACATGCCAAACCCTTGGCCCCACCTTTGCCTTGGACCTAGCCAAGCTAGCCACACCATGCGCCCATGGAAAACCCTTGGCCCCGCCATGCCAAGACAAACCGCACCTGCCTTGTTCCTAGACAAGCTAGCCGCACCATGCTCCCATGGAAAACCCTTGGCCCCACCATGCCAAGCCAACCGCACCCTTCCTTGGTCCTAGCCAAGCTAGCGAAACCATGCGCCCATGGAAAGCCCTTGGCCCAACCATGCCAAGCCAAACACACCTTTCCTTGGCCCTAGACATGCTATACGCACCCATGCCAAGCCAAACCGTCCATGCCAAACCGTTGGCCCCACCATACCAAGCCAAAGCACCCATGCCTTGGCCCTAGCCATGCTAGCCAAGCCATGCCAATGGCATGCTAACCTAGACACGCTACCACGCTGGCCTTCCCTACATGGATACCCAATGAATGAGTGCAAAAATCAACGTTCCTTTTAATCTTAGTAGAAAATCCTAGCCATCCAAGGTTACCGGACAACGCATGGTAACCTTTGGCCCGAAGCCTAAGTTTGGCCATGCCAAACCATGCCACGCCAACGGCATGCCAACCTAGCTACGCCATCATGCTGGCCTTCCCTACACGGCTACCCAAGGGACATATGCGTAACAATCAACGGTTTCCCTTCAATCCCAAGAGCAAATCTTAGCCATCCAAGGTTAGGACAACGCATGGTAACCTTTGGCCCGAAACCCTAAGTTTGGCCATGCCAACGGCATGCCAACCTTTAGCCGCACCACTATGCTGTCCTTCACTACACGGATACCCAAGCGATGGAGTGCAACAATCAACGGTTGAGATTCAATCCCGGGAGAAAATCCTAGCCATCCAAGGTTACCAGACAACACATGGTAACCTTTAGCCCGAAACCATAAGTTTGGCCATGCCATGCCAACGACATGCCAACCTATCCACGCCACCATGCTTTGGCCTTCCCTATACGGCTACCAAAATAAAGGCGTGATCACGACAATCAACGGCCGCCCTTCATTATCGGTAGCAAATCCTAACCGCCGAAGGTCACCAAGCTAGCAAGTCTCCCCAAGCTCGAATTTCCAGGCAACAACAATATGCTACATGTTTTCCACAAAGCATTCGAGGCATCAACACATATCACAAACTGGGGGATCCTCTTTCGCATTGGTTTGGCGGTTTACAATGCGCGGCGTACACTACCCGTCATAAGGAAGTGTCATAAGGGTGAGACTTTTGTTAGTAAATACAGGAGTTAATGGTAAAATTTACCAACTCCTCCCATTTACTTACCTATTTTTCCATTCCTTAATGAGACCAGAGTACGTTTCACTTCGACTTGTATAAATAGGTCTTACCTATTTCCACCGAACAATAAGTTCATTCATGAATATATAACACTCAGAAAATACTTGCTAGCTTACCATTTGTTAGCCTTCCCACTTTTATGATACAAGTCGTAGTAACACAACTATTCTGGTCTCATCACTTTCCTCGCTTCCCTCCCCAAAACCAACCCATTCTCATTCACTTTGTGACCGAGGCAAGTCTGGAACGGCAATTTCTTGGTTTAGGCTGGACTTGTACAGATTGATCTCTCGGATCTAAAAGTACTCCCTTGCAGTACATTGTTTAGGGTTTAAATTTGTTTCTCACCCACACACCCGAAATTACCGAAACCAGCACAAACCATTTTCACCTCAAACACCCGATCATACGGTGCTCCACAGTTCTACGGATGTCTTCTCCCAAGATACAACGATCATGCCTCGTAGTAAGTAGTACTACAATACTACTCGGCCTGCTAATGCTGAAAATTATTGCACTCTTAAATGACTATGACTCTTTATTTGAAAAAAAAAAGTTTATACTTCTCAAAAACTTGTAAAAACTCATACAAAACTAAAACAAGAGATGAGTATTTATAGAATCAATAGTGACTCTACAAGGTGTATTTTCACCAATAGGAGACTCACCATGGCCAATTGTGACTCTCCATAACACATATTCATGACTAGGTGTCTTATGGTGAAAGGGCATAACCCAAACACATCTCTAAGAGTGAAATATTTAAAATCAATTTTCACTCACATAAAATAATTTTAATAAAAAAATCCAACGATCCCCCACATGAGTGAAAATATTGACTCAACAAAACTTACAACTTTTACTAGCAAAAGAAAAATATATAATGCATCAGTAAATGGTAGCTTTTGGATTTGAACCAAACCTCATGAAAATCTACTAGAATTACTAGCCAATCAGTGGACGCGATGTCGTTGAAATGTCAGTCGTTGATGTAAATTGATACAATAAATCTCACACATTTTATTTCCTTATAATCGTCAAATTCTCAGTTGTGTTCATTCCGGCCCTTAATGCTCTTGGTACTCTATGAGTGCTCTAGATTAACCTAGCCCTATAGTTATCATAGAAACGGCCCCACTTCTCACTTATATAGGTTAGTTAGGTGGGTATTTTCTTAATGTAACAGTTTTTTATCACTCAAAATTGTTTCAATGTTAATAATGAACTAAATGCAATTTGTTTAAGTGTTGGCTCGATAAGTTGACTAATTTATCTAATTTTCTTTTCTAGAGAATTCGACATGGTATGTTGGTGACTACACTATCATCAAGCTATCATTCACGTTAATACTAAACTATCGATGGAAAGAACTTGTCAACGGAAACGTATGCTCGCGGAGAATGGCATACAATTAGTGATAAAACAGAACATACCTTTAATGGGTACAAATCAAGACTGGAGTAGAAGAAAAAGAAAAATTTGAGGTGGAAGAATAGAAAGTGATTCTATATGATCAGCAAATCTTATGCATAGCATGAGGACGATGTTAGATTCAGAGATATTTGGTCACGTTCTTTCTAGTAATTTTAAGGACGATCTTTTGAGGATTTGATGATGCTAATGAAATTTTATCAATATTTATTTCTTATGAATTTAATTCATAATCGATGTTACTGATATCTCTCTATTAGGAATTATTTTTCTAGCCGAAAGAAACCATCAGTAAGATTGCATATGCGAAAAACCCGACCCAGCACATCACGACAGCATGTTTAGCATGTTTATTTTTCGTTATAGGACAGCAAAACACATCATCTAACACGGCACGTCTTAATCTCCGCACAGCACAACACAACACACAACATGTTAAGCTCCGTGACTTTGTGTGTCAGACTGTTTGGCCGACCGATTTGCACCTCTAAACAGCATAGCGATATAAAACACCATTGCTTTCTTACAACCTCGCACATGGACCGCTTACATACATAAATTAATAGAATGTTTATTCCGTATTATAGTGTAGATTAAGATTTGTATGTATTATATGGAGTTTCAATGTCAGGCTATTTTCAATTTTGCATGAGAACAAATGAATGTTACGTGAGACCCTGAAACGATAAACTTTTCATGTCTTTTCACCCATAAACGATATCACCCATTCTGCTAGAAAATAGTCTACCATAAGTATATTTTACGGGACCTGTTGCCACTAAAAGTCATCAACATCCGTCTTTACACTAAATATTATATGCTCAATCTCGTACCTTAGCAATTCAAGACAGTGGTGATGGAGAAAATTGAAAAGTTGATTAATTTCAATCCAGAGATGAATAAATCTGGTGATCCACCCATCACCATCAGAATCCAAATATTAGTCATAATTTTAAATTCTTCTTTGATATTTCCTTCATATGACGTCCGAATTGGATGATTTTTGGCTCATTGCGATCATATTTTAATATCATACGACATGAAGGTAAAAAATCATAAGATTGAAACAATTTATTTTTGTGGTTCTGAGCGGCGACATCGAACACGGCCATCGACCGCCATCAAGTGAAAACTACATATCATATTTTATGTTCGTGAACTTACATCGATTTTCTATCTACAACATGTCCGTGTACAAAGTTTGTGAGTGCTGGTTCGATTCATAAACATCAACATGCTCATGTTCGGTGATTTATCTACAGTCCAGTTGATCGAACTGTTGTAGTCTAATTCCTCAGCAACTGTTACAATCTAGTTGATCGTAACTGATGCAGTCCAGTTTTCCTCACAACTGCTACAGTCCAGTTGATCGAATTGTTGTAGTCCAGTTCCCCAGCAACTGCTACAGTCCATTTCATCGTAACTGATGCAGTACAGTTTTCCTTACGAATGCTACAGTCTAGTTGATTTAACTGTTGTAGTCTAGTTTCTCAGCAACTGTTGCAGTCCCGTTAATCGCAATTGTCGCAGTCTAGTTTTACTGATAATTTTTACAGTCTATCTGATCGCAGCTATTGTAGTCTAGTTCCACGGCAACCGTCCACAGTCCAGTTGAATGCAACTGGTGCATTCCTGTTTTCGTTCAACCAGTTCTTGCCAGTCCCACAGAAAATTCCAGTTGACACGAACCAAAAGTCATCATCACTAAGACGAGTCGTCAAGATAATTGCACAAAGTTTTTAGAGACATCTTCTTCAGCATGACGTCTTCATGAAGCTACCCCCATTCACCAGAATAGTATCCGCGTGATGCTACCTCCCACTCACATCATAACGTCGTATCTCACACAATAACACTTTTAATATGGTGTATATATAATTTAAATATTTTCGCATCTTTTTATCTAATCATGCATAATTTTGTTCGGTGAGACATCTACAAATGTGGCGAGCATTTTCACATGCCAAGCATGTGGAGATGTACACATTTCAATTCTGCAGTACTGGGATAGTGGGATTGGCCCCTGAGCTGATTCCAAATAGCATACACCTTCAACTTCATTCCATGCGCGAGCAAGATGCAACAAGGCGATGCACCCTTGTACAATCATTGAGCAAGCATGACAATCACTATCTTCTGGGACGAGTTTCATATCACTTCAATGTAGATGACCATCACCTAGGGGAGAGATATGTAACACCCCATGGCCTAAAGTAACTCTTTTGAGGTGATATGCGTATCACTCCACACGCTTGGGGGTGAGTTACGTAGCACCTAATGCGATGTGAAATTCAGCTGCTGGAAATCGAAACAAAAGGTAACCTGAACTTCTTAATCCTCCAGTGAGTTACATGATTAAGAGGGGGCGAGCATACATCCTAATATTTTTATGAAATTATCGCAAATCGAAACGTTAATAACTGTTATAGTCCAGATGATCGACATGTTGTAGTCCATTTCATAAGAAACTGCCGCACTTAGTTGGATGTAAGCCGATCTGATTAGGTTTTGCTTAGAATCGCTGCACTCGATTGGATGCAACTGATCTGAGTCAGATTTTTCGCAATCGCTGCACTCAGTTGGAAGCAACTGATACAGTCCATTTTGCTCGCAACTCTTATAGTTCAGTTGACCGAACTGCTATAGTCCAGTACCACAACAACTGCTGCAATTTAATTGATCATATCTCCTGCAGTCCAGCTGATCGCAAATTCTCCAGTGCAACTTTGCTCATTAATGTTGCAGTCTAGTTGATCGAAGATGTTTTACTTCATCTTTGCTCATTGCTTCCGCAATACAGCAAATCGAAGATGCTGCAGTTCAACTTAGTTCACAGCTATTGTAGTCCAGCTGATAGCAGTTGTTGCAGTGAAGCTTAGCTTGTATCTCCTACAATCTATCTGATTGCAGCTGCTGCAGTCCAACTTTGCTAGAAGTTTTTGCAATCCAGTTTTTTCTCATTAACAGTTGCAGAACAGTTTATATGGTTCTCGCAGTCTAGTTTACATTAGTCATTGCATTCCAGTCCCATAGTAACTATTATGGTCTAGTTTTACATCATTGTTGTTATCCTGATTCATATAACTATTAACGACATATGAAGATTGATGTCGAAACCAATAGTAAATCCAAGATTACTAGGATGTCCAGCGGCACACAAAGTCTTTTACCATCCCAATGATTGAAGGGTCTCACCAATGGATGTCTTCTTTTCGTTCATAATTGCTTCATCTCAGCTTGTACTTGACAGCAATTTAGTACCAATAGCTACTACTACCCAGTTTGGTCGGGAATTACTAATAGTCTGTAAATTCAAGTTTCGCTTACAACAACAGTCAACATGGATCCTAGCATAATTCCTACAAAGATAGCTCATCTTTTCCAACAACTGTTACGCCTAGTTCTACGCATAATGCGCTTTAGTTTCGCATCAACCATTGTAGCCCAGTTTTGCATCATTAGCTGCAGTTCACTTTCAATAGTGAAATAGTTTCGCATTGATCACTGCAATCATGTCCACCAGTAATTGTTCGGGTCATCTGTCTCCCGCATTCATTGCGCTCTAGTTTCATGCAGCTACGCCGCTCCAGAACCGCGCTTCAATTCCAGACCAATTTGGTCTTCAGTTCAGTTTTTGTCTACAACAATATATGGTTCCTGCTAACTTGCTTCTCGTCGATCTTCCAATCACCATAACCTCACTTGGGGGCGTCATGGTTATGATTTCTATAAACAATGACGAAAAGTTGATGCTCGCTTCAACAACAACAATTCACACTTGGGGAAAAATTTGATCATTGGTCGTCAATGCTAAAGAGAGTACAAACTTCTTAACCCTGCAACAAGTTGACGGTTAAGAGGGGGCGATGTTTATACCATGATAAAAGTTGCCATATAGGGGACGACCATACATCCATCCAACACATCCCACCAGCCTTCCAGCCAGTCAAAGTCAACGACCGGTCAATAGTCAAAGTCAAGCTTCAGTTAGTGGCCAAAGTCAACCATTGGTCAACTGTAAAGCAGTTTGCTATCTCTCTTCTAGTTTCCAGTCATGTTGCCAACCAATTTCCATCCATGTTACAATGGCCCGGTCCGCTAACCGATTTCCGCCTAAGTACTCAGTCGTTGCCGGTAACCTTCATCCATGCTGTCAGTTGTACTGCCAGCCAGCCTCTATCTAGTCTCCAGCCATGTCTCCAGTCAAGACTGTCTACCAGTCAAAGATCGATATTCGCAGTCAACGGCGAAAGTTAACCCTGTCAGTCAAAGTCAATGTTATTGGTCAAGCAAGCCCATGTCGATTTGGCATGTTTCCACCGATCCAGTGCATAAACCCTTGAAGAAGATTCTAGAAGTTTCTAGATGACTTGGTGACCAAGCTGCAGAGAAAGTTATGGAACATCCAGATGTCTTCCTATCCAAGTTACTTGCAGAGGAAGTTTATCTTAAAATTAGGGTTTAACCCATGTATTCAATTGTATAAATAGAGGCGAATATCAACCCTAAAGGGATACGCCCGGATATTGGAAAAATACACCAACAAACCCTAAAAGGAATCATAAATCATTGTAACCCATACATCAATAAAATATATCTCCATACGGGGATTCTTCCGTGGATGTAGGCAGACCTTGCCGAACCACGTTAAATTCGTGTTTATCATCTTTATGTTTATTTTGTGTAACACCCTAGATCTGATCATCATCACCAAAATCATCGTGTTTAGTGCCTAGAAATATTTCTGGGTACAAACATATCTCATTTTCTGAAACGTAGGTAGTATATATATGCCTAAAAATATCATTGCAACAAAAAATAAAATAAATGCATAACGAATTATGGAGCCACCACAAAGGATGCATAATATTTTATAGTCATATTTTGGTTCATGCGTCCACTAATTTGGTTATGTAACCACAAAAATGATGTATATATCTCAAAAATTACATTCCAACAAAAAAAAAATGTATAACACGTTATGCAATCAGTGGTGTTTCGTTTCTTCGATCTACTCATCGCGGCAGCACTGTTCTAGTTAGAATAATGTTCTTGAGGTTTAATTAATCTTTGTTTTGGTTTACGTAGAATATGGAATGGGTGGAGAAGTGTCTACACGAGACGATGTGTATAGTTATGGGATACTTTTATTAGAGATGTTTACATGAAAGAGGCTAACTTATGACATATTTAAGGATGATATAAACATTCACAAGTTTGCAAGATGAATTGAGTTGCCAGAGAAAGTTATTGAGCAGATAATCGATTCACATTTCTTACTTGATATAGAGGGAGGACACTATAATGGTAATACAAGAGATACAATAAGACATACTTTGGCTTCCATAATTTAGATTGGTGTCAAATGTTCTTAGGATGACCTTCAGATAGAAGCAGCATGAATGGGTTATTGTTGATGTACAAACGGTTAGCAATCGGTTTCATGGTGCTGGAATGTAATATGAGAAAAGAACTCCTTTCACAATCCATAAAGTCTCATAACAATTAATGTGTGTCCTAGCAACGATGCTATTGGAACAAAAATCCAAACAAGCTTCCATAATGATGTTTTCAAGCAACTCAAGCTCATCATGCAATCATGCTAATTAGTTGTAAAACAAAATAGTCACAAATATTTCAATAGTCACAAATATTTCCATCATGCTAATGAGTTGATCGAACTCTGTGAATCACCTCACTGACTGACTTGGGTATGGGTGTACAGAAAAATGCAAGTTGGATTAGCTCATTGGTGGATCCGAGCAGCAATGGAACTAAGGCCTTCCCAAGCTCCAAAAGCCCAACAACCTATTCTAAATGGGCTCATATTTCTGCCTCAAGCCCGGTATGTAACTAGTCAAGCCAATCCGTAACTGATTTCCTAGTTCCGTCATTCTTTTAAACCTTGGGTCCTTGACTACTAAGCAAAGGACTTCCATAAATAAGTTTGAGTCGGTTTGAGAAACAGATCATAAGCAAAGAAAACTCAAGTATATATAAATACTATGCGCCCCTCTTGTCTGTGTTTCCATCTCACCCACATAATATATCCCTCTCCTCTGACCCTATGTCTATTACATTGATTGCTTACACGAAATCTGTTCCGAGAGTGAACAAGAGGTTTTAAATAATAGTATGTTAAAGTTCATTAACTTTAAGTTCATTATTCTTTAAAACCTCTTCTTCATTGCTTGGAACATCTTTTTGGTTTCGTATTAAAAATAGGCTTGGCCAAGTCTATCCCAACATGGCTGCCGCAGGTTTGCTAGTCGGTGACCAAAGTGGTGTTTCTCGTTGATCAGGTATGCTTAAACTAGTTTTTGTGCAATTAGCTATTATATTATTTTTCAATCGGAAGTTTGTTTTTGATCAGAATAAGAGGGAAAACAGACAGCAAGCTAAAGAAGGCATGTACGTTTACCGTATCGTTCACAAGGTTGAGCCTGAAATTTTGGTAAGGTTAAAAGCTCTTGAAATTTTACAATCTTCAAAGAGCCACTGAAATAGGTGCGAGTAATTGCATGTGGGCGGATGTACCCTGCATATTCTATTTTTGCACTGGTTGAAGCTTGAAAGAACACAATATACTTCAGGCTAGTATTTCATATCTTAATAGTATAATAATGCATTAATACTATTAAGCCTGTGTTCCAAAGATCTTACTACTCCGTCTTATTAATATGGAATCTTTGTATTCGCGTCTTATTAAGGTGATATCTTCACCGTCGGATTAAAGAATATCTAAATACCATTAAGTCGGTTTAAAGAACAAGAAACAAGATTCCATATGGGCTCTATATAAATAAATCCGACGCCACTCCACCCCTCTCTATCTGTCTATCTCTCCGTCACATCTCATCACCATCTCTTTCCTTCTTTCTTTTTTATATTCTTTCTCTCCGCTGCTATCATAATGGGTTGCATAACGAGTAGACACCAGTTTAAAATCTGCCCTGATAATAAAAACGAAGATCATGTTGATAGCAAGAAAGATTGCAATGGAGAACAGGTTTTGGTCTTAGAGAAGAAAGAAGGAGTTGCTGATACTAGAAGTGATAAAGCCGAATAAGGGGTTTGAAGACATTGTCCGAAGGTATGAAAGTAATAACAGGCCGGATGAAATCTCTGTTGGAAGTTGCGTCAATATTTTGAAAGAACTTCAATGCGATGCTTCAGAGAAGGAATTTCAGATTCTTGTGAATTACTTGGACAGGGATGCTGATGGATTCGTTGGAATTGAAGAGTTTATCGCTTTCTTCACAAAATTCTAATTAGGGTTTAATTTTTTGATCTGCAATCATGGTATAACTTGGGTTTTAGTTTTATTGTTTCAGTTCCTGATTAATGAACAATTCTGGGTTTTATTGTGTTTCTTTGTCAGTTATAACCCTAAATTTAATATGATTTGAACATTGTTAATTACCGCTTGATTTACAGATGAAACAACTACTACATTAATGTTGGAATCGTAACAACAATAATGAAAATAAATTGAATAAGCACAAGTGATACTTAGCTTGATTTGCAGCAACTTGGTGGATGCATCACGTCGAGTAGTATGCAGAGCAAAAAATTGATAGAGGCACGTATATGATACGCTGAACTAAAGACAAAATCTCCTGCTACTCCTCTAAATAGAGAGATGCTATAGATTCATTAGCGAGTTGCCTCCAGAATACAACTATCGTTAGCATTCCTCCTTGTAGCATACAAGAGAACGCCCTTAGAACTTGGCAGTGAAAACAACTCCTTGAAACCATTTTGTTTCACTCAAAAAACTCATAGAGAAATAATGGAAGAATAAAAATTGTTTTCTCTCCTACTCTATTTTTCTACTAAAAATAGAGGAGTTAATATTGAGTTTTTTTTTCTTTCAAATATATGAAAACCAAAACATGAATAATTTCATTTTTGTTTTTTCACTCTCTACTAATCTCCGCTCCTCCGAGTTCCTCTCTAAATTAAAAAGAAAAACCCAGAAGAAAATAAAATGCCCATACAGGAATTGTTCTAAGTTCTCTGTCTAGAGAACTAAAAATTATTCTCTCGTCGTTCTCTCTACTAAGAACTATAATATTTTCTCGAAATTATAGTTGGAAAGATGTGAACGTTATGAGCGACAAAATGATAATTAAACGTTAGAAAAGATAAAGTATGAGAATCCCATGCGACACCAAAATTCTTTAACAAAGAAAAAACTAAAACATGCGTGAATGGAAAATACTACAAATTGTCAAAAGAAAACCAAGTTTAAAAGATGCATGCGTGAAACACTAAGATGCTTCACGAGGAATCCGTATTGTGTCATGCCCCCCCAAGCATGGCACTTATGAACAAGTGACACAAAAAACGAGAAGGAACTAATATACAATAGTTAGTCTTAAAGAACTAAAAGTAAAAAGGAGACAAGCAGTAAGCATAAATGTCTACAATGTCTCGATTGAATATTTGTTTCATTTGATAATGTTTCCTTTAATTTTTGTGTGATGATTAGTCCAACTCTCACGTATGCAACTTTTAGAGATAGACGTTTGAAAATACAGTCAATAGCAATGAAATGAACCCACATGCTCACCCATTCCCCAACCCGAGCCGACCGATCGGACGACGTTCGTGCTTCTATGCGAAGCACGCGTGTACGGGAAAAGAAAACTTGCCATAGTCTAGGTCTTCCCCACACACAAAAGTGTAGAGACCCAAAGGGCCATGCCCTTTAACAAAACTTGAGTATTTAAGCCTAAAACTCTTAAAATTTTAGTCTATGTGGACTATTGTTTTATCTATTCAAAAGAAAAAACAAGTATAGGGCCATAGGTCTAGGGATCAAATCATGGTCCAAGTTATTCAAAACCCCGTTTTTTCTAACAATCCCCCACATGAATGATAAAACATATCGATAAAACGCGAGAAAACTGAAGGCATCAAAATAGGCTAAGGTGTCCCAAAGATTGAACCTTAGCTTAGTGAGAGGTTACCGGAAATGCTTGTCGTAACGGTGAACACAATGTCTTGAACCGCCAACAATGAATGCAATTCATAAATAACAACCACACTTGATGTCTCCACCGAAAGCTGCCAAGCTCTTGCGGTTGTGCCTGTTTTGGCCGTGGGCAAAAATTCTGGACTTAATGAATGTCTCTAGAGAATCAGCTCAAATTCTCATAGGAAGCGGCCCCACTTCCAGCATCCACAAAGGTGAGTCCATAAAGTGTCGCCACACCCCGCTTTAATCAAAGCCATGGAACCCATTAAGATCTCAAAAGATCATCCTGAAATTCTGCATGCAGCACTATCACACGGTTACACCATAGGGAGGGACAAAGATAGTGCTTTCACGATATCACCATAAATTAGTTGTCTCATTGAACCTTGATCTTGGAAATCCAGTCATAAGGTTGAGTATCCTTCATGGTGATTTATTTTATGAGCTTAAGTCCCATCCCCCTCGATGTAAACTACCTTTCTTTATAAACCTTTCGTCAAAGGAACTGCAATATTATTCTTGGACCTTACAAAGTCAAGAGAGATAATACCAGTAGAAAGTAGTTGTTTCATTATTTCGTGATTTCTCTGAAGCTATAGACTCTGACTCCATTGTGGATCGAACTATACTTGTCTGTTTTTATTCCATGACACAAACGCATCTTCAAGCATGAAGATGTACCCACTTGTGGATTTTGACTCATCTGAGTCCTACATCCAGTTGGCATCAAAACACCCTTCTGTCGCAGCAGGAATCTTCCAAAACTTAAGCAAAAGTCTGAAGAGCCTCTCAAGTAGTGCAAAACTCTTGTTGAGAGAATTCATGTTATCCTTTCTGGTGGTTGCAAGTGTACCTGCTCAAACTACTCACAATGTAAGCAATACCAGGTCTTATACAATTAATCAATTACATAAGACTGCTGATTACGCAAAAAATACTCAAGAGTGGAGTAGCATCATCACCCTTGTTCTCACAATTTGAGAAACACTGTTACAAGGAGTAGAAGAAAGTTTAGCCAAATCATGATTAAATTTCTTTAATATGGTTTCAGCAAAATGAAATTGACTAAGACTATATTCATCAGACGTCTCTCTGATTTTCATCACTAAGACTACATCAGTAGTGCTTAAGTCTTTCATGTCAAAATTCTCATTTAGTATGATTTTAGTGGTATTAATAAAATCAATGTTACTTCCTAATATGAGCATATCATCAACATACAGGCACACAGTAACATAAGCATCATCCTCATATTTAATGTAAACACATTAATAAGATTTATTAATCTTAATCCACTAAATATCATTACATGATCAAATTGTCATGCCTTCGTTTAGGTGCTTGTTTCAAACCATACCTAAATTTAATCAATTCGCATACTTTGTTCTCACAACAAAAAACCTTTTTAGTTGGTACATATAAATTTCTACATATAATTCACCATTTAAAATTGCGGTCTTAACATCCATCTGATGTATATATTCAAATCATGAATAAAAGCAATATTTATCATCATCCTAACAGAAGTGATTAAGTGACAAGTGAATAAGTGTTAAAGAAATTTATACCTTAATTTTTGGTTATAACCCATAACCATACTAGGTATTTCTCTACAGTTTCATTTGTACCAAGGTTTCTGTTGAAGACTATTGGAAGAACATATAAATTCCTGTGGGTTCAGTGTCCAAACTCTACCATAAAGGTCACATAGACGAGGATAAAACTTGTCTAAGTTCTAACTCTCTTACTTCTACTATGTCCAGTCTCCACAACTTGAGACGAGGTTGACTAGTCGAAGGAACATATGCGAAATTGTCATGGATCCTTTTTTCGAGGTCCAGTCCTCAAAAGAATTATATGATCAAAAACCAAAGAATCTCTAGATTGCACTACCGTGTTCATACCAATGTTATCGATGTCAAATCTTATGACCATTAACCTATATGCACTAACATGCTTATGATAGGTTAGGAATACAAAATCCATAATCTTAGGTCAAAAATTTGAATTGCTTGGGAGGCGAAATAGCCAATACATCACCCCACATTTTAGGTATACAGGTCAAGAACACAAAAATAGGTTATGCACCTTGCACAATCTTCTTGAGATATTAAAATAAATATTTTTTATTTTACACCCCCACAATTATCAGGATTTCTCAACATGCTACGATTTTGTGTCATTTAACACACGTCGCATACTAATATTATGATTTAACATGTTCATGTATTCATTATCAATTAATAGCATACAAGTCTCACTTTATCTATTAATTCCTCATGTTCTCTTATGTTAAGAGTTCAAAGCATTACATGAACTTATTTCCAAATATCATATCTCATAGTAAAGTAGATAACCATTGGAAATTATATTTAAAGCATAGTTTACATGTGGAGAACGAAATTTTCCATACCTGAAACCATTTTACCTATTTTCCTTCAACTGTTTTGATAGTTGAGTTTCTCAAAGAAATGCTTTCATACCTTGGTTCTTTTGGTAGAAGAGTTACACACTTCTTCTGGAGCACACATTATAGCATCTTGAACATTAACCAACTTTTTTGTTGGATCAAATATTGTACCTCAACATTATATTCAAGCAATCATTAGTAGGTCACAAAGATTGGTAATTAAACCATATGTTGTGTATTCACAAATCAATTTAAGCACACAATTTTTTTTGTTACATCACAATAGTTAACCAAACATGTGATTTATGCAAATTGATTTTACACAAAACATATATGATCCAAGTGATTTGGAACATAAACGAAGTTGATATACAACTTATCAAAATCATATTATTCCTTGACAAAGTAATACAAATTTATCTCTACAAAAGATTATTGTTCGTGTCATAGGAATCGAATGCTAGCTACATGCTTAAGTTATCATGAGAATTAAATCTCAACTAAATATCCTCCAAGTAATCACTGATACATGTTCTCATTATATTCCCAAAGTGATAGCACATCATTAATCAAAGGTTGCTATACATAATCAAGAGATTACACATATTACTCATTTTATGGACAGACATGCACAACAATTTTCCAAATACCTTATCTCTCAAACCTCATATCCAAATTAGATGAATCAAAAGGGGGTTTAAAGATAAGATCCAGAATTAAATATCTTATTTAGATCAATATTTCCAAAAAATCATAGTTATGCCAGAAAAATAAATTTTTCAGCGGAGTTTTTCCTGCCCGTCAAACATTTCCAGAATCGTATAACAGTTTTGTAAAATATCTAATAAATAATTTTACAACTCCAAAAATCATGAAATTTGGTGGAATTAACCACAAACATGTATATATTACTGTGTTAAACGTATTCATCAAATTTCATCCTGGGTTAAGAGATAAACCCAAAATTATACAGCTCATACAAAACTTTTAATTTTTGTTTTTTTTGTTTTTTTTCACTTTAGAAAAATATGAACATCTTTATTTTTCCAAAATTAATATCAAAACCATTCATTCAATTTTTTTATTATGTAAATGCCTTATGACACTTTCCATTAAACTTAGTAGTTTAATTTGTCAACAATATTTTTCTTTATTATCGTTACAAAGAAATAAACTAGCATATATTTTGTCTTTAGATTGTTGGAATCGTAACAACAATAATGAAAATAAATTGAATAAGCACAAGTGATACTTAGCTTGATTTGCGAAACGGTGGATGCATCACGTCGAGTAGTATGCAGAGCAAAAAATTGATAGAGGCATTATATGATCTGTTGAACTAAAGACAAAAATCACTTCCTCCTCTAAATAGAGTGATGCTATAGATTCATTAGCAGGTTGCCTCGAATACAACTATCGTTAGCATTCCTTCTTGTTGCATACAAAAGAACGCCCTTAGAACTTAGCGTTGAAAACAGCTCCTTGAAACCATTTTGTTTCACTCAAAAAACTCATAGAGAAATAATGGAAGAATAAAATTGTTTTTTCCTCTCATTACACTACTAAAAATAGAGGAGTTAATATTGAGTTTTTCTTTCAAATATACTTGAAAACCAAAACATGAATAATTTCATTTTTGTTTTTTCACTCTACTAATCTCAAGCTCCCTCGAGTTCCTCTCTAAATTAAAAAAAAAACCCAGGAAGAAAATAAAATGCCCATCAGAATTGTTCTAAGTTAAACTGTCTAGAGAACTAAAATTATTCTCTCGTCGTTCTCTACTAAGAACTATAATATTTTCTCGAAATTATAGTTGGAAAGATGTAAGCGATTATGAGCGACAAAATGATAATTAAACGTTAGAAAAGATAAAGTAGAATCCCATGCGACACCAAAATTCTTTAACAAAGAAAAAACTAAAACATGCGTGATGAGAAAATACTACAATTTGTCGAAAAAGAAAACCAAGTTTAAAAGATGCATCGGAAACACTAAGATGCTTCACGAGGAATCCGTGTTAATATAACTGTCCCCAAGCATGGCACTTATGAACAAGTGACACAAAAAACGAAGAAGGAACTAATATACAATAGTTAGTCTTAAAGAACTAAAAGTAAAAAGGAGACAACGTGAAGCATAAATGTCACAATGTCTCGATTGAATATTTGTTTCATTTGATAATGTTTCACTAATTTTTTGTGTGATGATTAGTCCAACTCACGCATGCAACTTTAGAGATAGGCGTTTGAAAATACAAATCAATAGCAATGAAATGAACCCACATGCTCACCCATTCCCCAACCCGAGCCGGCCAGTCGGACGACGTTAAAATGCTTCTATGCACGGCAACGCCGTGTCGGGAAAAGCAAACTTGCCATGGTCTAGGTCTTCCCCACACCGAAAGTGTAGAGGCCAAAGGGCCATGCCCTTTAACAAAACCCCAGAGTATTTAGCTAAAACTCTTAAAATTTTGGTATGTGGACTATTGTTTTATCTATTCAAAAAAAAACAAGTATAGGGCCATAGGTCTAGGGATCAAATCATGGTCCAAGTTATTCAAAACC
>JAJJWX010000244.1:0-282089 GCA_023529315.1 Papaver bracteatum
AATAAGAAATGCAATAAGGTTTAGGCAACCTTGCCATAGTCTAGGGATTTCCCCATACACAAAGGTCTAAAGACCCAAAGGGCCATGCCCTTAAGGCTAAACCAATGCTATTTAAGTCTAAAACTCTTAGTGTTTTAGTCTATATGGGACTAATGTTTTATTCATTCACATGAAAAAAACATCTAGGGAGCAATAGGTCTTGGGATCAAAACATGGTCCATGCATTTTTTGATTAAAACAAAACATAGTTTTTTCTAACAATTATTACTATACGAAAATGCTATGTGAACATGCAGAACAGCTATTGACAGAAGTGTCTGCTGGTGTGTCGGAGAGAGGTCGCTTAATATTTTCTCCACGTCACTTTAAATACAGAAAATAAATATTTACTTTATAAATCTTTGAGAAGAAATTCCTTTTTATCATCTATTTAAAATATTATATAATTAAAACCCAAAATCAATTATATTAAAAATTCCTTACAAAACTATATCATAATATTTTTCCTAAAATTACTTTTTTTACCTTGTTTTTAATCCACATTCCCTAACGATTTGATTTACCCAAAATTAGGAATAAAATATTTTATTTTTATCTTTGGTAATAAATCTTTAATTTTAAATTTATGAGATACTCAAGCTCTTATTTGGCCTTAAAAAGTGGTAACTATTTGACCGTAAGAAGTGCTAACAAATCCCATTAGTTAATAATAATTACGTAATTAATTAAGGTTAATCTTAGCCGCAGATCTTATGATTTAGGATACACACTACAAGAAAACATGGCTTAAGCAACTAAAATCTTAGCAAGCGCCCAAAATTTTGGTCGCTTGAAGGATCAAGCTACTAAAATTGCGACCATCAAACTAGCGGCTCGGTCTTAATATGCATCCACTAATTTGAGCGACCACATAGAGTAGTTTAGTCGTTAAAATTCTTTTCCTGGTAAGAATATAACAACCGCCGTTTTGGTTTGGTAGCTACCTACTTCGAGCTAGGATGACCAGTGATTCAATTAATATTTGGTTGGTCAAACCTATCTGAGCGACTAAATTTAGCGACCACCCGTTCATTAGAGAGATTATATGAGATTTTCCAGTATGTTTCAAGCAACTAATGCTGCGACTACCGTATTACTAGGTCGCTCTTAATATATATCCACTAATTTTAGCGACCCCAATAGTTGTTTTGTCGGTAAAATATTTTTCCAGCTAAATATATAGCAACCACTTTTTCAGGGTAAGTAGCTACTTACTTTAAGATATGATGACCAACGACTCAAAATGTGTTTGGTTGGTCGAACCTGTTTGAGCGATTAAGTTTAGCCACCGCCCTACCATTAGAGAGAATTTGGGATTTTAATTTTTATTGAGTGGTTTCAAGCAGTCAACACGTGGCGGAATATCTTCCATGGTTTCACTTGAATTACTTCAGTAAACAAAGTTCCCAACAAACACGTGAAGGATAAGAGTCAACAACAACTAGCTCCTTATTGGATTGACATAAAAGTGGTTGTTATTTTAACATCTTAAAAAAGTGGTGGGAATTTAAAATGTTGTTCCAATTTAAAACGAATGATGGGTCGTTGGATAAAGTGGCAATCCGTATTAGTTTTATTCTTGTGTTAATATTCGTTGGATTATATATCTTAATTCTCTATTGGCCAGATTAATGTCATTAGGATCATAATTTGTGGTCATCGGATAAAATGACAATCCGCATGAGTTTTACTTTTGCGTAAATATATCCGTTAGATTATCAATTTAGTTAGATTAATGTCATACGGATTGTGATCTTTTTTTGTTTTTTTTATAGGACCGGCGTGGGATTTGAACATCTAATCTATAACATGAGAGTTGAACCGTTGTCGCACTGAATTATTTCCTGTTGGTTACAAATTTCGATGATGTATCATATATTAAAGATACTTCATGACCTCTAGTAATCTTTGAACCTATGATGTTCGATTCTGATATATTTCGTTTCCAGTTCATCTGAAAGAGAAACTCAGGTCTAACTTTAGTAATATTTGAACCTGTAAATGGATAGAATATGCCATAATAGAGGGTGTTTAAGGTTACGTGGAATATTTTGAAGGAATCTTACCTATAAGTGGATGGATTCATCGTTCTTACCAAGTTTTCGGCTTATAGTAGTCCACTCACGACCAGGTTTCGATATCGGAGCCAGAGTATGCATACAATTTGTCAAAATAGGGTTTGTTTATTGTTTCGGGGAATATCCCGAAGGAATATTACCTGTAAATGGATGGATTCATCATTCTTACGAAGTTTACGACTTATAGTAGTCCACTCCCAGCCAAGTTTATATCTCGGACCCAAGGTATGCGTACATTATGCTAGAATAGGGTTTGTTTAAGGTTTCGGGGAATATTCTGAAGGAATCTTACTTGTAAATGGATGGATTAATCGTTTTTACCAAGTTTGCGGCTTATAGAAGTCCACTCCCGGACAGGTTTCAATCTCGGTGCCAGGGTATGCATACAATATGCCAGAATATGGTTTTTTTAAGGTTTCAGAGAATATTCCATGGAATCTTACATACGAATGGTTAGATTCATCGTTCTAACGAAGTTTCCGACTTATAATAGTCTAGTACGGCCACGTTTCGATCGAATAACCATGGTATGGATACAGTATGCCAAAATAGGGTTTGTTTAAGGTTTTGGTGAATATTCCAAAGGAATCTTACTTGTAAATGGATGGATTCATCGTTTTTACCAAGTTTCCAATTTATAGTCGTCCACTCCCATCCAGGTTTCGATCTCGAAGCCAGTTTATGCATACAATATGCCAGAATAGGGTTTGTTTAAGGTTTCAGAGAATATTCCAAAGGAATCTTACCTCTGAATGGTTGGATTCATCATTCTTACCAAGTTTCCGACTTATAGTAGTCCACTCCCAGCAAGGTTTCGATTTCGGAGCTGTGTCAGATACAAAGTATGCCAGAAAAGGGTTTGTTTAAGGTTTCAGGGAATGTTCGGAAGGAATCTTACTTGTAAATCGATGGATTCATCGTTTTTACCAAGTTTCGGCTTATAGAAGTCCACTCCCGGACAGGTTTCGATCTCGAAGACAGGGTATGCATACAATATGCCATAATATGGTTTGTTTAAGGTTTCAGGGAATGTTCCAAAGTAATCTTACCTATAGTAGTCCAGTCCCTGCCACGTTTCGATCTCGGAGCCATGATATGCATACAGTATGCCAAAATAGGGTTTGTTTAAGGTTTTAGTGAATATTCAAAAGGAATCTTACATGTAAATGGATAGATTCATCATTCTTACCAAGTTTCCGATTTATAGTAGTCCACTCCAAGACAGGTTTCGATCTCGGAGCCAGTTTATGCATACAATATGTCAGAATAGGGTTTGTTTAAGGTTTTAGAGAATATCCCAAAGGAATCTTACCTCTGAATTGTTGGATTCATCATTCTTACCAAGTTTCCGACTTATAGTAGTCCACTCTAGGAGAGGTTTCGATTTCAGAGCCAGTGTTTGCATACAATATGCCAGAATAGTGTTTGTTTAAGGTTTCAGAGAATATTCCAAAGGAATCTTACCTATGAATGGTTGGATTCATCATTCTTACCAAGTTTCCGACTTATAGTAGTCCACTCCCAGCGAGGTTTCGATTTTGGATCCAGTGTATGCCTACAATATGCCAGAATAGGGTTTGTTTAAGGTTTTGGGGAATATTCCAAAGGAATCTTACCTGTAAATGGATGGTTTCATCATTCTTACCAAAATTTAAGTGACTAGATTTAAGTGACCAAAATTTATCATGTGACTAGATAAAATTTCTTAGTGCTAAAAATGTGCCTCCAGGTCTAAAATTTATCAGGTGATCAACATTGCACTCGGCCAGGTTGAAATGTCACAGGTTGCACGTTAATCAATTAAGAAATGTCACATGATCTTTCTTCTAGATATTATACGAAACACTATATATGGTTTGAAATGTCACAGGTTGCACTTTAATCCGCCTCACGTACTATATATGGTTTTAAAATGTACACTGAAACACTAAATGTACTAGCGTGGAACCGAAAATGGGGTAGGATCCGTTGACATGGTTATATTGACATAATCTTCACATTTTAGCGTCATTTTTTCTACTGAGCCAAACCATCAATGAATATGAAGTTAATTTTTTGGTGACATGCTCCTCGTATAAAACTCTACATTCCTACCAAAAATGAAAGTATTCAGAAATAACAAACTTCACCATCACAGATGGATGCCTTATGAAAGAAACACAAATCCGTGTGAATCCGTATGAGATTATTCTAACCAATAGAAAACTAAAATCTATAATCCTACGGATATAAACTTATAAGAAAACTCATATGGATTGACTATAGGAAAAAAATTGATTTTTTTTTACCGTGGATATTCTTGTACTCAGGGACCTCATCCGTCAATTTTGTTTCTTCACTATGTCATCCAACGGCCTCTAATTTGGCTCTCCATAGAAGGAAAACCCTAACCTTATCCCCTTCTTCCATTCCATTCTCTGTCTCTCTCTCTGGCTCTCTTCCTCCCACTCTGTGTCTCTCCAGAAAATAACGACTTCAAAGTTCTTGTTGTTAACGATTTTTTCACATTAATTTTCGTAATTAGGGAGGATTCTGGAGTTAATACTGATGATCATCAAGTAGTTTTTGATGATTCTTCTTCATTGAGAATCGAACTTGATGAACTTAAGTCTAAGATCTCTCTTCTAGGTCTGTAATCTTATAATTTATACAATTTTGGATCCGGGGTTTGGTTTGGTTGTATGTTTTCTCTTGATTTGGTGATTTTCTGAGGAAATTTGAAATTTTATGGTTTTGTGAGAAAATTTGTGATTTTTTTTAGTGAAATTTCTTCCTGGTTTTGGGAATTTTTATGTAAGAAGGTATGTGTTTTAAAGGAAATTCTCAGACCTACAGAAGGAAAGATTTGTTTCTTTTAATATATTTTTTTAGATCCAAGGGTGTTTCTATGATGCGAGTATTGGGTTCAGAAGTATTATCAACATAACAATCTTTGTCAATCAATCTCTTGTCTAATTTCTGTTCATCAATTTTTTCAATCATCAATTTTTTGCTTCAAGGTGGTGATTTTGCTGAGAGCTTCAAGGAGATTCTTCAAGGTATACATCTTTCAATCATCAATTCAGATTTTTAATGTGTTTGATTTCTAATTTGAGATTCTGGGTTTGTTTAATTTTTGATTTGGAATTGTGGGGGTTTTGAAATTTTTGATTTTGATTCCAAATAAAATTAATAGAACATAAACCAGATGTAATCAAATTGTGGGGTTTCTCTCAGATTTGGTTAAGCTGATTTTTGATGAACTCGATCTGTGCTGCAGATGGATTTACATTTACTGTTGTTTTCTGTTTGTAGATTCATAAGAGAAGCCCTAACTTCAACAGCTAAAGAGGAAGAATAGATGAAACCCTAACTTCTATATTCAATTGGGTTCCTATTCTTCCTTCACGAAGTCAATTTTCATCTGTGTTGTTGATTAAGGTCTAGTATTTCCTCAATTCTTTTAAAGATTTGGTTTTTCTCCCTGTTTACGAAAGAGATTTGAGAACTATAGATAATGAAATAAAATCGCAGCAGGTAACGCACAAGGCTAGAAAGCTTGGTAAACTGTGTGAAGATTGGCAGGTAAAAATCCTCTTCAAGATAGTATGTGCTTGACTTCTTTGTATACTTATATATTTTTGTACTTTGATTTCTATGAGATAGTTTGGTGTTTTTGTGTATGGGTTTGATTTCTATGTGTTTTTTAGTGACAATTTGAAGTAGTTTGCTTTTAATGACAATGATAAAAAAGATGTGTGATGGTAGTAGGGAATAATTCGATTTGTTGGTGTAACTTTTCACAGGGAATTGCAGAAATAGCTTATGATTAGCAACATTAGCACCACCAAGTTCAACTTACAATTAGCAAGGATAGATGTGACCCTTCATTAGAAGGACAGATGCCATATCATGTTCTGATTGCTGTTGAATACCTTTAAAAAATGGATATATTTTTTAAAGTACTAAAATTGAAGCTCTGTTATTGCTTTTAATTTCAAATTTAAGCTCTGACGAGGATGCATTAGACTGGAACACACGAATGAAGATAGCTGTAGGAGCTGCTTGGGGACTAGAACATCTGCATTGCACAGCAAACCCTCCTGTTATTTACCGTGACTTCAATCCCAAGCTCTTTGATTTTGGTCTTGCAAAATTAGGCCCAGTTGGTGACAAGACTCATGTTTCAACAAGAGTAATGGGAACATATGGTTATTGCGCCCCATAGTATGCAATGAGTGGTAAGCTAACGCTGAAATCTGATATATATATTGTTTCGGTGTGGTCCTATTAGAGCTGCTTACTGGGAGAAAGGCACTCGATTTCAGTAGGGTGCGTGAAGAGCATATGCTAGTTACTTGGGTAAGAACCTCTATTCATTGAAAATGTTTTTGTGTTTTCTGAATTTTTCCGTGCTGTTTTCTCACATCTGATTCGTAGAACATATACGTATGCGCTTTAAAACAAGTGCTCAAGGAATTGCTTTTGGAACAGAAAAGCTAGTTTGCTAACAATTGTGATATGCTACTCCGTAGGAGGCCTTTTGAACCTTGTTATTATCTCTGTTTCAGGCTCGTCAATATCTTACAGACCGGAAGAAGTATAACATTTGGCCGATCCACTACTGAAAGGTCAATTTCCTCTACGAAGTTTCCACCACGCAGCCTACATCACTTCAATGTGTCTCCAAGAGCAACCAAATTTCTAAAGTTTTTAAGCTGTGGAACTTAATGACAGTGCAACCTCAGGGGATATTATCACCTTAATACAAAGCATCCTTCCTTAAGTGATTTATTAAGTTCTTAAAGTTCCCAGGTTCCGTTGCTTTTGCTAATGCATGCATGATTGGACTGATAATGTGTATGTTGATAAACTTTTTTTATTTATTGCAATTTCTTGTATTAGGTTATTGTGGATTTGAACTTCACTTGATATGATATTGCAGAATGCAAGTTGAGGTCAGCAAATATAGAAGGTTTGGTCGATAAAGCCTTGAGACCAAATGGACTGCCCAAGTCTCTAATTCGTTATGATGGTAATCAGATGACATGTTTATAAGAGCAGTTCTAATTTTGATTGCAGCTGTGCTTAATTATCCTCTTTGAATGTTTTCTGTTTCAACTCGGAAAAAAGAAAAGGCTATGGATTCTATGACAGAAGTTGTTCAGACTGTGAAACACCCGAAATCTCATACTGGTGTCACAGTTCCTGGGACACCATTAAAGTCTGATGATAATGACAAGTTGAACATGGTTCTGCCCAAATCTGTTCAAATTGAGAACTTGAATACACCTGGTAGACATACTCCTGAAATGGATGCACGAAGTGAACTATCCAGAATGAGTACATCAAGTGATGCTAACAAGAAATCTAGAAAATCAGGACGTAACTCATTGATGGGGTGAGCTGCTCTTCACTCTTTTCAAACACCGAATTAATGCTTTGTCCATGTGGTGTTTTGTGATTAAATATGCGTATTAAAGCCTTTCCCTTGTTAATTGTTGACTTGCAGGTTTCTTTCATATGTTTGATTTCTGTTTTTGAGATGAGTTCATAACCTAGCAGTTATTACTTATGATTTTTTCTTAAAAGCATGCATTCCATTTAGATCAGATTTCCGCCTTTCTTTTAATATAATGTACCGAGAAGAGGTTCTTTTCATCTGTAACTAGATGTACTTCAGTTTCAAAGCTGATTTATTGGTTTGATCAGCATGTGGTTTAGATACGTCAAGCGGAACTAGAGCATATATTCATTTGTAATTATCCAAGATTGGCTAGGAGTTAAGAGTTTTCCTTACTCTATTCAATCAATCATGCAAGTGAAGTTTTATGTTTTTTCATGAATTAGGGACAATGTGTCACATTCTCAAAGTCATTTAAAACTCAAGGTTAAGTGATGCATGATATCTACATTACCAATTGTATAAAATATGTTCACTTTACTTTTATCACCTTGATTTATCAACTATGGTTAATATGATTTGACAATTTTCATACCTTTTGTAGGTTTAAGGGAAGAAAGCGCTCAGTGGAAACTATTGAGACCCCAACGTTTGAGCCAGAGGTTCTAATGACCAAAGATGTACAACACTCTGACAGTTGGGATCGTGCAGAGATGGAAAGGGATATACGCCAAGGGATTGACCAGTGTTAAGCTAGTCCAGTGAGATTCTGGTATCTTTCACGGGTGTTTCAAGATTGAGAAGTATATTTATATCAATGGCGTTCCTCATCCTTAAGTTTAAAGTGTTTTTAATGGGATTTTTTTATTATTTTTTTTTAATGTGAATGCATTTTTTTTTTCCGGATAGTATTTAATTTTTTATTTTTCTGTAAAAGTTTGAGATTGTAATTTCTTTTTGAGTAAATGATCTTGTAAATTGAATTAATTAAAATAAAATAAAATAATTTTTTATTCAATTTGGTTCATATTTGTTTTCTGTATTAATTTAAATGTCATTTTTTTATTCATCCGAATAAGAATCGGTCGTCGGAAAGCCTTTTAACATCGGAATATCCAAGAGTTAGAGCAACTAACTTCGGACGTGTTCAAAGTCTATACCGATTACAAACACATACCCCTAAAACACATGTAGCTAGGAAGCGATTATGGTTGGTCTATCTATCAAGCGATCAGCGTTTCACTCGCTCTATTATGGTTGGTCTATCTATCAAGCGATGGTTATCTTTCTTGCTCCAGGGAGGTCGGTCTAGCTCTAAAGCGATCATTATTTTGCTTGCTCCCGTAAGGTCGGTCTAGCTATGAAGCAATTAAGAAAATAGACGCTACATGAGAGTTGGTTGATTACTAATGCGATTTTGTAGCTGCTCTAGACTTGTACAAATCGCACCTTTTGCCACTAACGAGCGAGAACCAAATTAAGTAGCTATAATGGTTAGAGCGACTTAATATGGGCTTTTTGCAACCAAAACTGCTATGTTGCTCAAACCAGTTTTTCTTGTAGTGACATATATAATTGTTAATTATGGGTTTCTAAAATCAATTTGCCCTCAATCAAATATTAATATTAATAACTTGTCCCCATCAAATTCTAATCATAACATTAAAAACTATAATCAAAATCATAAAACTAAAATCATAAAAACTAAAAATTAAAATTAAAATCAAAATCAAATTCATTTTCATTTTCATCTCAACTTCAACTAATTCTTCTTCTTTTTTTCTCAACCCAATCCTATAAACTAGGTTTTAGTAACATAAAATCGCTCAAAAACTGAAAATTTTGAAATCAAATTTCTCTTAGTTCATCAGAATCGGTTAACGTTAATGTATATATGGTCCGATTGCAAATAGAAACGGTTTATGTTCATGCCCAAAAAGTCCGATTGTCCTTAATATGTTTTCTGGTTCGAGAAATTTGAACCAGAATCGGATTACATTAGCACTTATAAACACCGATTGTTGATGTATATTGCTAGAATTGGATTTTAGATGTGTGTCGAGTAAACCGATTGATGTTCTCAATTTTTCTGTATCTTTTTTTTTTTTAGAATCGGATTACATGTATATCCATATAACCCGATTTTTCTAACAATCGGATTATTTAAGGGTCCACATAAACCGATTGTTATTGATCTTCCCCCAAATCGGTAGATATGGTACACCTACATAAATGATTCATTAACCATGTTTGAATTTTTTAAAAAAATCTTGAAATTTTTATCTTTATATTGTAGAGCATGAAATTTTGAATTGAATGCAAAAAGAATGAGGTTATTCCGACATCGGACGAAGAAGTTATGAGCAAAACAATCGAAGAAATTAATGCCCAGATTCACAATCAGGTTATTCGGGCATTTTTATAAACCGATTGTGGCAAAAAAAATCACTGAAAAACTCTTGAATTTTACAATCGGTCTACGTTCTAAGTATTATAAACCGATTCTTACAATCGGTTTATGTGAGCATGAACATTCACCGATTTCGGGCAAATTTTTTTTTGAAAAAAAAAAAAATTCCATGTTTTGCCGAAGAATCAAGATTAGTGAATTTTTAGTGAGCATGGCTGTTTTTACTATTCATTGACCTTTTATGTCATCTAGTTATAGCCTATAGGCCCCGATTAAGTCTTATAGGCCCCGATTTAGCCAAGTTCTAAAAGTGGGAGAAACCAAACTTGGGTTCCGGAAAAATTTCAACATTAAAGATTAATTATTTAATTCTGTTTCATTGAATTAAAGAAAAAAAAAATTAAAGAAAATTTTTATTGAAGGAAAAATGTTCAATATAGGGATCCTCCATAACAACATAAAAGGAATACAAGAGCGAGATCTAAAGTAAAATACTAGATTTTACACTCGCACGTTGCACGGGCCAGAATATTCTGTTGAGAAGAAAATTTTATTTTGGTAGTGCAAATGAATGTTTAGGGATGAAACACGAAACAGAAAAAGTAAAAGAAAGGGAAAGTAACAATGCATGGGTTCAAATTTTTAAAGCTTAGTACTCCCTCCGTCTCTATTATATAGGCGGAGTTTAGGATTTTTCTAGTCCCATTAGATAGGCGGAGTATATTTTTGAGCCATTGGTTTCGAAGTGATTCAAAATTCCATGCATGACAAAGATTTTTTTTTTTTGAATTTCATGCATGACGAGAAAAACAACAACATTGAAGCAAAAAAATTTCTACAACTTGCGTTATCAGAACATTTGAATTTGAACCCCTGCAACATACATATGGCAGAAAACGTTACCTCAAAAAGATCAAAACAATGAGGAGAATAATATAGAAATTTCAATACCATCACAGCAACGGAGTCCCAACAGTAAGGGAGAAATTAAATTTTTTTTTTAATCAATAAAATTTTTGATGTTGGCGAGTTTCGAACTCAGGTCACTGGTATCGTTATCCAGTGACTTTACCACTGTACTAGAATGTCACCTAATTTCTTTTGTTTATAGAATGCGATAACATGCCTAAATCAACAACGAAGCACTAATCACAGTGGGAGGTATAGTAAAATGTGGATATGTTGAATAGTAAAATCAGTAAAATTGTAGGTGTCTATTTTGTGCTTAGTTCAAATTTAACCATATTCGTGAACATGGAAGCGTATCTGTTGCCTACTCTGGAATGTTCATTCATCCCCAACATCCAAACACTTGATGCAGACCCTACAATTACATGGTCTGTTTCATCATTTATTCACTCCCACAAAATAATCTATCCCACCAATCAATCAATGTAACGGATTCACACACATAGAATGTATATGCACACATATAAACAATTTTACATTTCTTTTTAATGCCGCGTAAATGTAATGGGCTTTATGTGAACCTCAAGTTTATAGTGTGAGTGTAATAAGCAAACTATATTTATTTGTTAGTATGATGTGTAGTGTTGAAATCTGTAGCCTGTAGGTCCATTAATTTCAGAAGAAAACGAATGCCAAATAATTTGATTTTAAAAATAACATGCTTGTTAAGTTTGCACGTTGTAATTTGGCGCATGGCATGATTAAGGTTTATATGAGATATTACTTGGGATGCTAGTTAGGATCCATCGCATAATGCACGAATTTGAATCACTGAGGTAGTGCCTCTCAAACATATGTCGTAGTGGATTGAAGGAGAACAAATCACCTACCAAAAAATACGGAGTAACGTATGAACTGGCATGTGATTGAACTTCGTCTTCTTGGTATATGATTACAGTTTTTACTCAATAAATACTTTTGCAGATTTGTATAGATTTAAAAAGAGTCGTGAAAAATGACAACTTATGTAGAGTTCTACGGAGTTGGAAAAATACTTGTAGAGTTTTATAGAGTTGGCCTAACTCTTATAGAGATTTGTAGAGTTCTAAAAAGTTGTGAAAACAAAATTTCTAGAGAATTTTATAACAGCTTAACATGATGAATCTACAAATCTCTAGATTTGTAAAGTTCTATAAAATTTATCTACTCAAAACAATTCTTGAAAAACGCTAATTGCAAATTAAATTAACCATAATTTGGGACACTTTAGCCATGAATGAAAGTTTTCATTTCATCTAATAACAAAATAAAAAATAGTTTGATCGTATCATATGATACATATATGTATATATCTCTTTCCAAAAAATAGTTTTCATATAGTATATATATACGTGCAAGAGCTTGCATCAACTTGCATCAAGCTCTTGCACGTATACTCTAGACTATTTATGCAAGCTCTTGCATGTATATATATATATATATATTTTTTTTTTTTTTGGAAAGAGATATATACATATATGTATCATATGATACGATCAAACTATTTTTTATTTTGTTATTAGATGAAATGAAAACTTTCATTCATGGCTAAAGTGTCCCAAATTATGGTTAATTTAATTTGCAATTAGCATTTTCAAGAATTGTTTTAGTAGATAAATTTTATAAAACTTTACAAATCTAGAGATTTGTAGATTCATCATGTTAAGCTGTTATAAAATTCTCTAGAAATTTTGTTTTCACAACTTTTTAGAACTCTACAAATCTCTATAAGAGTTAGGCCAACTCTATAAAACTCTACAAGTATTTTTCCAACTCCGTAGAACTCTACATAAGTTGTCATTTTTCACGACTCTTTTTAAATCTATACAAATCTGCAAAAGTATTTATTGAGTAAACCCCCGTAAGTTTTTAATTTTTGTAGAAGTCTTCCAAAATCTTTCACATTTTGCAAGACTTTCTCTAAGGCAAATGTACACATAAATGTCATTCAAAGTCTTAAAATTTGGGAAGTATAGAAAGTCTTTAAGTTTTCTCATTTATAACGAGTAACACAAACTTTGAAAGAGATTTTACAAGTATATAACGAGTAACATATACTTACAAGGAGTTTTCTAAAGTATACAACCAGTAACACAATACTTTAGAAATCTATTAAAGTCTCTGGAAATCACAAAAAGTATTTATTGAGCAATACTCACCAAAATCCTAAGGTTTGGATTTCCACACCTATCCATCCAATGTTTGATTCAACCTATACAGAAGGACAACTGAGTCTGCCCTTATACATTTGTTAAGTTTTGATTTTTTTTTTCCAAATTTGCCCCTTCATCAAAGTTAGTAATTAACCATAGTTAGGCTTTATATTTGGGTTAGGAGAAATGGGTGGGTTTGGAAAATGATTGAAATGTGGGTAATAGTACAAAATAGAGATATTTTTTTTTGCTCCATTAGAAGTACTTTACTCTAGAATCGGTAACGCCTCCCGCCATATGTTGCACAAGTATGCTTGGTAACATCCAGGAAATCTTTGTCGAGTTGAGTATACTACATTACAGATGAATTGTTATTGTGTACGGCTGTACGCCCCAATTTTTAATCTGTCATTCTGCATTTGGTTGCCAATATTTGGCCGGACCCTTCCCGTTTATTTGGGTGCATCAATTTACAAGGTACAATTCATTCCCAAATATTTAACACAACATTTGGTCATCAACTCGTTTATTTGGGTACACCAATTTACAAGGTACAATTCATTCCCAAATATTTAAAATTACTGTCTCCCGTAAGATTGATGGGTAACTTTAGTATTTGAATAAATTTTGGGGTCGCTACATTTTAGCTCATAAATCTAAAACCTCCAACTATTTTCTCTTCATCCCACTCCTCTCAACTTCTTCTACTCCATTTTTGTTTTTAAGTTTTCTTCTTAATTTCGATTTCACACTCTCCATCCATGTCTTCTTCACCAACACCGACTCCTTCAACCCAAATTGCTCAAAAAGTCGAGGGAAGCAACAAATTAAGTTTAATACGGGATGGAAGAATGTTGAAGCACATATAAACGGGTGATGGTAGTGTTGGTGTTGGTCAAGGAAAAAACCAAATATTGGGAACGAATTATTCCATTAGGTAACCCAAACTAGTTTAGAAAACCGAATATACCAAATAAAGAAAGAAATTAAGTTAGAAGTGAATACTAATATGAAAAGTTTACATTGTAGTTGATACGTGGTGGAATTGTGAGTTTCACAAGATACATGGGAGACCCTTCATCCTTGATTACGAGGGATGAGTATACCCCCACCACCCGTGGTCCAAGTTGTTGAAAAACATAAAAGGGGACCGGGAAGAAAGGGTACTTCTAGTGGTTCCATTGAATCCAAAAATGTTTCAAGTTCCAACGGAATAGTATACTGTTGTTAGGAAAACCACCCTAAAATTAACTTTTTTTTAATGATTACTTGGAATGTGCATAAGCTCAAGTAAAAATCCCAAATTTCATTGATGTGGGAATACATAAATGGTCATTTAATACCTAAATAAGAGGCTCCTAATAGAATAACGTCTTCTTTTTTTCTCTGCAACTATTCACTCATTGTACCTACAAAAGAATTAAAAAAATAGGATCACCAAATAAATGTCTATAAAAATTGGATATAAACATTTAATAACATATTACTTAAGCCAAAAAAATATTCATTTTTAACTCTCATTTTAAAACAACCAAGTAAACAACCAAGTCTACAAAATAACATTCATTCACTACTTAAAAACCACTTTGTCCCTCCGGTTAGTTGATTGTTGAGGAGGAACTTGAGTATTAGTAACAATATGAAAAACTTGATTCTTCCTCTTGATTCTATTTTCTTTTTTCAAGGATCTGAACCCTGGACTTCTTTTACAATTTTCCTTTTGAAAACTTGTTTGCATAGGAGGAAAAGAAACCCATGAGTTCCATTCATTGACCTATTCTCCAATTGCTTACGAGCAATAGAAATTTACTTGTTTCCTTTGTTCTTGATTTTTGGCCAAATCATTCCAAACTGTAAGTGGATTTCCTTCAATTTGGGGAGCCAAAGTGTGGAAATAATAGTAAAACCAATACTACAAAAAAAAAAATTGAAACGAAAAATCAATATATAACATTTAAGGAAATATAAACATTAAAAGATATGGTTCCATAGCAACTCCACCCTTTCCTTGAAATGTTCTCAACCAATCTAACAAGTCTACACATTTGATACCACCACTTCTCTGCTTCAAATATTACATCAAGACCATGAGCTATCCTTTCCCATTCTCACCAATTTCTTCTTCTAAGAAGTCGAAAATAAGTTGAACAAAATTTGCAAAAGGTTTATAAAAACATTCACACCAATCAATATATTCTAGGTTTTCTACTTCTATACCCCTCAACCAAAAATGTTTCAAGTTCCAACGTGTGTGAGTTGGAATAGTAAAAAGATCCCAATCCACAATTGTCTATAAACGATTTACATCTATCATTTTGGCATACAATTGCATACATGATATTCAAACCACCCTAAAATAAAATTAACTTCCATGTTTTTTGCAAAATGATTACTTGACACACTAGAATTGTTTCTATTTCAAGTAAAAATCCCAAATTTCATTGATGTGGGAATACATAAATGGTCATTTAATACCTAAATAAGAGGCTCCTTTCTCTCTATTCTTTCTCTCTTCCTCTTCCTTTCTCAAAAAAAAGAAAAGAAACCCATGAGCAAGATTTTGTTTTCTTTTAAAGTTTTTAGTAGTAGATAATTGAATAAGATGTTTTTACATCGTTTTTTGTGTCTTTTGGCATATTTCTTCGTCGTTTTGGGACGATTTTTCTTTGTCGTTTTGGGGCGAGTTCTTCAAATTTCTATGGCTGGTACGTGGCTTGCTATTCTTGCATCAAAAACATCAACGATTCATCACGACATCGCTTTGAATCTGCATCCGTATTCGTGTGGATCGACAAATTTATGGGCAAAGTACTCCATTATATTTGGAGCATCTCTTATCGAAGAAGAAGAAGAATACATTCATATTAAATGGTCGGAATATATTTCCGGATATACCATCATCTCTCCCTTGTACATAAAATTTCTTTGGATATCTTTGCGGTTTATCGCTCTTTCTCTTCGCGATCTACATGTAATTGATGTCCTTATTTGTATTAGGGTTTTGATTATCTCTTATTTTGATGTTTTTTTCATTCTTGTAAGCGAACATGTAATCACTGTTTTGATTTGAATGAATTGAAATATGTTGATTGTCCAAAAAAAAAAAAAAAAAAAAAAACCTAAATAAGAGAAAAATTCAATATTACATGGATGTTCCCAATAGAAGGGACAATCCAAAACATGCTCGGATGACATACCGCGACCTGATCAATATTATATCAGCTTTAACCTTATCATTTATATCTATGGGAGTCAAGCCCCCAGAACATGAAAATGAGAATAGGATTTACCAATGATGGTGTTTGGTGCCTCTAAAAGGCCGTGACCACGGGAATGATACCTATAAATGACAACGGAAGTTGATGGAGCTTCCCATGACTCTGAGTATAGTGGGGGGACTATTTGGTGACCCTGAGTAAGATAACAACTAATTAATAATTCACACCGAGATTCTTGAAGGAAAGCATCATTACAAAATTTTATCCCTCTGGCATACCGCAAGATTACGTCTCTATATCAGGTGATATATGTAAATGCATAAGTTACGACTTACCTCATTCAGCTGGGAGTTTGAATGACAGCTCATTGGTTTTGCCAAATTCTGACCTTACTGAGCAAAGCTTGTTGGCATGTCCATATTCTGACCTATACAGAATGCATTAAAAAATTACAGTAAAATGCATAAAAAAAACCTGAATGCTCTCTCTATACAGTCAAATCTAAAATCAATAGGTACATCGAGTTCTCTGAAACTGGTGCACATGTGAATGTTTATGTGAATAAAGCATACATCAAAATGCATAGAAATGTGGAGTTACTATGGGACATGGTTAGGATATGATTAACAAACCAAAGTCAGACCACAAACAGTTCAGTTAAAATTTAACTAAAATGATAAATGAGATACTTATTTGATGACTGATTACATTAGACACCGCTTCAACAGAGGACTGTATCTAAAAACAACAAATGGAAGTCTAACAATCCCAATTAACCCATTAATTTTATTAAACTCCAACCTACTGAAGTGCTATCACTCTTAACATATCACTAAATGTTGAAAATGTTAACTGCACAGAGATGACATTAGTTGCTTGCATATAAAGAGTTAACATATGGATTCTCCATTAGATGAGAAAATGGATAGCTGAAATACTAACTGCTAACTGCAATGAGAAAATGATATGGTTTCTTGTATGGATGAGAAAATGCTAACTGCGCAATGTTGAAAAGCTAGGTGACTGAAATATGTAGAATTAATTTTCTGGAAAAAATTAGGATCCGCAACAACCCAAAACCACTAAAAGGTTTTCTGGGGATTTAAAACCGACCTGGCAAGATGGATCCCATTTTTGGCAGAGAGGAGCTGGGACATTGTTTTCCTGTTGTCAGGATCAAAAATATGGATAGCTGCTTAGCCTTCCTTAGTTGGCACTATCATTTTGTGGGGTGGTCTCGCATAAGGGCACCTGCATACAATAGAATCATTGTAGGTGGGGATTCAAACAAAGTTAATGGCGAAGTGCAAACGGAGAAATATTTGGACAATGTGGTGAAATTATTAGAAAGTAAGTGAATTACCTTCCTCACATTTCGACGATTTCAGGTCTGTCTACATTGTTGTAGACCTTGGTGGCGTTTATTGACGATAGGGTGATTTCCCCTGAATTAGCGTGAAGAGGGGTTAGCAATTTCTTTTAAGTTCCACAGGTTAACAACAATGAAAATATGGAACAAAGCAAGTTTGACGTGCCATTGATTATACTATGCTAGTATACTATCTCTATGTTGTCCCATGTGGGATCACTGAGAACAAAACTGTGTCCCGCTAATTCATGAGAATCGATGATGGATCTATGATACTAACTTAATACAGATATAAAATGGCGCAAAAGTGCTATTGTATAAAGTTGTATTTTTTTAGGCACCTATCCGTTTGACTACTTAATACGCCATATGACTTCAATTTTTTCTCTCTTTCTCAATCTTAGGAGTAGAGCTAGGCCTCTGACCTGGTAATTGTATTTCAAAATCATCAGAACTTATGCATCCTAATTACCAGCTTCACTATCGGTCCCACTAAACATTCATTCGACAACACGCTTAAACTATAAGGATGTGAATGGTTCAAATCCATCCAGTTCACCACCTAACCAGTGTAACTTTGTGTCAAGCTAAAAGGATGTCTTTGGGTCAAATCCAGTTCCATAAAGAAGAACATCCGGTTGCTAGGTGTTCAAACGTAAGCAAAACAAATATTGACATCTAACAAATGCAAAAAAGAGGGACTCACCGTGTTTAAATTCTGCGATGGTGCCCAAAGTGCACCTATGACACACAAAACAGAATGATAATATTTTCCAGAAGGCAAGAATGATCCATGGAGTCTGCCACCGCTCGTTGTACATGTGATTTTCCTTTAGGTGGAGCTGCATAAGACATACTCAAGTGTATTTACTTAACCCTTGTTAATTCAAAGATAAAAATTAGGATAAAAGACATATCAATACAGAAAACAACAATAACAACCACAACATTTATAAATTTTCAACTTGGCCACCATCGTTCTTGCCCGTATGACCAAGCGTAGAAGTAAAATATTGGACAACTGTGATAAATACCTGTGACCAAGCAGTAGTAAAAAATACGTTGTTACGCATTTGTTTAGAAGATAATTACTTACAATTGTGACGGGCATGTCGGTTTAATCTTTCTAACTGAAATAGGGTTAGTATTTTCATCTCTAACACAGTTACACAGATGCCTCTTGGACCACTACAAATTAGACATAAAAATACTAATACACTTCAATTAGGACTGGACATCAGAATGAAGGTAACCATGTTGAATACGGATTGTAAACATCCCAGTTTAAGTGCAGATATTTCAAAGATCAGCCCCATTAAAATCCTGCAACACAAATATGGCACATCTAAGATTACGTCGGTGACCCTACAAGAGACTCCCGAGAGACGACATGAGTGTATGAGCCTGTAAAAAAAAGGTTCATATCAAAGAAAAGGGAAAAAAACAGAAAATTAACATTACATTAAAAGATAAAAATTACATACTAGGCAAGCGAGCGACAAGCTGTGCCGCTAGCCCTTTTTGAATAGCAAAACCTATCCTATTAAAAATAAAATCTCGTGAGCCAGGGGTCATTACATTGCTGCGCATGACTTTCTGGACCCTCTTGAGTAGTCCAACTGCTTCTGGAGCCAAAACCTTAAGATTATTTATTTGAAAAACCTTAAGATTATTTATTTGATTCCTTTGGGTGGGATTTAGTTGGGGAATATAAACCTAAATGAAGATGGAAACCCCAATCATCAATTTTAACGTTATCAATTTCAAGATAAACAAATTTTAAAAAAATCAAATACCTCAAAACCCAAAAGCTTAATCGATACTTAGGATTAAAAATCTAGTAGCTAGGGTTTGACGAATCTTTAACTAAAATATTGATTTTAGGTCACCTGATTCGGATTCCCTTCAATCATGCTCGATACTTTCTGCTAGTTTTGTAACCCACATGAGAAGAAGAAGATAACCGAGGGAGAAAGCACAAAGATAGATCGAAGAAAAAAAGAGGAAGAAAATAGTTTAGGTATCGGGTATGGATTTTCCCCTTCACCCATATCATATACGGGTTAAGTTAACCACTTAAAGGATGTTTCAGTAATTTTAACGTGGCTCACTTGCAACCATCATTGACCGATTTGACTCTGTCCGTCAATTTATGTTGACTGAAACTTTTTCTCAATGTGTGGTTTGACTCAAATGTTTGTATTTCTATGACGATTGCTCTTAAATTATCATACGGGTTTTAAGAAACTTGCGGAGTAACACCAAAAGCATACCTAAGGTGGGGCTTCTATGTAGCACAACGCCTCTGCTTTACTTCATGTACACCGGTGTCCTGCAAGCAATTAAAAAATAATAATTTATCTTCCTCTCTCTCTTCTTTCACCCCTTCTCAAAAGCCTAGAGAAATCCTATCATCTTCTTCCTTCTTTGCTCATATCTAGCATTGTTTGTTTTTTTAGTTATTTTCAATAAATTTGTTCGTTATTAGAGTGACTTTTTCTTCGCTATTAGGGCGATTATTTTCCTCGCTATTTGGGCGATTTTATCTGCACATTTACTAGTGTTTCATTCTATATATATGTTCGTTATTTGGTTTGTTGGATACAAGTACATCAGCGATTTGACGGAGGCAAGATCAAATTATTCTTCAACATAATAATAAATCTAAGGTTTTTGGGCTTCTCGCTATGCATGAGCTTTTGGGAAAATCACTCATCTCTCATTGGAGTATCTCTTTTGAAGAAAAAAATCAATTAAAATGGTCGAACTATGATTTCGAATATCATTCCTTATTCAATCTCTACATACAAGATTTGGGTGCTACTGGTGTGGATCGCTCTTTCTCTTTGCGATTTATTTTCGTTTTGCATCTATCATTATATTTTTTTCATGATTATGTTGTACTTGTTTGTTCTTAAAAACCATCATGTAAACGTTTCTTATTTGGAATGAATTACTAATGATTTGATTATCAAAAAAAAAAAAACAAAAAACAAAAAAAAAGATCTATCTTACAAAAACAAATGGTTTTTGCCCAATCTGACGTTCTAAATTGGTGTTTTACAACGATCGACGTCTTCCATTTTCTCTAAAAATTGAGAGACAAATCGTGGTTCAGAATCAACCCATGTTTAATGCCCAGATCCAACCGCTCATATTCGCCCATCCATTATTAGCCTCTTATTAGTACGTTTCCTTTTTTTTTTGTCAAGGTTATTATTTTTATCATGTTCACTGATTTTCTATTTGGTGTTTTTTTTTTGAAGGTTGGAATTTATTCATTAAATAACCGAACTTACATATTTGAAATATCATAATGCGTCTTATCTCTTAAGATTCTAAGAGGTAAAGACTGAGGTCGGGTGATGATATCCGTTTTTTGTTGAGAGGCTTTTTTCGGTTTTTCCACGCTTAGCTTACATAACTTACATAGAAACATGTTAGACAACATGATTAGGTACTTTTCTAGCTTGTTGGTGATATGAGACTGCCCGGTTGTAAGACATCCTCGACTTCTTCTTGATTCCGATGTCAGTTGCTTGTTGGAGATGCGGTAAAACACTCTACATCGAGAGTGGTAGAAGACGAAGGCTAACGATGTTAGCACTTCTTGAAATATTACCCAAAAGAGCAGCCCAGAATTTTTTGATCGCAACATTTCCAAGACTTTGTCATCCCTAGTTGGCAAAAGAAGTACCCGCCGGAGATGACCAACCCAAATTTGGAGAGAGGGATCACTTCATACTGAACCTGAGGATGGTATATGTACAGGAAATGTAGTTAATATCGGATATCGGTTTGTATCTTCCAGGAAGGATACAGGGGTACGATTTTATATCGGGAATATTATCGTTCAAATATCGTTATCATATCGGTTCCAAAATTAGAGACTATAATTTTATAGCTACCATCAATTTTATCAAAAACACAAGAGTAATTTCAATAACTTTAAAGTTCACTGCCTAAAATGATAAATAAACAAGTTCAAACTAGAAACAAAAGTTCAAATTACAAACAAGAGAGTAACTTCAACAACTTTAAAGTTTATACAAGTTTCCCCGAAATTTCTCCGAAATTTGGCCGATATTGGATCGTATCCCCGATATTATCGTTGGAATATCGTATCCCCGATATTTTGGTTATCGTATCCTCTGGAACCGATATCCGAAATTTCCCCGATATATCGGCCGATACGGCCGATATTGACTACATAGGTTCTGCGTTGACATGGATGTTTTCCACTCACTTTGGATCATTGGATCGGACTGGGCTCTTACCGATTTAAGCTTGCTCACTGAATCGTCGATGGCAGATTTATCAGGATCATCCTCGCTACAAGTCCCTCCGAGGAATAAATTTTGGTTAGAATTGATGAGTGTGGTCTCTGATGGGGGATTTTATTTTTGAGTTATTATTGAAGATATCTAGTTTTGAAACGAAAAGGATGACGGAGATGTTTTTTTCCACTTGCTGATTGTTGTTTCTCTGGGAATTTTATCTTGAATCTCATGCTTCAGCTTCCCTGATAATTTGATTGATTGACTGAGGTTGATTAAGTGATTGAATGGAATAGATCTTTGAGGAGGCGGTGTATAAGATGGTGGTGGGGGAGATACCAGAGGTGGAATTCCCATGACAAAGGTAGGGTTGATTGGATTCTAGACTCTGATTTTTTCCATAGCTATCATTTGTAATTCTTCTTGCCGGGTGAAGAGAGGCATTATGAGAGGCTGATGCTGACCCTGAAGCAAATACATGTTAGCACAACCTCTGCACCAAAGCTTCAATTGCAGAAGCAATTTCCAAGATGATGATGAAACCTAAAATCTTTGTCCTTCCAGTATTTCCAACTCAACCATATTGCCTTCCTAAACAATGTTTAAATATCAAACGAACTATTGATAATTACTTTTAAACTTAGATGCAGAGAAGGGGAAGGAGGAAGAGGGTTATTAATGGTGGATCGGGTACAACTCTCTAACAAGCCGCGTTGCAGAGCAAAACTCGGTGGAGAGAGGAAAAAAACGTATTTGGTGCTTTGGTCGCACTCAATTTCCCATTTTGAAGTACAAAGTTTACATTTTACAATTGACTGATGATTTTTCTTGGTTGTAGTTTGCAAAACATGAAGATGAAGCCCATCCGTATAAGGTAAAAATAGTAATATTTTCTTTCGTTTGATCTATTCTTTATATTTTGTTCTTGGTATACCCTGATAATTTACATGATTTTTATCTTAGTTTTTCTTAAATTATTTGATTTTGTTGTTCTGAATTAATGATTGGTTTTACTTAATTTTTTGTATATTGTTGCGGATTTTTGTTGGCAAATGAAATTGTGAGAAAAAAAAATACTTTTCATCTGGGGTAAATCACGTAATTCACACTAAACTACCTATCTTACATTGTTTTTTTTTTTTTAAGACTGTTGTAGTATTCTTTTTTTTTATACGAAAAAGAGACAAGGCGTCTAGGAAGACTGCCTGCTCATAGTTACATCCTTGGTGATGCATGTGCTAGCTCTAGCAACAGGTTCATCTCTCAAAAAGTAGGTATCATTATTACAGTAATCCATATCATAAGGAGTTATAGGAATTTGTAAAGCATGCATGATAGTAAATAAGTTCGTTCCTCTCCAAGTTGAGTCAGAGAAAAAAGATGATTGTATGGCCAGTCTGGCTAGGTTGATTGCTGCATAATTTTGTTGAGTAGTTACTCTGGTGAGCGTCCCTAGAACAAAATCAATTGGGTGGTTGTTATTGTTGCTGCCTTGTTATTGTGTGCTTCGACCTTTGAACCTTTGTTGAACTTCCCATTGGTAGTGAACTTTTATGGCTTGGAGAATGTCTTCAGACTCAGCAGCAAAGGTGTTGTTAGATTTCTGCATGGTTTTTCCCCAGGTCAGAGCTAATTGAGCTCCTCTTCTTGATCGATCTGCTCTGCTGATTCCAGTTGTAAAGTCCTTGAAGTTTCTGGTTCCCATGCATTTACCTGTATAGGACATAGAAACAAGAGAGTAGTTAGTATAAGGTTGAGCATCACTAGTAGCCTGGTAGAGATCAGATGGATCAATGTGCATGCTAATAGTGATTCCAAATTTATCAGAGGTTTGTCTATGTTAATTGTACTTCTCCTAAGGAGTGTCGAAATTATTGCACTGATATAAATGATTATTTATAATATGCCCTGGTTTATGATGAATTCTCGAGTGGCTTCATAAGTGTTGAGTAATTTCTTTAGTAGTAACATATGTTGTTGGTGTAATATTTCTGAAGACCCATTCACATCTTGCTTTCCATATGAACCAGCATATGGTAGCATAGGTTTCATTCCATCTAGCATTTATGTTGTCATCATGGAAGCAGTTATTGAGCCAATCATGGAATATATTGAAGTTGGTGAAGAGGTTATAATGTTCTCCAAATAGTTTCCTCCAAACTTCAGAAGTAGCAGGGCAGGATAGGAGAACATGGGTTATATCCTCAGCTTCATTCTTGCAGTAAGAACATATGGGATCAATGTAATTCAGGATGCTAGCTGTCTTGGCATTGGTTGGGAGAATGCCATGAGCACATTTCCAGATGAATAGATGGATAACATGGTTAGTATCAAGCCCCCATATTTTATTCCAGGGAGCTATTTGAGTATCCCTAGCATATTTCTCCTATATATGCTTATCATATAGGGATTTGACAGAGAATTTGTTGTTAGAGGTGAGAGACCATCTGACTTCATCATGCTCATTTTGGTAATGGGGTGTTTGAAGAATAAGCTTTTGGATAATAGGTATGAACCATTGGTTTAGAATGCTGATGTCCCAGTCTCCATGGGTGTTGAAGAGTTGATTAACAGTTATGAGGTTTTCTGGACAAAGGATTGGTTTGGAAAGTCTTCCAGAGTTCTTGGAAATCCATCTGTCATCCCAGATGTGAATTTTTATTCCATCGCCCACCTTCCAAATGTAATGTTGCTGGATCAGAGCTATGCCTTCTAGAATTCCTTTCCAGATCCAAGAGTTAGTGTTCTTAGGTTTTGTATCCAATCTTATGACTTCAGTATTGGGGTAATGAGAATCCTTCATAGTGCTGCTCCATAAATAATATGGTTCTGAGATTAGTCTCCAAGAAATCTTTGTAATCATAGCCATGTTAAAAAGTTCCATATTTTTGAATCCCAGACCTCCCAGCTCTTTATGTTTGTTTACTGTTTCCCAAGCAAAGTAATAAACTCCTTTGGATTTGTCTTGTTCTTTGTTCCAGAAGAAGTCTCTTTGAATGGAATTGATCTCATTGCAAGTAGTCTTTGGGATTTTGAAGCAATTATGGTATATGCTTGATGTGGAGGTCACAAATTGAATCATTGTCATCTTACCAGGAGTTGAGAGGTTTGTCTTCCATCCAGAAAATCTGAATTTGAGTTTGTCAACACATGGCTTGAAAGCTTGTACCTTGCTCTTAGTAGTGAATAGAAGAGATTCCAGGTATTTGTCTGCTGTGTTAATCCTTTGAACCTTTATAGTATTACTTATATTATCAGCAATATCAGGAGCAATGTTCTTACTGAAGAAGATGCTAGATTTAGAGAAATTTATCAGTTGTCCTGAAGATTGACCAAACTCTTTGAAGATTTGTATGAGATTATTGCATTCTTGAATATTAGTTTTGCAGAATATCATGTAGTCATCAACAAAGAGGAGATGATTTATTGCTGGTGCATCCTTACAGATTTTGACTCCATGTATTTGTTGTTGAGTCTCAGCATGTGTCAGATATCTGGAGAGGGCTTCCATAAAGAAAAAGAATAGATAAGGAGATAGGGGGTCCCCTTGTCTTAGCCCCCTAGAAGGTTTGAAGAATTTTCCTGGAGATCCGTTAACTATAACAACCATGCTAGTGGTGGAGATGCATTGATGTATTAGGTTGCACCAATGAGAACTGAAACCCATTTGAGAAAGAACTTGAAGAAGAAAGTCCCAGTTTACTCTGTCAAAAGCTTTTGCCATATCAATGTTTATACCCATTGTGCCATTAATTCATTTTTTCCCTCTTTTAGTATTCATGTGATGGATAATTTCATGGGCCATGGCTATACTGTCAGAAATTTTCCTTCCATGAATGAAAGTAGATTGAAATGGGGATATTATTGGTAACAGAGGTTTTAGTCTCTGAGCAAGGAGTTTAGAAATAATTTTGTAGGTTGTATTATAGAGGGATATGGGTCTGAATTGAGCTTGAATGATAGGTTTGTCAGTTTTGGGAATGAGGGATATGAAAGTGGAGTTCATTTCTTTGAGAATATGATCAGTTGTGAAAAAAATCTGGACCATGTGGATGATGTCTTCTCCCACAGTGTCCCAATTAGCTTGAAAGAAGTTTGGGGGAAAACCATTAGGACCCGGGGCTTTATCACCAGCCATACTAAAGAGAATGTTTTTAATTTCCAAAGGTTCATGTGTTCTGATAAGGTTATGGTTTTCTTAGGTAGTAATTGTGGTGGGTATGAGAAGTATAATGAAGGGGTTGATGGTAATGGTTTTAGCTGTGGCCATATTGGCAAAGTGATAGGTGAAAGTCTTGGTGATTTCAGCATTATCTTGAATCCAAGTGCCATCTTATTTTTGTATAGAATCAATCATGTTCCTTCTGTATCTTTTCTTAGAAGCAATGTGGAAGTAACCAGTATTTCTATCTCCCAGCTTGATGTGTTGATCTCTGCTTTTAGTCTTCCAAAAAGATTCTTCTACATGTTGCCAGTGTTCCACTTGAAGTCTTGCTTCTTTAAGATCTGCACCTCTAGTTGGTGTAAACTGATTTCTAGATATCCAATCCAGATGTTGTATACTTTTTTTCTATATTAGTATTTATGTTGCCATAGACCTCTTTATTCCAATTCTTCATCTTAACTTTTATGTCTCTTAGTTTCCTAGCTATTTTTATAGCTAGAGAACCTTTATGAGTAGTTTTCCAGAAATCAGCTATAATGTTTTTACAGTCTTCATGATTAAGCCAGGGGCCAAAGAATCTGAAAGGGATTTGACCATGTTTCCAATTAGGATTGGTATTGAGGATGATTGGGTTGTGATCAGAACCAATGGAATTGAGGTTTGATATGGTTGTGTTGGGTTGGTTATCCATCCAAGCTTCATTAGCTAGGCCTATGTCAAGTCTTTGTTCAATGAGTTGTTGACCAGTTCTCTTGTTGGTCCAGGTGAAAGGACATTCAGTGTAGCTCAGATCAGATAGATTTGCTTCTTCAATCTTGCTTAAGAAAATATCAGCTTCAACTTGATTAATATGATGTTGACTAAATTTCTCATGCTCATGTAGAACAAAATTATAGTCCCCATGATCAACCAAGGTAGAGTGTTAGTAGCAAAAGTGTTTTCAATCATACTCCAGGAGTGCAATTTATCATTAGTAGTAAAGGGACTGCCATAATAGCCAGTAAACAACCAAGGGTCTCCAAGCAAAGGTTTAATAATGACATTAATGTGGTGGTTAGAGAAGTCCTCAATAGTGACATCTAAGTTGGTTTTCCAAGTAAGGACAAGGCCTCCAGCTGTTTTGGCTTTGCCTTTTGGTTCAACAAATCAGAAATTAGTGACTCCTATATTTCCTAGGATTTTCTTAAGATTTCTAGATTGCTGTTTAGTTTCAGAGAGGAAGATGATCTCAGGGTTATGTTTATTTAGCATGCTGTCTAGATATCTAATAGTGTCACCTTGTCCTAAGCCTTGGAAGTTCCAAGCTATGATTGACTAGAATGACCAAAAGTATGATATGATATGATAGGAAAACATAATGATTTTGTATCCTAGGCTTAAGTAAATTTTCCTAGAATTGTAATCATTAGTAGTACATAATTCAATCTTCATAACTAGAGTGATATGAATTATAAATTCAACTTGGAGTTTGTTATGCATTACCTGGTTGATGGTAGATGTGTTTTCTCCCTCCAGATTACTAGTAGTATTGTTGTTTGATAGTTATTCCTCATCCATTGGGGTATGGTGATTGTTGCTCCTCTTAGGTGATTGGTGCCCATTCCATTGCATATTTTGATCTCAGGGTTATGTTTATTTAGCATGCTGTCTAGATATCTAATAGTGTCTTTATATTGCTAACAAATTATATGTGTGCTTGTCCTAAGCCTTGGAAGTTCCAAGCTATGATTGACTAGAATGACCAAAAGTATGATATGATATGATAGGAAAAAAATAATGATTTTGTATCCTAGGCTTAAGTAAATTTACTCTAGAGTGATATGAATTATAAATTCAACTTGGAGTTTGTTATGCATTACCTGGTTGATGGTAGATGTGTTTTCTCCCTCATAGATGATTAGATGGATAGGTTGTATATGCCCATTTCCTTTCTAGTAGTATTGTTGTTTGATAGTTGCCCTAGATGGATAGGTTGTATATTTTCCTCTTGGGATCAACCAACTGAGGATGTTGGTCAGCATCAACATCTTTCAGCTTCAATTCACTTCATCTCCTCTCCAAAAAGATTTTTTTCTGGTTGTTATGATCTTCCATCATCTGTTTTTGTATATCAACAAGTGTAGGAACGTTTTGGATCATATTATCAGCAATTTGTTGTGGAAAATTGGTGTTGGTTTTTGGGAATATGGTTGTGGGATCCAAAGCTTCTTCTAATTCCGGGGAGATGGAAACAGTAGTGTTGCTCTTTCTTGCTGCAGCCTTGATGTTTCTTCTCTTTTTTCCCTAAGATTATTTGATTCTGTAATTCTCCATCAGCTTCTTGTGTCTTTTTTGACAAGCGATGTCATCAGGGTTGGTAGTTGGGATGGTTTCAGTGATTGGTTTGTCCAAGAAAACTTGAAATATCAAATGTTGTAGTGGTCCATCCAGTTCTTCACAATGATATCTAAGAAGGGTCTGATGTTGAGCCTTCCTCATCTTAAAAGCAAATTCTTCTTAAAAGCAAATTCTTCCTCTCCATCTTTATCAACATAGTAGTGGATTATGGGTGGTTTTTTGGGGCTTGTAGGTGGAGTGATAGTTTTGTTGGATGACGAGGGAGTGGTGGGGGTGGATGGGAACTTGTTTCTATATGTAGAAGTATACTGTTGTTTATGGGAGAAAATCACCTCTGCCGAGTTTGGTAAATTCAATGGTGGAGAGATAGATTTAAACCCTAAAACAAATATGCTGCACGTGAGCACTTTCTGATTCGAGCTATCAATCTGTACAATTCTGGCCTAAACCAAGAAGATGGCCATTCCAGAATTGCTTCGGTCACAAAATGAAGGAGAAGGGTTGATTTGGGGAGGATAGCAATGAAGCGTGATGAGACCAGAGTATTAGGATCGGGTTTAATCTCAACTTGTATCAGAATGGGAAGATTGAGAAATCTTGCTAGCAATGGAAGCTTTGAGAAAGATGAGCTTGCACAAATTGATATCTGATGTATGTTGTATTTCCCTTGCTAGAACTTGTGTGTTTTTGCAAGATAGGTAGAAACCTATATATACAAGTGAGAAAAAACGTCTCTGGCCTCAAAAGGAATGTTATAATTATGTCAATTAAATCATAGGAGGCGAAACCGTTTTTGGTTTTATGGTGAAAACGTTTTCAGCCATAACTGCCTTATTTAATTGACCGTATTAATTCCTTGCATTCCTTTCCTAATTGCTGTAACCGCCAAACCAAACCCCTAGAAAGCATCCCCCATTTGTGTTCATAGCTCGTGACTTAGGAGACCATGCCAAAGTTGCTATCGGAGCGTTGCGTCATGTGCCAATGGCACGTGCGGAGTGCCTTGAAGGTTTTCTAGTAAGTTGAGAAGAGATGGCTAGTGGTTTATGTGCTGGCATGTGCCAATGGCACATACGGCCACTTTGGCCTAGTTGCATGGATTGCAAGCTAGGGTGCCATGGTTGGCAAGGGCCAAAGGCCATGGAGGCTAGGTTTTGGAAAGTGGCCATGTGCGTTGGCATGTGACAATGGCACATACGGCTACTTTGGCCTAGTTGCACGGCTTGCAGACTAGGGCGCCATGGTTGGCAAGGGCCAAATGGCCATGACGGCTTGGTTTTGGCAAGTGGCCATGTGCTGGCATGTGATAATTGCACATACGGACACTTTGCCCTAGTTGCACGGCTTGCAATCTAGGGCGCCATGGTTGGCAAGGGCCAACGTCCATGGCGGCTTGGTTTTGGAAAGTGGGCATGTGCCAATGGTACATACGGCCACTTTAGCCTAGTTGCATGGCTTGCAAGCTAGGGAACCATGGTTGGCAAGGGCCAACGGCCACGACGGCTTGGTTTTGGAAAGTGGACATCTGCTGGCATGTTCCAATGGCACATACGGCCACTTTGGCCTTGTTGCACGGCTTGCAAGCTAGGGCGCCATGGTTGGCGAGGGCCAACGGCCATGGCGGCTTGGTTTTGGAAAGTGACCATGTGCTGTCATGTGCCAATGGCACATACGGCCACTTTGGCCTAGTTGCACGGCTTGCAAGCTAGGGCGCCATGGTTGGCAAGGGCTAACGACCATGGTGGATTGGTTTTGGAAACTGACCATGTGCTGGCATGTGCCAATGGCACATACGGCCACTTTGGCCTAGTTGCACGGCTTGCAAGCTAGGGCGCCATGGTTGGCAAGGGCCATCGTCCACGGCGGCTTGGCAATGATTGCTGCTACCGGCGGGGTAGTTTGGCATGTGCCAAGGGCATGCTCAGCAATGATTGCTGGGTTGGCTACCGGCGGGGTAGTTTGGAATGTGCCAAAGGCATGCTCAGCAATGATTGCCGGGTTTTCAAATTGGGGTGCTATGTTTGGTATGCGCCAAAGGTTATGGCGGCTTTGGTTTGGCATCGTTGCCATGGTGCGCAGTATGCGGCTTGGTTTTGGCGACGATGCCATGGTGCGCAGTATGCGGCTTAGTTTTGGCGACGGTGCCATGGTGCGCAATATGCGGCTTCGGTTTGGCATCGTTGCCATGGTGTGCAGTATGCGGCTTGGTTTTGGCGACGATGCCATGGTGCGCAGTATGCGGCTTGGTTTTGGCGACGGTGCGCAGTATGCGGCTTGGTTTTGGCGACGGAGCCATGGTGCGCAGTATGCGGCTTTGGTTTGGCATCGTTGCCATGGTGCGCAGTATGAAGATTGGTTTTGGCGACGGTGCCATAATGCGTAGTATGCGACTTGGTTTTGGCGACAGTTCCATGGTGCGCAGTATGCGGCTTTGGTTTGGAATTAGGGTTCTGTGTCGAAAACTCTAATCCGACATTTTGAAAAAATACCCCTATTAAATATTTATATTTGAAATAAATGTTTGCAGTTAATATGTTCTGGGTAACACTATGTCACGGGACTTTTCGATTTTACCCTTTGTCTAAAATCCACCATCAACAACTGTTTGACTGGAGTTTTCTGAATTTTTTTTTTCTTCTTCAATGCACAATGGACCGGGATGATCAAGAATTCTGCATACTTTACATAAAGCTATACCATTTATAGCATAAGCTAATTTAAGCCAGTGGGAGGTATTTTCATCTTCATATGAATCAATTCCATACTTTAGAGCCTTAGTAACAGGGACGGGCCTAGCAAAGGGCTAACCCGGGCTATAGCCCGTCCCTAAATTTGTGACAGAAAAAATTCACTATAGAAAATTTTAAAAAAATTATTTTTAGCCCCTGTAGTAGTGCATATTTAATCTTCATCCCACCCTAAAATAATTTTTATCCCCCTATAGTTCTACATATTTAATTTTCAGCCCACCTAAGATATATTTAGGAGCTAAATCTTATTAAAAGCAAAAAGAAATTCTACTCTTCAACACAATTATCTCCCATTTTACTTCTACAAACTATAAAAAAAAAACATTCGTTATCACATTTTGCTATTAAATTTTTTCCTTTTAATTTTAATTGTGCATCCATTTAGTGTTTTGTAGGTGAATTTCATTAGCCATTAGTTATGGGTTTCGTTCCAAAAAAAAATTGACGCGGCCTTCGGCCGCTTTAAGAATCATTGCCATTTTAGCCCTACGTCAAAAAAAAAAAACTTGGGTCCGTCCCTGCTTAGTAACATCTATAGTAATCTGGACTTCAAGGTTTTTCTCATCCTCATCTCTTTCATAAGCTTTCTTAGATCCCTGGTAAATTCCGGCTGGTCCAATCAAGTTTCTTATGTCAGGAATTATGTGTGTTGGAATTCTCTTGACCAAAGCCCAGATGCAAACTTTGTAGAAGTTATATTCATCAATGAAATCTTGACCTGAGTATGGCACTTCAGTTAGAACAATGAGCTTGTCAAATATTCCTCTTGTTCCCCCTTTCCTGAAGACCTTGTAATCTTCAATACTAGTCAACCTGATTTTGTAGTAGTTTCTTCTTTTTTTCTAGAGGGAGACTTCAACATTTATTTGTAATTCCCAGTTGTTGTTGATGAATCTTGATATTTCTCTTGTTTCGTATGATATTCTGCTGCAAAATCTTCCAATGAAAACCCATTTCCAGTCTATCTTCTTCTTTGGTAGAATATTATCCTTGTTTACAAAGATTTTGGGAATAGATCTTCTGGAATGTTTAAGGATGAGTTCATTTGTTTTAAGGTTGTCTATATTTTCAGAGTTTTTTTTTTCCTGAAGAAGAAGCCATGAAATTGTAGAAGTTGGTTTGAATATGGAGGTGGTTGTGAGAGAGATATATATGAAGTGATGTTTCGAGTTTTGGGGAAGTGTGTGAACTATTCAGATCAATTTTAATTTGAATTTTGAATTGTGGGTTGGCAGTCTTTAGATTGTACAAGTTTTTTTTTTTCGTTGAATCTGATCATAGTGAGGAGGGAGGTACCAAGAGATGCCAGTGCTATTAGATAAGAACCAAGCATACGTCCAGGGTTTACAGCTAAGAGAGTCCCATCCAGAGCTGAGGTTGATGTTGATTTGAACTACTAGCAATCTGAAGGAGCAGAGCCTGCAAAAATAAGCTACACCAAGGCAATTTCCATAATACAAGTAAAACAAGTAAAGGTAGAGAACAAGATGTCCAATTCTAATATACAGGTTTTCAAAAGTATTATCTTTGGTCAAATTTGTTTCGTGACAGGTCGTAGGTATGATGGATGTGTACTTTAAGCAGGGATAGTGACCTCGGCTTGGTATTCTAGTTGAGGTCAGCATACTAATCCATTTTTTTTATTTATGAGTGGGTGATTATGTTTGATGATGTGGTGGTTGTGATAGGAGGTGTGCATCTTAAGGTTGGTCAACTTATAGTACCTAATGATGCAGTTTGTATGAAGAGTGTACTTTAAGATTCTTGTAGTTTTGGACTGCAGTGTGATAGTGACAAAAGATATAAGGGTTGTGTAGTTTACCTGGTTTTTCATAAAGACAAAGATGTTATCATACCTGTTACATGTGCCCTTACAAACCTTTTTCTCCAACATGCGGTGTGCCCGTCCTTTAAGTTTGAGGATGTCATAAGTGCCGCAGGTAAGTTTTTGGAAATGCCAAACTTGAGCATAGGAGTTGTCAGGGAGTCTGGTTATGTGGGTAATATTGAGTATATGGGTGAGACTTTCTTCTTTCAAGTTACTTGGACTTTCATATTCCACTTCAAACCCATTACTGAGATAATTTGTGATAGGATCCGGAGATGCCTATATAATAAACCTCAATCGCACGGTGCCTAACTAGTAGACAGGGGCAAGTACGGATCGTTCCCACAAGGAGCGGTGGAAATACCAATAATCATTATTCTCGATCAAATAACCAGCAATGAAATTTTTGGGGTTTTTAGAATTGAAAAATATAAATTGAAATGATAAAACAAAAGTAAAGTAACAAAATGCAACGAGAGAGAATCGGTAACCAGGGTATTACGGTATCCACCACTATTTCTGTTCAATTTCTGCAAAGAGACAATATTTATTTATTCTTCGTTCTGTTGACATCACCTATTATTTGTATAGAGTCGCAAACACCACTGGGACACCCTAAGCATGGCACATCAAAAAACTGAACCCAATCATGCACCATCAAATTGTGTTAGTGAGAAAATTGACGAAACTAAATATAGATCCACGAATGATATTTGATTATTCTAAGTATAACCCATCAAATACATTTATCCAGGCATAGATTATCAAACAATGGAACAAACATATTCGCAATACTCTATCAATTATGCGCATGAGGTTTTGTACAAACCGGCGAAACAACAACTAATATTATCATTTATTGAATAAACAAAATTTGTAGAATCAATCAAATTAATGCATTATAGCCTTCAAACCATGCGTTTCAGTTTAAAGTGGTCTAATGCTCAAAAGTGGTTACTACCATAAACCCTAGTTACAAAGTTTAGCAAAACATGACTTTCTCAAAACCCATAAACATATATTAACGAAAATGAATTGCTAAACAAAGAGGAATCGAAAGAATAAAGACTACAAACCCTCGAAGCTCTGTCGCCGCACTCCAGTCCAGTGTTGGCCTCTGTCTCTTCTCCTCCTCTCTGTTATTCTCAAGATCTTTCGCCGCTACACTATTCTTCTTGGCAGCCAAAGAAAACTCGGAACTGTGATCCTAGCAGCCGGCTTCCCCCTCTAATTCTGTTCGTCTCTGTATATGTAGTTGCTGCCAGTATTCTGACTAAAACCTAGCATAATAGCCTAGGCCCAGTCCAGCTAAACGATTTCCAAATATATCCAGGTCCAACACCATCTGACCACCAGCTCCCACAGTACGGTAACATAGCCGGTTCTCACTTCCTAAACTAACTCGAGCATAACTTCGCCTGTATCACAGAGTCCAGCACCGGCAGATCCCAGCAATGGCATCTTCTTTTCTGTGTCGACTTTGCATCACTTCCGTTCACCGGTAAAACCAACTCGTCAAGCTCAGGCCACTCCTAAGATTCCAAACCCTGACCGTCCAAACAAAGCACCATACTGGACTCCATTCACATCAACCAACAGCATACAGTCCATCTATCTATCTCCGAATGCAACCATCTCAGCCAACAATCGATTCACTGCTCCGGCCAATCGATGTCATCACCGACATTCGAGTTCAAATGCCTTGAGCATCACTAGCTCCATTAAATACTCGGTCCACCAACTGAACTTCATCACCTTTGTGCATCTTAACTTCACTTCCTTGCGAACATCTCCTTAATCCCAAGAACAACATGCCATACCCCTAAATCTGTTGCCGTAAACACCACTGCCAAAACAGCTTCTTAAACTTCCAAGTCCCGTCACCAGCAAACATACTCAAGCCAATTGTTCTCTCCCTGATATTCCAAATCTAATCAACTCCTGCGACCATATCAGTCATACCCACTCTAGACCTCGTCCTCTGTATATAGCCACAAAATAAATCCATTGTTGTTGTTGTTGCTGAAAGACGCCTTCATTTCGAGAGTCCAGTACAACTCAACTGTTGTGGCAAGGAAAGATGCAGTCGCGACCATTTCCAACAACCACCACTGCATGCCATCTCCAGTTCGAGCTCTCTCTACAGCCACTTACAGCACCAAACTCCACTGCCATCTGCAAATGTGAAATTCATACACATGCAGACTGTGAACACGTAAATAACTATCATCTATGTGCTCACAAACAATGTGCGCGGAATAACGACAATAAGATATACAACCGCGCATTCAGAGGGTAAGATATAAATAGATGAATCATTGACTCCGAGTCTAAAGACTCATCCTTGCCTCATTATATATAATTGCTGGTGTTAAGCTAATATACAAGGATAAATAATAATATAAACATGATGGATACGAACAATACGTATAACCGAACACTTAATCTAAAATTATGCTAGAGATGCATGAATCTAAATGAGACAAGGATTAACGTGGTTCAGCGCTAAGGCCTACATCCACGGGTTAAGTGATTTATTATATATAAGATGGTTACAAGAATAGTCGAATGACTTTGAAATGAACATAGGTCTGCGTTATAGAGGAGGGGTATCACTTACTCTTCTTATTTCTCTTAATCTCTCTCCTATTCTCCACTAAGTCTTTCCTGATCCGCCCCCCTCTTAGTTGAAGAGGGAGGAGTATTTATAAATGAGTTACATGGGGTCCACTTGTAAGACCCGTTGGTACCTCATCTTCTTGTGTTCTGTGCAGGGAACGCAAACATCCTCGTCTTCTTATGTGTTGGGTGCTTGATTACGCGGCCTTGTCCGCATTCCTTCCATGGATTGCGTGACACGTGTGTTGTACGTGAGCAATTAATGAGGGTGGTTGGGCTGTCTGTCTGCGCCAGACAGCTGTTCTCCACCCCAGTCTTGTCTTCGTCAGTAGGACTATCCCCAGCCGTTGATCTTGGATCTGTTTGGGATGGGATAAAGTGGTTTTTGGGTTGTGTTAGGTACTTCACTAGGTTAAGATGCTTCCCGTGCCCCTTGCTTCTCGTCCCTTGGATTTGACAGGTGGTGGTCTTATCTTGATGAGGTGAGTCTCTAAGCTGTTTACACGCAGCGTTAGATCTTGATGCTCTCTACCTGCATGTCCTCACGTGTAATTATGTAAACACGTGGTGGAAGATGAAATATGTACATACACAGACAGCCTCATCTGCCAGCACCGAATTCCCAGACTCCATACAACCACCATTCACATCACCAGCTCTCGCCGCCATCTGCTTCACTTTATCGATTCAGAACACAACAAACCCCCATGCAACAATCTCTCAACTTCTTGTGTTTACGATACCAACACCACCAGCATTCTTCCCTGTGTTCATTGCCACATTTTCTCGAGCATCGGACTTGCATTCCTGGCAGCAGAAACCCAATTCGAATTCGAGTACAACTCCGTCTTCACATCACCAGTCGCAACAAGATCTCAGCTGAATTCCATCCAACAAGACATCACCGGCTCTCACCAAAGTCTTCACTGCCGTTCCTTTAGCCATACTTATCTTCTTCCATCGTAAATAGCTGGTGCATATAACGGGCCTTTGCTCGCTGCTGTAGTTGTTAGAGACGTCTGGGACTCTTGAAGAAGAGGAATTTCCCTTGGAGAAATATATAATAAAGGTTGAAAACGCTTAGTGTACACCAGGATAGAGTATACTCCTCTTCTCAATCGCACAAATACATAAAGAATCTCAACATCTCCGCCGCACCCTGTGGACTTGCATGTGAATATCCTCCTGCATCACCATCTTCTGGCCGTAACTTGGCTGCCCACAGTAAAGGAGCAGTGGGTAACTATGGTGACTTTTGTGCCAAACGTCATATAACGTCCCTTCTGGCGGTTTATCCTTTGGTGACTGAAATTCGCTTGTACTTTCTACTAAAGCATTAAAATAATGTTATTAGCCAAAATATCGAATCCTAACTTATATAAATATGGGTATAAAATGCAGCACCTATGTGCTTACACTATGGGAAAAATATACATCTACAACTGGGGTTTTACAACGCTTTTCTAAACATTGTAGAAAGTCCTATGTTTTACAACTGGTTTCAAAGGAAGAGTTGTCGTATATCATCAATACCAACACTTAGGACCAAGGGGTTGCGCTAAGAAAACAAACGACAACTCTTTAAGAAAAAATGTTGTGACGACACTCAGCTATAACAACTCTGTTTTATAAGTGTAGTGACTTAGCCTATCACAACTCTCACAAGTGTTGTTGAAGAACACAAAAATATGATAATGAAAAATATGTTAGAGGGGAGATTCGAACATGTACCTACTGCATGGAAGTCTAGCTCGTAAACCATCCTTTCAGTTCACCAGTTTTGGTTTTTTACATTTTTTAAAATAGAAACCTATAACAACACTTATAAGTGTTGTTGAAGTAAAAATATATAATGTTGGAAAAAATGAAGTTAGAGGGAGATTCGAACATGAATCTAAGGCATGGAAGTCTATCTTATCAACCATCCTTACCGGTCACAAGTTTTGGCTTTTTTTTTTTTTAATAAAAATGTATAACAACACTTATAAGTGTTGTTGAAGTAAAAATATATAATGTTGGAAAAACATGAGGATGGGGGGATTTGATCATTGGCCTCCTACATGGAAGTCTACACCACTAACCATTCCTACACTATCACAAGTTCTGTCGAGTTTGTGATTCATTGATATACTAACTTTACGACAACCCTTTATAAGAGTTGTAAAACAAAATATAATGTTCAAAAAAAAGGCTCAGGTGACTAAGCCGCAAACAGCGCGAAGCCTTCTCTGAAAATTACTTATTTCCAATAAGGGTAGTCTGGTCATTTTCACAGTCTGCATAATGTTTATTACACTTATTTCCATCAAGGGTAATATAATCATTTTCACATTCTGTAATATTTACTTTACCTATTTCCGATAAAGGTAGTCTTATCATTTTTCAAGGTCTCTATAATATTTATTGCACTTATTTCCATTAAGAGTAATATGGTCATTTTCACATTTTGTAATATTTACTTTACCTATTTCTAATAAGGGTAGTCTGGTCATTTTCAGAGTCTCCATTATATTTATTGCATGTATTTCCATCAAGGGTAATATGGTCATTTTCAAAGTCTGTAATATTTACATTACTTATTTCTGATAAGGGTAGTCTGGTCATTATTAAAGTTTTAATAATATTTATTGCACTTATTTTCACTAAGGGTAATATGGTCATTTTCATAGTCTGTAATATTTTCTATACTTATTTCTGATAAGGGTAGTCTGGTCATTTTCACAGTCCCCATAATATTTATTGCACTTATTTCCATTAAGGGTAATATGGTCATTTTATCATTATATAATATTTACTTTACCTATTTCCGATAAGGGTAGTCTGGTCATTTTTCACATCCTCCATAATATTTATTGCACTTATTTCCATTAAGGGTAATATGGTCATTTTCACATTCTGTAATATTTACTTTACATATTTTCAATAAGGGTAGTCTGGTCATTACTCACGGCCAGATTTCGATCTCGGAGCCAGAGAATGCATACAAATATGCCAGAATATGGTTTGTTTAAGGTTTCAGAGAATATTCCGAAGGAATCTTACATGTAAACGGATGGATTCATCGTTCATACCAAGTTTCCGACTTATAGTAGTCCACTCACGGCCAGGTTTCGATCTCGGAGCCAGGGTACGCATACAATATGCCAAAATAGGGTTTGTTTAATGTTTCGGGGAATATTCCAAAGGAATCTTACATGTAAATGGATGGATTCCTCATTCTTACGAAATTTCGGACTTATAGTACACTGACGGCCAGGTTTCGATCTCGGAGCCAGGGTTTGCATACAGTATGCCAGAATATGGTTGGTTTAATGTTTCGGGGAATATTCCAAAGGAATGTTACCTGTAAATGGATGGATTTCATCGTTCTTATGAAATTTCAGACTTACAGTAGTCCACTGACGACCAGGTTTCGATCTCGAATCCAGGGTTTGCATACAATATGCCAGAATATGGTTTGTTTAATGTTTCGGGGAATATTCCAAAGGAATCTTACGTGTAAATGGATGGATTTCATCATTCTTACGAAATTTCGGACTTATAGTAGTCCACTGACGGCCATATTTGGATCTCGGAGCCAGGGAATGCATACAATATGCCAGAATAGGGTTTGTTTAAGGTTTCGGGGAATATTCCGAAGTAATCTTACCTGTAAATGGACGGATTCATCGTTAATACCAAGTTTCCGACTTATTGTAGTCCACTCACGGCCAGGTCTTACTCTAGTAATCTTCGAACTTGTGATGTTCAAATCTGATAAATTTTATTTTCAGTTCATCTGAATGAGAAACAGAGGTCCAACTCTAGTAATCTTGGAACACGGGATGTTCAAATCTGATTAAGTTCATCTTCAGTTCATCCGAATGTAAAACTCATATCAAAATCTAGTAATATTTGAACCATTGATGTTCAAATTTGATAAATTTCATCTTCAGTTCATCTGAATGAGAAACTCAGGTCCATCTCTAGTAATCTTTGAACCGAGGATGTTCAAATCTGATAAATTTCATCTTCGGTTCATCCGAATGAGAAACTCAGGTCCAACTCTAGTAATCTTTGAACCTGTGATATTCAAGTCTGATAAATTTCATTTTCAGTTAATCGGAATGGGAAACTCAGGTTTCGATCTCGGAGCCAGAGTATGCATAAAATATGCTAGAATATGGTTGGTTTAATGTTTCGTGGAATATTCCAAAGGAATCTTACCTGTAAGTGGATGGATTTCATCGTTCTTACAAAATTTTGGACTTATAGTAGTCCACTGACGGACAGGTTTCGATCTTGGAGACAGGGTTTGCATACAATATGCCAGAATATGGTTGGTTTAATTTTTCAGGGAATATTCCAAAGGAATCTTACATGTAAATGGATGGATTTCATCGTTCTTTTGAAATTCCAGACTTACAGTAGTCCACTGACGACCAGGTTTCGATCTCGAAGCCAGGGTTTGCATACAATATGCAAGAATAGGGTCGGTTTAATGTTTTGTGGAATATTCCAAAGGAATCTTACCTGTAAATGGATGGATTCAACGTTCTTACGAAATTTCAGACTTATAGTAGTCCACTCACGGCTAGGCTTCGATATCGGAGCCACATTTTGAAGTATGAACCCTCTCGGTTCATAGTTTGTTTGTCGTTATACCACATTTAAAGTTGGAATCAACACTAAGCTTCATATTTATCGTCTTCTATGATATATCCTGCTAATTTTGAAGTCTGAACCCTCTAGGAGCCTCTCGGTTCATAGTTTGGTGTTATACCACATTTGAAGATGGAATCAACACTGAGCTTCATATTTATCGTTTTCGATGATATATCCTGCTAAATTTGAAGTCTGAACCCTCTCGGTTCATAGTTTGTTTGTCGTTATACCACATTTGAAGTTGGAATCAACACTGAGCTTCATATTTATCATTTTCGATGATATATCCTGCTAAGTTTGAAGTCTGAACCCTCTCGGTTCATAGTTTGTTTGTCGTTATACCACATTTGAAGTTGGAATCAACACTGAGCTTCATATTTATCGTTTTCGAAGATATATCCTGCTAAATTTTAAGTCTGAACCCTCTCAGTTCATAGTTTGTTTGTCGTTATACCACATTTGAAGTTGGAATCAACATTGAGCTTCATATTTATCGTTTTCAATGATATATCCTGCTAAGTTTGAAGTCTGAACCCTCTCGGTTCATAGTTTGTTTGTCGTTATACCACATTTGAAGTTGGAATCAACACTAAGCTTCATATTTATCGTTTTCGATGATATATCATGCTAAGTTTGAAGTCTGAACTCTCTAGGAGCTTCTCGGTTCATAGTTTGTTTGTCGTTATACCTCCTGGAGCTTCTTGGTTTATAGTATGTATGCCTCTTGAGTCTATCGGTGTGAACTAAATCTAAATCTACTTTGTGACCTGTATGACTAGTCGAAATTCAAACCGGAATAACAAAGAGAAAGCACAAAGAAACACACCAATTATCGAATTCATTTCTTATTTTCCAGCTTCATTCTTATACATTTTTTGGATTTTTTTATATCAGAATGTTGATAACAATGCCCTAAATTTATTAATATTTTTTTTGGTTTTTTTTTTATGTCGAAGGTTGATAATAAAACCGAATACATGAGTTCGTATTAGCACAAAGAGAAACAAATGCTTCCCAATCCGCATGAACATCCCAAATAAAATCTCAACCGTTAAGATCTTTTCTTAATCCGTATGAAGGGATGAAACGAAACGTGGTCCGTCGGATTCACTAATTCTATTTTTTTTTTTGAGGAATTGTTTTACTCACATAGAAAATCTAATTCTCCCAACCCATCTTCACTCTTCATCGCCATCTCCCCTCCCTCTCTATTCACCTGCTTCACCAAATCTATTCAAAAACCCTAACCGGATCACTCATTCCACCTGAAATACCCTTTTCAGGAAACTCAATCGAACTTTCTCCAAAGGATAAATCATGTAATATCTACTTTATTAATCGTGATGATGGGAGATCGATCCTTTTAGTGCTTAATCAGTTTTAAATCTCCCTAGAAAGATCTCATACAGTTACAAAAATACAAAAATACTAATCGATGGTAACATTATTCATCCAGAGAAAGTACTCATTCTCGATTCCATCGAGAGTAGAAATCTCCGTGGGAAGCTTCCTCCGGATGAGATATTAGGATTTTCAAAACCCCCATATCTTGAGAAGATCAAAGAAGAAAATGGATTCTAGTTGATATTATGGGTTTTTCTGGGTCGATTTGTTATAGAAGATCAAGATCAGAGAACAATGATGAGTTAGGGTTTGAGATGGTAAAGTGTCTTTGTTGATTGAAACACATATGAATTGATGGGTTCGTGCTGCAATTGAGTTTGAGGTTGAATTGAGATAAGGGTTTGCCTGGAATTAAAGCTGAGAATAAGAAGATGAATCAGGTGATAGTGGTGTTGTTGAATCTCAGACCGAGAGTGGTAAGGGTTATAACTGAGTTGGGTTGCCGGAAATACAGTGAAGAAAGATTCAGTATTGCGGTCGATTTCAGTTGATAGAAGGAATCAGTGAGGTAGATGGATATAATTGGTGTTGCCCTTAAGGAGTTGGTAGTGATAACAAGGTTTGCTGGTTGGTTTCAGATTCAACGATAGACGGAAGGAATTAGAGAATGGATTTGCTGAGATTGTGATTTTGGGACAAAGATTTGAAATCAGTGAAGAAAAATAAAAGCAAGGAATTGAACTCTAAGGATGAACTGGTTGAGAAGAGTTGGTGGAGGCTATTTGAGATGGTGTTGTTGAGTTTAAGAAAGAACAATTGACAAAGGCACTGGTATTGCAGGAATGAAGTTGTTACTGCTGCTATCAAGTGAAGCTAATGATGCCATGGAGATTACAAGGCTGTATAAGGCAGTGATGATGTTGGTGCTGCAGTAAATTTGAAGAGAATGGGTTTTCATCATTGGTTTGAGATGAGAAGGAGATATAACTGCAGGTTAAGGCGTGGTTGCAGTGGTGATTATACTAGATTATTGCTACAGCAGTGTAGTGGACGACCGAATTTCCGATCATTAAATGAAGAAGAAAAATCAATAGTAGTTTCCATTTTGAAAGGGAAAAATTTAGCAACGCATATATATGTTACTAATACGTAACGTATGACAAATTTTGGTTTAATTTAAAGTAATTGAAGGTGCAATTGATTGAGTTGATCCGATTTGATGAGGCATAAGTATAATTTCAGACCCCAAATGATCATATGTCCATTCAATTTGATGAAAGTATGATCAATTTTGATCCAATTTGATCAAATCAAATAAAACCGTTGCGAATTAGAATAGGCCACGGTTTTTTAGTGGTTTTAAGATCGATAAAATGGACAACTGATTCGTGTTTTGATTGAGTTGATGGTGTTTACCATTAGTCCTTTGTTGTACCTATCCAATTATGAAATCAATTTTGAAAACAAACGATCAATTCCCATTCAATTAGATCGATTAAAAACCAAAAAAAAGCGTTGCATGCAACTACATTTTAGCCCCCATATTGACAGTAAAAGAAATGGTAGTGGTATGGAAGAAATGGTAGATGCTGGTGCTGATAAGATAATGATTTGTATGCTCTGCAGCTGCAGTTGGAACTACTAGTGTGACTGGTGTATCTTGCAAAAGGGAATGATGAGATGTTGGTGCTGTGTCAAGTACATATGGGTAAAAGTTTTTCTGGTTCATTGTCTGTAGAATAAGAATTTCCTCTCACACTTTGTTATATTGTTTTTACTTATTTCTCTTTGATTCTTTCAACCGAATTTTACAGGTGGGGTTGTGATAGTCTATGAGATGTGTCAGTACAAGTCATCATGAGGCACCAACTGAATCTACATCAACTGCGACAATTCAGAAAGATGTTTAAAGACCAAGAACTGAGTCTAGTCTCCAATGGATTACTCCGACTATAAACTAGGATCCAACTTGTATTTCCTATTTCTATGCTTTGAATATTGTACTTCGTTCAAGTATAAATAAGAGTTCTATATCTCCACAAACTGGTGTGGAAGATAATCTACCAAAAATCACTTATTGTCTTGGTATCAGTTTGTTCGATCCAAGCACTGCTTCCGCAGAAACCCTACAAAAAAAAACCCCAACACAACACAAAAACCCTAAACACAAATTACAATGGCTGCAACTACAAATACTCTCCGCCAAGTCCAAATCCATCACCTAGTAACTTTGAAACACACAGAAACAAATCACCTATTGTGGAAGGCTCAGTTCAAGCCTATTCTAAAAGGCTATGATCTCACTGGGTTTATTGATGGCTCTAAATAAAAACCAGAAAGAACACTCCCAAACAGTGAAGATATCAATCCTGATTTTACAGCTTATGAAGCCCAAGATTCTCTGATAGTTGGGTGGATGAATTCAACCTTGACACCTGAAGTTCTCAGTGTAGTAGCAAAGCTTGAAACAACAAAAGAGATATGGGATACCTTGGAATCGGAGTTTGCACCAAAAACTTTTGCTCACCAGATGAATCTGAAGAAACAGATGCACAACTTGAATAAAGGTAATAAGCCTTTGAAATCTTATTTGAATGAAGCTAAGCGTTTATTTGATCAACTTGCAGCAACTGGGTACACCGTGCCCTCTAATGAGATGAAGCAATCCATTTGCAATGGATTAAATCAGGCTTATGACCCGATTGTTACTTCCCTAAGTACCGCTGAAACTATGGATATTTAGACGTTCACTACTCATCTTCTCACCTTTGAGATGCGTCTTGAACATCAAATGTCACAGCTGCAACAACCTCTTGCAAATGTTGTCTCTTCAAGCTCAGCTTCCACAACCAGGAATGCACCAAGAGGGTTTAACTCTCAATCCAGAGGACCGCCTCCACCAAACAACAACAACAACCGCCGACAACAGCAACCCCAGAGAAACAATACTCAAGGTGATTTGATCTATCAAATCTGCAAGAAGCGTAACCACACAGCTGAACGCTGTTGGTGGTGCTATGAAAGACAAAATACAAACCAGCACAAACCACCTGCATCTTACATTGCGTTTCCTGGAAGTCCAGCTGAACAGCAGTGGGTGACCGATACTGGTGCGACTCACCATTTGACTGCTGATGTTCAAAATCTTTGCATTCCACATGAGTATGAAGGGATTGACCAAGTCAGGGTTGGTAATGATAATGGTCTGCAGATTCCTAATATTGGTAACTCTACCTTTACTCATAATACACGGTGTTTTCTCTTGAATAATATATATCATGTGCCTGAAATCAAATCAAATCTTCTATCCGTTCATCAATTTTGCAAAGATAACAATGTTTGCTTTGAGTTTCACACAAACTTCTTTGTTGTGAAGGACAAGTTCACGGGAGCAATACTGCTAAAAGGGAGGAATGAGAATGGGATGTATATCTTCGATGGGGTTGGAGGCATCAATCAACCCAACTCTCCAAAGTCTTTTCTATCTTCCAGTTTACCTGTGTGGCACCAACGCTTAGGGCATCCAATGCTCTCCACAGTCTCCAAAATAATCAATAGTTTTTCGCTTTCTGTTTTAAATAAGAAATTTGATTTTTGTCACTCTTGTCACATAAGCAAGAGCCACAAACTTACCTTCTCAGTTAGTTCAAATGTGTTTGATAAACCTCTGAGTTTAGTTGTTAGTGATATCTGGGTTTCTCCTCAACTATCTCGACATGGTTTTCGTTATTATTTACTATTCATGGATGCATATTCACATTATACATGGGTGTTTCCTTTGGTTAATCGTTCTTATGCATTAGCTACTTTTATCCAATTTCAAAAACAAGTAGAAAATCTAACAGGTCATAAAATTCAAGTTTTTCAGTCGGATAATGCTCTTGAATATAAAAAGTTTACATCTCACTTAAATAGTTGTGGTGTCCAGCATCGCTTTTCCTGTCCCCATACATCTGCGCAAAACGGTCTAGCAGAACGTAGGATAAGGCATGTTATTGAAAGTGGCTTAGCCCTTCTATTTCAGGCGCATATGCCTAAAGAATTTTGGGCTGAAGCCTTTAAAACTGCGTCATATCTCATTAACAGAATTCCAAAGTCTTCCACTGAGTCTAAAACTCCTCTTGAGCTCTTATTCAATAAGAAACCAGATTACAATTTTTTATGTGTCTTTGGTTTTCTAGCATATCCATGTCTGCGTCCATACAATTCCAACAAACTAGAACCTCGATCTCTACCGTGTGTTTTTATAGGGTACAGCCCAGCACACAAGGGTTATGTGTGCTTGCATCAACCTTCAAATATGGAGTATATTTCATGCCATGTCAGGTTTGAAGAATCTTCGTTCCCATTCTCATCTCCTCAGCAGCCTGCCCCTGAACTTTGTCAGCAACCAACTTGCACTAGTACGGCTATTCTTGCTTCACCGGTTTTCAGACGGCAAGCACCAGTATCAACACAGCCACAACAAATGCCTGCAACAGCTGTACAACTCAGTTCGCCTACAACATCGGGTTCTAACATACAACGCCAACCTGCTTTTGACGATCATCTTGATTCAGCTGCAGCGACTAATTCAGATTCACAGTAGCATACTACCAGTTCAACCACAGCAATCCCTGGACTTGCCTTGTCACCGTCAACTGATATGCAAATTCAAGCACAGCAACCTGATCCGGTTCCAAGACATACCATGGTTACACGTGCACGAAATGGCATCACAAAACCAGTTCAAAAGTTATGTCTCACCACATCTAAACATCTGTTACAAGATGGGGACTTCATGGAACCTACTTGCTTCTCACATGCAAGAATGATTCCTGAATGGCGAGCTACAATGGATCTTCAAATTAATGCGCTGATAAGCAATGGTACCTACTCCTTAGTGAAATATGAATATGGGATGAATGTAGTAGGATCAAAATGGGTTTTTCGAATAAAAAGAAGACCTGATGGCACTATAGAGAAGCACAAGGCGCGTCTTGTCGCAAAAGGTTTTAACCAGCAATAGGGCATTGATTATGATGAGACGTTCTCTCCGGTAATAAATCCCAGCACTATCAGGCTTGTGCTGTCCATTGCGGTTATGAATGGCTGGTAATTACGTCAATTAGATGTCAAAAATGCGTTCTTACATGGGGTTTTGGAAGAAGAGGTCTACATGAAGCAACCAGCTGGATACGTAGATCCAAATTTCCCTAATCATGTGTGCAGATTGCACAAGTCCTTATATGGACTCAAACAAGCACCTCGTGCTTGGTTTTCAAGGCTAAGAAATCATCTTCTCCAACTTGGCTTTACTGCTTCAATTGCTGATTCTTCATTGTTTGTGCGGCTTACTAGCAATTATGTTGTCTATGTCTTAATCTATGTTGATGACATAATCATAATAGGCTCTGATTCAAAGGTGATTAACAAGCTGGTTTCAGATTTGAGTGCCACCTTTGCAGTCAAAGATATGGGTGAGCTGTCGTTTTTCCTCGGCATTGAAGTACTGCGTCAGGGAACCAATTTAGTGCTCACTCAAAGAAAATATATCTCTGACCTGCTGCGCAAAACAAAACTAGATGGCATTAAACCGGTATGCACTCCTCTAGCTGCTAATTGTCGTCTCCAAAAACTTGGTAGTCAGAAGTTTGCAGATCCTACACTCTATAGAAGTGTAGTAGGTGCTTTGCAGTACTTACATATCACCAGGCCAGATATATTAGTTGCGGTAAATAAGGCATGCCAATACATGCATGAACCCTTTGTAGAACATTGGGAGGTTGTCAAACTCATTCTACGGTATTTGAAACATACAATTGACTATGGACTGTTTATCAAGCCTCGGAAGGACTACTCGCTTCATGCCTACTCCGATGCTGATTGGGCTGGAAACTTGGACGATCGACGGTCTACGAGCGGCTTCTATATTTACTTTGGTGGGAATCTAATCTCATGGAGTGCCCGTAAGCAGAAAACTGTTTCGAAGTCGTCAATAGAAGCAGAATATCGTGGGGTGGCAATCGCAACTTCGGAACTCATATGGATCCAATCCTTGCTAAAAGAATTGGGTATTGCTGTCTCTGCTCCTTTCCTCTGGTGTGATAACTTAGGCGCAACCTATCTCACGGCCAACCCTATTTTTCATGCGCGCACAAAGCATATAGAGATTGACTACCACTTTGTGCATGAGAGAGTGGCAGGTAAACAGCTTCATGTCAGGTTTATATGCACTAAAGACCAGCTAGCTGACATCTTTACGAAAGGATTGTCTTCTCTGCGTTTTCAGCACATCAGAGACAAGTTGAACATTCGCCAACTCCGGTTCAACTTGAGGGAGGGTGTCAGCACAAGTCATCATGAGGCACCAACTGAATCTACATCAACTGCGACAATTCAGAAAGCTGTTTAAAGACCAAGAACTGATTCTAGTCTCCAATGGATTACTCCGACTATAAACTAGGATCCAACTTGTATTTCCTATTTCTATGCTTTGAATATTGTACTTCGTTCAAGTATAAATAAGAGTTCTATATCTCCACAAACTGGTGTGGAAGATAATCTATCAAAAATCACTTATTGTCTAGATGAAAGTGAAGCTTCTGCTTGGTAATCAACTTAACTCACTCCGAAATTTGCCGATTCAAATCATGTGGTTTAATTTCTTGTTATTCCGAATTTCTTTTATTGCAGATGATGTGTCTCAATTACTGGTAAACAAAACTTCATCAGTTCATTGATTCCTACTTACTTCGAATTTTCTAAATTGTTATCATTATTAATTGACTAATTTAATTTTGAATCTCAATTTTACTTATTTGGATTACTTTGATATAAAAAATTAGGTTGAATTCGATGACACGTGGAAGTTAAAAGCAGTCCGAGATCAAACTGTACTTCCAAAGGGGATTTTTTTTCATTGATATAATGGTTTGGCTGAATAGATTTTATGTTTTATTTATTGCCATGGTGCTGCTTGTGGATTTTTGTAGGAGGTCTGGTAAACGGAGGTCTGAACATTGAGCTAATAAACCAAATCATAGAGGTGAGATTTTGATTGTTGATACTCTCTGGGTAAGTTTTTTGGTAGACCAAAATATCAACATTAGGTTCTCTTTGTTGTTGTAGCATGTAGGCCTGCGAGGCTGCGAGTTTATGGATAGGGATTCTCCCAGGTCCGCTGACAAGAAATGAAAGCCAAAGTTCAGTGATTCTTGCGCAAAAAAATCATCACACCAAATTCTTTCTGAACGAATCTCCTAATAATGTTCCACCTGTTTAGGATAATCTATGAATCACTTCAAGTCATTTCTTCCCTCTATTTTTTCAAATGATGTAACATATTTTTATGCGCTTTCGCAAGTATAGTTATTGACACACAGCTATGTCACCCCGCAAAAATGATTCCTACTTATGATCACATGCTGGAATGGAATGATAGGAAGTTCCTTGCGTACTTAATTACATTGTTCTAAATGCTTCTTATGTCACCTGTTCTCTGTGCTCTTTTATCTGCGAAACTGATGCCAAAAGGAAGGGATTTAGATAGTACTTCCTTGACATGAAATGTTCATATATGTCTCCACTATAATTAGTTAAAAGGGATTAGCTTTTGGATTCATGGTTTAGGAGATCTGTCCCCTGAAACACAGTTTGCCAGGACTGAAATCTGTAGCTTCGCAGTTCTGTGACCATTTTTGCGCATACTTTTCAGACCAAACGAACCTCGAATATGGATTTTTCAGGTGCATTTGAAAGATGGGTCTTTGTAGTTTTAGAATTGGGGTGAAGCTTAGAATTTGGAATTATAATGAAGTCTGTGGAGCCTCGACAACGCGGTCTGTTTGAGACGTCAGTTTTGCGACATTTCTGCCAAGTTTTTACACTATGTACTGCTTGTTCCCTATATTTTTTGTGCTTTGAATTTTACACTTATTAGTGAGGTGCAGATTAATTTTCTAATTATATTATTTATAACCATAGAGTAAATGGGGAAGAATGGGTTTTATTGCTGTTGGGAAATGAAAAGTTTAGAAAAGAAATTGAAATGTAGGGATTATATACCAGAGATCTTCCTAGAGTTGAAGCTAAGGTATGAAAAGGATTCTAAGGAAAAATTGGTACCATTGAGCTAATTTGAGGTAGGTTTACTACTCATTCTCTTTGAGATTTTTCTTATCCATTTGGGTTCACTTTTTTCTAATTTTAGTTCGTTTCGGCTACTATTCGAATTCGTTGGCTAAGCTTGAATTTTTGGTTTGTTATGATGGATTAATGATTTTATTCTTGGTTTGTTATGATGGATTAATGATTTTTGGGTTGTTGCAGTAGAGATCGAATGCAAGAAGAGTGTTCTGCCATGGTTTTGCAGAGAAGCTGTAATTGGAAGCTCCAGGCAATGGATTGAGGGTTCGAGTTGTAAGAATGCCATTGCAGGGAAATGGTCGCTGCTGCAGCTGAACTGAAGGTGCGGTGTAATCCAAGTTGTAGGTAGTTTGTGTGGTTCTCTGTGAGTTTTGGCCATGGCCTAGGTGGTTGTGAAGCTTCAAAAGATGATACTGCAGTGGCGCGCAAATGGCTTGTGATGAGTTGCTCGAGTTTGTTGAGTTCAAGAAGGAGGGATTTGGAGAACGATGCTTTTAAGGATGATTACAAGGTAAATGTGGTGATTACAAGTTGATGTTTGCAGCTAAACTGAAGGTGTTGTGTAACCCATACTACCATACTAGAACGGGTGTGCTACTGCCACATTTGTAGCAGAGGTCCATATCTGCATTTTACGATTTGTATGATATTTATAGTCATGTTCAAAGAAATACTTTCGGCAATACGATTTTATCTATAATTTTTTTCGGCAATACGGTTTCAGCTATAAAAAAAAATTCAAAATTATTTTACGCACACAACTTCTAATAAGAGTTGTATTCCATATTTCAACTACACAAACCAATGGTTGTGAAATAACGTCTTTACGACATAATTAGGTGTTGTCCAACATAGTTCTACAACACTAACAAGTGTCGTGCAAATCTTATTCATATTAGTAATAAGAGTTGTTACATATTTCCACAATACACATCCTAGGTTGTCTAAGATAGTCCTTCAACTTATACAAGTGTTGTGTTACATATTTCTATGATACACATCCTAGGTTGTGTAAGATAGACCTTCAACTTATACAAGTGCCGTGTTACATATTTTACGATACCCATCCTTTGTTGTCCAAGATAGTTCTACAACACAAGCAAGAGTGGTGTTAGGCTTTCAAAAAAAATCGAAAGAGAATCACAACTTTGGAAAAATATTGTCGAACCATGAATCACATCACTCGTTACAACACTTGCCAACCATTGTAGAAAAGCTTGGACTTTCTACATTACCCCCTTCCATAACGCATGAAATAGGCTTGTCATAGGGGTACTACAACTCTTAGATTATGTTGTAAACGTTGTTTTCCCCCGTAGTGGGAGGTTGGTAAATGTGATGGAAAATGAAGATTTATTTTATAGCGGAAAACACTGGACCCCTGAACAGGTTAGACAGAGGTTTTGGGTATCATTTGGCTCCCAGAAAAGGGTTGCTTTGTACTTTTGATGTGATGCAGGACATATTTATGTGCATTTACATTCAATAAGATACTAGTTTTCAATTTCCTAAAGCCGATAACACTATTCTTATCGCATTTGTAGGTTTATTGATATGCGATTAACACTCAATGAATTGTTCTTTCTTAATTGTTCATGTCTTCAATATATATAGTATCGATGATTCGATAGCTCTTAGGTTACTCTTCTTGTTTGTTTGCATGCTGGGGCAAACTTTAAGCGCCAAAGCAGGACTAGTAATTAAGGTGCAGGTGAAGATACCGAAATAACCTACTTCAGTTAGTGGTACTCAAGTGGGAGTACCAACTGAAAATAAAACCACAAAACAATCAACATTATACTTCCTTTTCAGTTGGAAGAGGTGCAAACCCGGCCCACCGGTTTTATGGTGGAAGGGATCTGGCAAGAGCTTGCCAAGGAAAAATGCCTAGACTGGGAGCATGCATCCAGCTAACAATTGTGGAGGCTGCAAAACCTAATCAGTATACATGTTTGGCTTTACTATTGCAAGAACACAATTTCAACGAGTAGCACGTCTTTAAAGTTCTTTCGCCTACATGGTTGAGTGTTGGGCTCATTTTCTTCTTAAAAATTGTCTTTATCTGCAACATCTTGAAGAGCAATATCTTCTTAATTCAAATATCATATTACCTGTCCTGTCAGATTGCCTTGACATCTTATAAGATCCTGTTGTCACTTCAAGTGGGGTTACATACGACATGAATGTACTGCTTGATCATCTCCAAAGGTGAGTTTTTAATTCATATGTATTCTTTTCATTCTTAGATGGCTTTGTTTCATGTTTCTCAAAATGTTGTCTTTCGAATTGTCTGATAAATCAAGTGGGAAAGTTTGGTCTAAACAATCGGTCTGTCACATATATTTAAAGTGAAAATTTGTGAGGCAATCAACTTCATTAGGCCGGGTTATCAATTTCGTATACCTCTTATTGATTGTTCAATGAAAATTTTGGACGACATAAATCCTTTAAACCGATAGTATTCGTTATCTCGGGACTGCTTCAAGCATTTCTTGGTTGTTTACTGTACTTTTTCTTTAGATTTTGAACACATACATGAGAAACCAGATTTCTTTAGTTGTTTATCTTGCTTTCACTTGGAACACTAAAACACGATGGAGACATCATGTATGTGTAATTACTCTTGCATACAAGTGTTTTTTTGAATCAAATATTTGTTCTATATTTTTTCATTTGTACTAATTTAAAGTCATGGTTGCCGCAATAACGGAACGAAGGTGTAAGAATCAATGAAACCAACAAGTTTGTGGCTAACAAGAACAGCCCTTGCATATGTACAAGACATATCTATTAAGACTGAAGAGGAAGTCAAAAAACTCAGATCAAGTTGAACTAGAATCGGAGAATAGATTTACATTTGTAGCTAATTAAACTCATTCGTTAATTCTTGCCAAACACAAGCACTGATCAATTCATGTTTGGTTCTTCGCTAAACTCTCAGCCTGAACACTTTGCTAGCTATAGTGAGATATACTATTACTTGAGTAAACTAAAGTTGTTGCCCAACATTGTTTCTGCCTCCACCCTATACTTCCGGTGGATTTGAGTTAGCTATTTTAGGCTGATGTCTGTACCATTACTAATTTCTATTGGAACTTCCAGGAAGAATACAAAAGCTCAAGGCTTGCTGATACTAATTAGTCGGCCACTCTCAACATATAATTAAGTCCTGATGTGTTTTTAAAGAAGAACAAAAAACTGCAAGGATTCTTAATTTTAACTGAGTTGTCACTCAGTTTGCAGGTGTGGTTGTGAGCAGAGGCCAACAATAATGTTATCATGCAGTTTGCAGGCGTGGTTGTTATGTTTCTTGGTTTGCGAAATGTTACCAAAAGGAATCAGGAGGGTGAATTCAATAATAGTCCCACCATTTTGTTCAGAGGGAGATATTTTCTACAGATTTTAGTAGGCAAGTACGTTAAGTAGTCTCTTCTAAGGATTGATGGGGGTATTGCAATGCCTTCTACAAAATGTAATATCACTGACTCGGATGCCGAGAGATGATGGAATATTAGACACCCCAAAATATACTTGGAGCATCTTTAGTTTAACAACACTTTGAGCAATTGTGTGTTCTATCACTCAACTTTTGCATTCTGGGGTTTAACGTTGGACCTGTAAGATAAATATTTAAAACTTTCTACGTACTGCATAGTGAGAAGAAATTAAACCCATTCTTATGATCAAAACACCGCGAAGCAATTTTATGAGACTAGCCCTTGCATTGCTCGGGCAGAAAAGACCTTGTATCAATCCCAAAAAAAGTTGAAAAAAATAGATGACTAAAGCAATGGGAAACCAGTTTACCATTACAACTACTGCTGCCTAAAAACTAGCAGCTACATAAAACTGTGCATGTGTGTCTATCCAAACAAGGGCTTCCTGTTAATTACACAGTGTAATGGGGGATATAATCATTCGCATCAAGCCCTTTCAATTTCGCCACCGATTCAACATGTCCCTTTAATGTGTGCATGGTTGTAAGCCTGCACAAAAGCAATATAGAACAAATACTCAGCGCTTAATTATCCCACTATGAAAGAACCAAAGAATACAAGTATTTCAACCAACAGAAACATAATGGGGAAGAACATATAAAATACCTAGAGAGCTCAGCACGTCTCATAGCTTGCTCAGACAAAGATTCATAGTTGTTGTCACTAAATTGGTTCACCGAGCTAGGCGATGTGAGTCCGTGACGTGTTCTCTCACCTCGTACCCATTGGGCTTCTCTATCGTCTTTACCATAACCCCTCTTGGTAGTGAAGGCAGTCTAGTAATCAAACACAATTAAAACTATTTGTCAACGAGGCATAATATTTTTACACAACAATGAATGGATAAAAGAAAAATTAGACTATACCTTGTTATCAAGATAGTTACCCCAAGCTTTTCCAGTAAGAAAATATCTAGTTAAGAATTTGAGAAAGTCAAGAGGGATATATGTGATAATGCTAAAAAGCCAGATGACTCCAGCCCATCCCCAACCAATACCCTGGACCCTTGCGTAATCCCAGTGGAAATATACAGCAATCGAAGTTGCAATCTGGTAAAAACAAACATCAAATACAATAATGTCAATCGTTATTCTATATATGAATCTCAGTAAATAGTTAGTAACACAAGATAGAAAGTGTCTTGTTACCATCTGAGCGACTAGGAAAGCAATGGCTAGCAAGAATCCGGGACGTTCGATATACGACCAGCTGCGAGACCGGGTGACGAAAATGAGGGCTTGGCTCACAATGCTCACTTGCAGGTACAAGGCAGAAGTCATTTCATAGGGACTTTCCCTAATAGATCTAACATGGAATGTTTTCTGCATCGCCAACATGCCAAGAAGATTTTAAGTACATGATATTAATAAAAATGCCAACCAAGAGATAGAAAATATTAAGTCTTACCGAAAGGAAATCGGTTTTGTATGCTGCCCAAAAGAATAAGACGGTCATTAAAGCCTGATAACTACCAAGCACTACACCAGTTGCAAAAATATCTTTTAGTTTCCAGCTATCAGGTGATGGCGAAGGCTTTACTCTATCCTTTGAGATGGTCATGATCGTTCCTGCAGATTTATTATGATATCGAGCAAGGTTAGGTTCTCAAAGTTATTTTGTAAAATATAGGAAAGAAAACAAGAATCACATACTTACCATCATTTAAGACGGCAATAACCAAAACCATGAAAGGAGAAAAATCGAACTTCCATATCAAAGCGATCAACATGAAGCCCAGCTGCAAATTTAAGCAGCAAGTAAGAGACGAACATATATTGATGATTCGGTAAAGCCAATTTTGAGACTATTCACTAATTTTAACTTACGACTATACGGATGGTGATTGAGATAGCGTATATCTGCAACAGAAAGGCAAAATAAAATGTTAGCTATACACTAATCAAAATAAGGGTGGCAAGGAAAATACGAAGGTTAGGTACTCACTGTGTAGTTTTTCATCCTTTGGAAAATAGCTCTGCTTGTAAGCACTGCACTGATAATAACACTCAGACCTGGTTCAGTGAGAACAATATCTGCAGCGCCTCTAGCAGCATCAGTCGATTCGTCAACAGCAATTCCTATATCTGCTTTCTTCAATGCAGGTGCATCATTAACACCATCTCCCGTCATACCAACAATATGCTTACTCTCTTGCAACTTCTTCACAATATTGTATTTATGCTCTATTTCACAAAAAATCAATTAAATAATAAATCATTAGCTATGAATGAAAATGCAATTTAATGTAACTATTTATATATATAAGAAAATAAAGTAAACCGTGTTAGTCTATGATGCATGCACAAGTGCTTTAAACTCCATAATATACATGACACGAGCAATTCTTAATGCACAGCCAAGGGATTCAAAAAGATTCAGATGCACTTCCTCTACATGTATGTCAGTTGTTGGAATTATTATTTTTACATTACAATCAACACAATACAAGGACGTGTTCAAATTTCGTATACGAGAAAATCAGCCTTCCTTTTTCATTCCTAGAATATTTTTGAGATATTTCCTCTCTTACAAGTTTATCAATTTCATTCCTGGATCAATTTCATTATATGCTCAAATGAAACATGGCTTTTCTTTCTGTTTCCAATAACCAATGGTATTTTCACACAATACAGAAGGATTTGAGGGTCTAAGTTATATCTACTACGGACATAAATTTGGAAGCAGCCCGATAATACGCCGAAATAAGCACATATTTGATCTTCAAAAACACGGGAGAGGTTTAGGGGCCTAACAAATTGATCCAGGTATATTTTTAAGCTATAGGATCGCTTAAAATTAATTTTTCTAATAAGATTACTAGAACCCAATTTATATACAGTACCTGGAAATACTCCTGCAAAGCCATCAGCTTCCTCAATTAGCTTATCTATCGGGATATCACTAGTTGAATCCGACTGGCTAATCAATGAGGCAGATGGATACATATTTGTTCCCATTCCTAGCCTCCTCCCGGTTTCCTTCGCAATCGCAAGCTGATCACCTAATGACACGCAAAGTAAAGCATGATAAACAAGGGGGTTTACATATATTTAAAAAGGAAAATAGATTACAGGAAAAATTCAAAGCCAGCTCACCTGTAATCATCTTCACGTTAACACCAAGGTTGAGGGCCCTTCTAATGGTTTCAGCACTATCAATCCTCGGAGGATCAAAGAGAGGCAACAAACCAACAAACTCCCATGGTTCCCCGGGGCTCTCCTTTGTTCTTTCAAGTACAGTCTGGTAACAAAATAAACAATATGACGAAACGAGGAGAGGACAACTGGAGCAGCCATTAACACTAAACATAGAAGCAACATCAATACCTGTACTGCAACGGCTAGTGAGCGAAGCCCACGTGCTGCGTAATTATCAATGATTAAGTTAATCTTATTCTCTACAGCCTCCGTACAGTTGCAAAGCGAGATTATCTGCTCAAACAAAAAATGGTAATAAATAAATAATAAGTCATATTTATATCATAGCAAACCAGCAACAACGACGTTTACCTGTTCAGGTGCACCTTTGCTAGCCCTATGCCAGCTGCCGTCAACTTCAATATAAGTGAGGGCAGTCCTCTTGTCCACAGGGTTGAAAGGAAAAAAGTGGACCTCTTGAATACCAGCTCTAGCCTCTTTTGGATCAGCAAGCATTCCAACCATGCAGGTATCTATAGCATCTTGGTTTTCGATCCTGGAAGCTCTTGCAGCCAGAAGGATCACATCCTCCTTGCTAACATCCTTCTTGAACACTTCCACCAATGCTTTGTCAACACTAAGCTTATTAAGTGTCAGGGTTCCTGTTTTATCACTGCAAAGGACATCCATTCCAGCCAGCTCTTCTATGGCAGTCATTCGCTTAGTAATGGCACCTTGCTTAGAAAGCTTGCTGGACCCAATAGCCATGGTAACCGACAAAACAGTAGGCATCGCAATAGGGATACCTCCAATCAACAGAACCAAGACATTTTCAATCATGTCTGTGATTTTGCGCTTCTGAATACACATGCCTATAATTTCTATAATCATTCCGACCACAATCGAGGCAATGCAGAAATTACCAATCGAGATAAGGACTTTCTGGAAATGCCCCACTTGTTTGGTACTGTCAACTAAATGTGCTGCCTTCCCAAAAAAGGTGCGGACTCCAGTAGCGATAACAACAGCATTAATCTCTCCTTGTTTGCACGTTGAACCTGAGAAGACCTCTTCAGATGGTTTCTTCGTAACAGGTAAGCATTCTCCGGTAAGGGCACTCTGATCAATCTTTAATGGATCGCCCTGAAGAAGTCGGGCATCAGCAGGGATAATGTCACCCAACTTGATGCTGATAATATCCCCTGGTACAAGAATAGATGCGTCCTGCACATCCCATTTACCGTCTCTAAGGACCTACACAAATTGTACGCTCAAGATTAAAGAGAGAACTTAATGGAGACTCCAGACCAACCAAACTCAAAATCTGTCGATGCATACTAACAAGTGATAACAAACAAAATAAATGCAACTGATAGTAGTATATAAGACGTAAACTGCTCAAAACAAACACTGGATGAGGGGTGATTCGTTGTAACCAGGTACATCGATTTTTATTCAGAGATGGCATTAGATACTCTATGGCATTTAGATTATCATGGTGATTATTTCTGTGAGTTTCTATGTTTGGATGTGTTACTACTCTCAGCGTACAGAGATTATCAAAGGCACAAAAAACATGCTCATCTCAGTTTCATGCTAAATGCAAAACAAATCAAATCCAACATCATGCTTAACTGACCCATAGCTCTAACTAACCTCTAATCTATATGAATATCAAATTCAATCAACCCCGGATCATATTTAAACTCTTAAAACTTCAAAACCAAACCCTACAGCCAATAATATGCAAAATGATACCAATGAAGTGTCACATGGAACAAACAGAGTAGGGTGAAAACTGATAACACTAAAGAAGTACTGTTCCAAGATTACTAGGCTAAGTCGATTTCCATCGAAGCCTAAACTGACCATATCGCAATTACAAAATTCAAAATTCATTCCAAGAATGCTGAGGAAGCACAAGAAAAACAAGAAGTACAAGAGTTACAATTGTTGAGCGATGGGGTTACATGTTGTCTTTAAATTTTTCCCATCCACACATAAAGTCATCAAAAATAAAGATCCTAAGCTCTTTATACATAGAAGCCAAAGTGTATAGAGTTGCTTTAATGCTAATGAGCAACCTCTCTATTGGACATCAAATGCAAAAAAAAAAAAAAAAAACAAAAAAACTAGAATCAGAATCTATTTACCAAGTCGCCTATCACAAAAACGTTTAATCCAAAAAATCAAAAAACCAAGTTCATACAAACGCATAATTGTATTACCTTAGTTTTTAGTGCAAGACTAGCCATGAGAGCCGCGGCAGCATTTTCGGCGCCGTTTTCCTCCCAAAAGCTAATACCAGCATTAATCAGGAGCAACCCAAGTATCCCTCCGAAGTCCCAGTAATCTGGACTTTTCCCAAACACAGGTGGAAAGGCAATTGCAATTATTGCAGCAATTTCCATGACCCATGACAATGGATTCCACATAAAACCCAGAAATTTTAGTAGCTTACTTTCCTGTTCACAAGAGTATGACGTTTTCATGCATGATTAGACTAAGTAATTAAAAACGAAAACATATTTAACATTGAAAAAACGGAGGCAATGTACTGACCTTCTTCTCTTCAAGCTTATTTGGTCCGTAAATTTGAAGCCGCTCCATTCCCACTTCGGTCGTAAGACCATTTTCGGTACACTTAAGCTGCTTAAACAACTCATCCATTGGAATCGCTTCCTGCGGATAAAGATACAAGAAAATAAAGCACAAACCATTCCCATCCGCCACACAGAGATAGAAACTGTAAAAGCATTGGTATCGCTTTTGCAGAGTTATTAGTTAATGGTAGTGAAGATGTTTCTGTATCCCTGCGGTTTTAATTAGAGATGTTGTTTCTTGAGAACTCTCAGCCATTGCATAGAAAGTGCCGCAACTATCACTGATAGCGGGTTGATTTTTTACTTTAATATTAAACAATAACTTAGATCTTGATCTTTTCTAAAACTTTATCACAAAACTAAAATACCAAAAGAAAAAAACGAAAAATAGATGAGAAGGTTATTTCTTACCCAATCAACACCATCAATCTTGATCTCCTCAAGCTTATGGGAAGACATCTTGGCACAGAGCAAAAGCTCTCACTGGAACTATTGAAAAATCAAAACCCTAGAGCAGTTGTGTTGATGCAGAAGATCAACAGCATAACCCACAAAATATATATATAAAATACGTATCGAAAATGAAGAATTCTATAGCAACTATGTTTTCAGTGTTTAGGTTTTTGAGTGTTTTGATTACTCTGAGAAGTCTTCTCATGTATATCAAAGTCTTGAGAGTCCCAGAAAAATAGGAAACCCTGGAGACTTGGTTTAAGATAAGTTAAAAAAACTAGGAAGTAGATTAGTTCAAACTATAAGTAACCCGTGGGCTTTTAACTTTGTTTGTTGAATCAGTTGGTAACAAATTGGCCAATTTGGCTCTGGTTTTAGTATCTTACTAGATTGTGCACGGGACTATGTGCACCAGACTGTGTGTGTAAAACGACATTTAGATGATAATTGTGTTTTTATGAATGCCGGTAAATTATCGTAATTCCTAAAATACATAAATGAAAATCAAAAAACAATTAGACAAACGAATCATTTAGCACAGAAGAGGAAAATGCAGTCAATGTCTTTAGTCAAAGTAATCGGGAGAAATGAAAACAAAATATGCCTAATCAGGAAAAACAGACGAACAGACGAACATAGGACTAAACATAATCAGGCAATGAAAACTTTTGTTTCTTTCAATCCGCACAGCAGCCAAAGAATCCCATGAGGCAGTATCTCAAGAATAACCTCGCCCACTGGAGTTCGCAAGACCAACCATCATCATGAAGGTCTCTCAAAGTTGCAATCCAAGTCCATCTCTGTTTTGGCAAGAGAGAAGGCAAAAAATTCCAAGTGACATGAACACAAGGCTTGTTCTCAGTTGGGAAATGGAATGCATGGTCTGATCTCCACTTATGTCTCTCTGGATGATCTTTCAGCTAGATAGTCTACCCCGCACTATTCAATCCTTGGTAGTTTGACTCATGCCACCCGTAATCATTTCTCCAGATGCAATCTCTATGTGAGATTTTCCAATTCTTTTTCAAGTTTATTCTTTGCTAAACATCATCAGGGATTGATGGAGCTGGTGGAAATTAGCTCCAGCTGGCTCATTAGACCCATCTCTGAAACCTAAAAACGAATACAACAAATTTATGAGATAGCTTAAAACCACAGAAAGTCAGCAAGTTTGGAACCATCCTCATTACTAAGCTCACTTCTTCCTTCACCTCCTAAAGACAATTCATCTAGCCACGAATTATCCTAACTAAAATCACTTCAATGCCAAAATCCAATTAAAGAAAAAAGCACCAATTTTGTCTACCACTTATTTAAGCCTAATCAAACCGTAGCACCAACTTATTGCAACCGGAATGTTATTCCAAATTTGAGTAAGTAGACAAAATGAAACATAATGAAACCACCACCATATTCATAATCCATTAGTAAAACTGCACCGAGGCAATACATTTAATAAATACCCAATTCATAATGAAACATGTATCTGAAACTTATCACGTAATTCACTAATGTAGACAATCTAAATAAAAGGGTAAACCAGGTGTGGTGTGTGTTATTAACCGATACCACTTCCAATTTTCAAAAGTATTACCTTTCTTCGATACTGAGATAGAAGCATTAGCCTTATCTACTTTGGGATAAATTTTACCATCTCTTTTGGAAGCTGCAAGCTCTTCCTTAGCTTGTACATACTTTTGAGCACCTAATTTCAATGTCCAGACCCTACTCGTGCAGTAGATCCAAGACCTTTTCTCGACCATTTGTGTTAATAGGCCCCTCTGAACTCTCAGCTTACAGCTCCCGGCTCTGCTTTGAAAGATCTTAATATGTGAAGCGCGCTACGGGGGGGGATCGGATTTACGCCTCCAGCAATAATAACACAGTTAGTGATTTCATTAATCCAATGTGCACATTAAAAAAGAACATTAAGCATTGTGAAAACACAAATCTGAGAGCAGATATTGTTTTTTACCTGATTAAACTAAAAGAATATTGAATAGAACTCTGCATGTCGATTTATCTTCCAGGTACAAATTTAAGCTTAGAGAGTAAGACAATGTTATATGTATTGATATGGTGCATAAAATTGAGGATGAAATAAAAAACAATTCCAAAATTTTAAAATTAGGGTGCGGGAAATCTAACTCACGAAATCTTGTTCAAGTCAATCAAGAGACATGGTTTTCCAATAAGTAATTGTTTCCTTTTTCAGATTTATGAATAAATTTTAAATATGAGTTGCCAAAAAGATGCAAAATCAAATGGAATAACATTGACCTGTTATATAACTTTCACAAAAAGAATTGTTGTTATAATGCACTTCTAAGAGCATTCCAGGTGTTTGATTTGATTTTACTGAGTTTTAACTTGGAAACTGATGGAAAGGCCATTACTAAACGCACCAAAGGAAAACTAAACAAATAGAACCCGACTGAAAGCCTTTGGCTCTGTTGATAACATACACTACATTGCTACAACTATTATTTAAGGGAGTAGCATCTCCCTCCTTCCCCACGTGAGCTGCTGCAACCGTTCCTGTGATACAGTCAATAAGCTGCCCAATTGTCATCCGAGAAGGAATAGATGTGGGTTCACAATGACGTCTAGGGTGATGCCTTCATCGCGGCATATCTTCTTGTGTGCATGTCAAGCCGACAGTTCCTTTCTGGCTATGCGTACTGCTAAAATGAATTATCCCCAATCTGAGTTATCCGAACAAATCTCATTCTTACTTTCACAAACCTCAAACCATCTACATTAGTTGTCAACATGACCTACAAATGGCATCCGAACATTGGTTTACTTGAATGTGCATATAAATTCAATTCAATTTTCAATAGATTTACACCATGATGGTACTGTGGTCACGTCCTTTGTAATGGAAAGCCTGTCCTTGTTGAGCATCATCCTGCGCAATGGGAGTGGACTTCCAAAAATGACATCTTCACCTGAGAAACCTATCCCTCAATTCAGAAATGAAAAGATTTTATTCAAATCATCAGAATTAAATGTCATTGTGAAGATAATGAAGCGACAATTCTAACGGGAGGTGCAAGGCCATCGTTATCAAATGTGCGATCATTACTACTTCTCCAGATTCCGCATCTCTGTGCAATTTTACATCTTCAACAAACTTTGTCAAAAATGGTACTGGTATGCATGAAAATGAACAGGAAACCCCAATATAGATATAGCAAATACAAATCAAGTCTTACTAACAGATGCTATAGTATCCTACAACATGGACCATATATACAAATAAAAGAATCAAATTTCATTCACTCAAGTTGTATTAGACTAAAGAGAATTTAAAACTATTGAAGCTGTAGTACCATTTCCTCATTTTTCCTCTTAAGCCTTAACCTTTCATAAACCTCCATCTTGGATTTCCCATCTCAAAAATTGTTAGAAAATAAAAATTAAATGAAAAACCAACATAATGCGTTTGATATATGTTGTTGCTTACTTGGGTGGTGGATAAATTCTAGGCAGAATTCCCCAAAAGATTGCATAGATACATAAACTTATTAAAGCGTGTTAAAGGAGATGAGTTACAGACATGAAGTTATATATTGTTCCATATTATCTATCCTAGCCAGTAGGTATGAAAACCAACAAAGAGTAATTGAGAGCCTCTCATACTGGCAAAAACATTCTTAACAATTATAGATTCAAGTTACAAAATATTTAAATTCATGGAACATATACGCAGGAACTTCGGGGTTAATTTAAAATGATCTACTCTTTTGGTCATCATCAGTAAATAATATCCATAGATACATACTAAAAAGAATTGACTAAGCAGAAGAGTATTCTCCAAAGGCAGAGGAATAGTATTCACTGAGAAAAAAGAGCAGTTGCTTCTTTTTAGTCCTATATAAAACTGACAATGAAGGGGCCAAAATCAAATTGGTTGACAGGCAGACAGGTTCACAAATACCACGTCGAAGGAATTGTACAATTGTTATAAAGAGAACACCTAAGGAGATGAGAGGTATATGTATTATAGACACAACCAAAGAAACAAACCTTGAAAGTTTACTTCTTGGATTCCATTTAGCTGAGCTTTACACTGCAGCAGTACCTAAGCGGTGCAGATGATGATTTTTGATGGCTATAATTACCAAGATTGAGACTGTTATATGAGATTAATCAAAGGTTATCGATGGGGGAGCAAGGAACTAATAGTTTAATAGGAGTATAAGTTTATTAATCAGAATAATTTACCTCCGAAGTATGATTAATTTTCCTTAAAACACCAATAAGTAGAATGCACAATGTCTCTAACACTGGCATAACATCAATGCACGATGTTGATGAATAAAAACTCCCGCAAACCCACTTTAGACATCAGCTCGAGCTTCTCGAAATGCAGATTTTTGGCCCCCATTTATGATTTACTGTTGATCACGAAAATGCACCTGGAAAAGCAAACTTCTATTAGATAATTCGCATATATTCATGAAACCAATTACCACCAAATTTTGTTTCCATCTAGTTGGTGCGGCTAATGTTCTTCTACACATATACCTATGTTGTTCAAGGCGAAGGCGCGGCGCGGCGTCGGGGTAAAATCCCGAGCCGCAGCGAGGCGTATAACTAATAATAGGAACACCAGATTATATATATGGTGGGTTTGGATGTAGAAATTTAAAGGTGGGATTTATGGGTCCATGGGATTTGGTGGAATTATGTTTCCTTCGGTGTGTTTGGTTGTCCAAATCCCTGGAATCACGTTTCCTATGGGAATTAGTTTTCCAGCAAATCCTCCATATGGAGTCCGACCCCTCCCCCCTAAGATTTGCTGGGAAACTTATCAAGGGATTTATGTACCCACATTTTTTAACTTTAAATCTCATGTATATACCATTTTAAGATTCTGTGAGTAATATCAAATAGTATATGGACTTTCAAACAAGATAATTGTATGAATCCTAGAAATTTTAAATGAGTTACCAAATGCACAACGGATTTACATGAATCCCAGAATTTGTAATCCCATGGGATTATAAATCCTGGAAATCGTGAATTCTGCAAACAAACCCACCAATACATTTATCAAGTATAACTAGATTTTGTGCCCGTGCTACACACCGGGCGGATCCTAAACTCATCTACCATCATTTTTATTTAATGTCGCTGGGCTTTTCCCCGCCCGCCCCGTCGCTTATGATTTTTTATTTGGTATGGCTCGGCTACGCCTCGCCCTGTCTCGATGCATGTTTAAGATTTTTGATTTGGTGTATTTCGGCTTCGTTTTCCCCGTCCCGATGCATTTTTTATTTGGTGTCGCCAGTTTCGCTCGCCCCGCATCGATATCCATCACTTAAGATTTGTTGTGGCTCGGCTTCACCTCGCCCCCTCCAAATGCATTTTAGATTTGCCTCGCCCCGTCGCCAAAGGTTTTTGATTTGATGTGGCTCGGCTTCACCTCTCCCCCTCCATATGCATTTTAGATTTGTTGTGGCGTGGCGCCCGTCATGATGAATTTTTTATTTGGTGTGGCGTGTATTCGCTCTGCTCCGTTGCGAGGCATTTTTGATGTGGTGTGAGGTGGCTTCGCTTTCCATCACATCGCTCCTAAGTTAGAGGTTAAATGTTCAATTCCCGTTGCTGATCGATTAAAGAAATATAAAAATTAGAAGTAACACAACTTATCTCAAAAGTAAGGGTTTGAAACTTCCACAGAAAATTCCATCTCCGCGTTTAAGTTCATGGCCTTTAGCTTTTTCACAGCCATCTATGTGATAAATACTCGTGTTTCAAAATAAAATAAAATGATATTTGCAGTTTCTCTTCTTCAGTCACATCAACGGTTTAAAACTTATAATGATCTAAGAAAACCCAGTACAATTACCTGGATCAACTATTCGACCCTGAAGAAGAAAGTCATCTCAAAGCGGTTCTAGGTACCATGTGAAGAGTTCAAATATTGTAATTATTTCAACTATTCGACCCTATGAAAAAATAAGATCAGACAGCTATAATATTATCTGAATTGATTATAATTCTTAAACTATGTCATCTTATTGTCTTGGTAAATTGTCTTCAACATTGTTTATAATTTATTTATCTACCAAATTCACAAAATCATTACAATCGACAACTATTAATCCCAATATCTGAGCTAAAGGAAAGTATATCAAATACGCATTGTTATAATTTTAGTGTCAATCTACATAATCATACATTTGTACTTTTTTTCTGATTACATCACGGAAGAAATTACTCAATGGATAAATTAATAAGACACATAAAACAAACATTTTTCCAATAATTATTTCCCCATCTCTTTTATTAGACACCTCATAGAAGAGATCGGACATCAAATTTGACTATGCTTAGACAAACCTGAAGTACATGACCGTATGCACCATTACCATATCAAAAAATTGACCGGTCCACAAACCTAAAATACAAATAATCGTATGCCCCATTACGATATCAACATGTAGCAAATTGAGAAAAGAGATGGAAACTGACATGTTGATACATAATACTTCGCCATAAGCTAGACCAGTTGTCCTCGTGATTTAGAGTATCCACCCTCAAAATTTTGGGAGATAGATGAAGACCGAGCAGCCAAGTTCCTTCATCCAGCAAGATCGCACCTGCAATTAGCTTTTGTAGACCGTCGTCATTAAGAAAATATTGTACTCGATTAGCTATCCTAATCCATCTAACCCTTTAACGGCCAAGCTAAGTTATGACTGCAATTATATACTTCAAAACTGTAAACCTTGTCATCTAAGCTACCAACTGACTCTACTGTGAAATAACTATTTTTAAGATTTGAGAAAAATCAATGAGGTGAAGTTAAGAGTTAAATACCATTCACAATGATCCGTTCACTAAGCAAGAATTCCACCTGTATAGGCTCATAAAATAAGTCTTTGGCATAGTTGTTTGAAATTACAGGCAATTCAAAACATTGGAAGCTAAATTTGCTGGTATTCTATCACTGGCCAGCATTCAATGTTCAATTAAGAACCTCAGAAAGAGGAGAAGATGCATTATTTCTTGCATCAAATAGGTATCTTGACCTATAATTCTTGCATCATATCGATATTTTGAACTTCAATAATTTATATAACCCTAGAATCATGAATCCAAGATATTTAACGAAAACAATAAAGCTGAAAATCGATATGTGGGAAGGTATGAATTAACACCGGCAACACCTGGAAATGACAACATTGGTAATTAGTATAGTGTCTTTTAGCTGGCCCAGATATACAAATGACAATTGCTGAAAATTGGTTTTAAAGACAGTAACTCACACCCTTTTGAAGCAGTTTTTAGACGTCATAATGGAGGCGATGTAATATGAAAGAAAACTTTGCTAGGGGGAGACAATCCGTACATTTATTTCATAAATATATTTTTTTCTCAGGTATTTTCACAAACAATTGTACATTGAAAAATGAGAGAGTAATAGAATATGAAAAGTTATCCCCCTTGCAGCATTACCCAAAAAGATATTAAACAGTGACATGATGCAAAACATTTAACGCTTTGAACTGCTAGAAATGCCTATACGGGGTACAATAGACGCGGTATCAACTTTTCCTTTTACATGAAATAGAAAACTAGAACCGACTAAATATAAAAACATAAAATGTAGATACGAAAAAATCATCATCTCGTCTCAATTTAAACTGCCAAATATGGTGAAGGTTCAATTACCAAAAATATGTGATTACCTCAATTTTCTTGAACTCCATTTCAATAGTAGCTTTCTTGGAGTTCTCCCATGCTTCAAGGGTGGACATCTTTTCCAACGCCCTCACAAGCTTCCACCATAGCATTCATTTGCAACCACAGCATCTGGCAACGGGTCAAGATACAACCATCTATTTGGCTGGTTACTAATACTGGTGCCACTATCCTGTACCCATTAAAATATGACAAAATCACATACTTGAAATTGAAATAAAGGCAGAGGTTCGAGGTATAAACAAAAGTCGTCCTTAGTTGCGTACCTCATTGAGTGCATACTTGTCCAGGCCTGTTTTTTCTAACAGCCGAAGAAACCTATGGAATGACCTCCTGTCATCGTACTTTCTGTGGACATCCTTCCAGTCATCTGCAACAAATGTTGCTTCTTGGAAAAACATCTTAAGTGAAGACTCTAAATCTATTGATGGTTCCTTGATTTCAGATCTTGGATATATAAGTTTTTTGGGGGAACCATCATGTGTTACTTTAAGACTTAACCTATCAAAGTATCTGTTTATCCACGTATCCTCCATGGTAGCTCAAAACATCAGATTTGTTGCCTACTTGTTTGTTTAACCAATAATAACCTGCACAAAACTGAGTTTCAGAGTTTTTTTTGACAAATAATAAATGAAACAAAGATAAATGTGAGAAACATTGCGTGTAATAAGGGCATGGCTTCTCCTGTTGCTTTACAATTAATTGTAAGACTACATCTTTGAAGGAAGTCAGTTTCCTCCAATTAGTTTAAGACACATTGATTATGAGTTTCATCCTTTATAACTGATTAAACTTCCCGAATTAATAAACTTATGAGAGACATCAATCATGAAGCCGACAGTAAGTTGGCCTGCCGCAAAAAAACTTTTATTTTTAAGAAGATTTACTTATTTGACCTTTAGTAATAATATGGAAAGCTAAGTGAGGGTAAAATTACAGTCCCATACGCTTGTTCTATGCTTTTGTCTTTTCACTTTCTTCCCATGCCTTGCAGAATCTGAACACAAACATAGAATAAGTCAATCCAACATACATTAGCTTTACGTAGGTGGCAAAGGGATTATATGTTCTTAGAGATGTAAACAGTCACTTCGATCCAAAAATACATATCCATGCCCTGAAATTTTCTCCACTTCAGATTTTTCTCTGTTAACAGAACACGCTCACCCAAAATGTTAGCTAATTTGTAAAACGAAAAGCAATTGAGCTGGAACAAAATAATCCTAATACATAACAAATACAATTCTAAGAAGAAGAATATGATCAACAAACCACGATTGCTTAAAAAAAACAGGATCGATAAATAATCAGAAGAAGCAAAACAAATCTAAGAATACAATTCTAGGGTTTCTGTTTATATACCTTTTTCTTCTATTCCTCCTCATCATCTCTGTGATTATGATTTACTTCAATTGATGTAAACCCTAAACTGAATTTGTTTGCAACCCGCTATATTAAAAACCCAAGCTTTCCTTTAATCGACGAATCCCTACAACACCAAAGAGAAAGTACCACTTAATCAGAGAAAAAACCTAATTAACATCAAAAGAAGATTAAAAGAGAAACCCCCAAAATTATGTAGACGTCTCTATCTCGCGGAAGATTCAGAGAAAGAACCACTTAATCTGCTTCATCGAATACTCACATAAGAAAATTAAATGGTGAGTTCGTGAAAAACCTATAGAGAGACGTGTTAATGAATATGGAGAACAGAGAAGAAGAGAATAGAATTAGGTTTCAAAGTTATCTCTTTTTGTTTCCGTGAAGAGCTGTTTTTTTTTCCCCGGTTTTTTCAACCGAAAGAGTTTTTTGGTGTTACATTCACGTAATTAGAGAAAAAGTGGAATGGAGAAATTTCAAGGGGGCGGTGATGCTCACCCAAGGGTGGGTATTCTCACTTATCATAATTAAAATAACAAAATTAACTGAAGTACCAAAATCAATGGAGATTGATTAGGGAGTCCACTTAAAAGAGAAACCCCCAAAATTATGTAAAGAGAAACCCCCAAAATTATGTAGACGTCTCTATCTTGCGGAAGATTCAGAGAAAGAACCACTTAATCTGCTTCATCGAATACTCACGGAAGAAAATTAAATGGTGAGTTCGTGAAAAACCCTATAGAGAGACGTGTTAATGAATATGGAGAACAGAGAAGAAGAGAATAGAATTAGGTTTCAAAGTTATCTCTTTTTGTTTCCGTGAAGAGCTGTTTTTTTTTCCCCGTTTTTTTCAACCGAAAGAGTTTTTTGGTGTTACATTCACGTAATTAGAGAAAAAGTGGAATGGAGAAATTTCAAGGGGGCGGTGATGCTCACCCAAGGGTGGGTATTCTCACCGCGCGACGCATGGCCTCGCATGGCTTAGGGGTTTAAAGGAGTAGATATTTGCAGTTTCTCTTCTTCAGTCACATCAACGGTTTAAAACTTATAATGATCTAAGAAAACCCAGTACAATTACCTGGATCAACTATTCGACCCTGAAGAAGAAAGTCATCTCAAAGCGGTTCTAGGTACCATGTGAAGAGTTCAAATATTGTAATTATTTCAACTATTCGACCCTATGAAAAAATAAGATCAGACAGCTATAATATTATCTGAAATGATTATAATTCTTAAACTATGTCATTTTATTGTCTTGGTAAATTGTCTTAAACATTGTTTATAATTTATTTATCTACCAAATTCACAAAATCATTACAATCGACAACTATTAATCCCAATATCTGAGCTAAAGGAAAGTATATCAAATACGCATTGTTATAATTTTAGTGTCAATCTACATAATCATACATTTGTACTTTTTTTCTGATTACATCACGGAAGAAATTACTCAATGGATAAATTAATAAGACACATAAAACAAACATTTTTCCATTAATTATTTTCCCCATCTCTTTTATTAGACACCTCATAGAAGAGATCGGACATCAAATTTGACTATGCTTAGACAAACCTGAAGTACATGACCGTATGCACCATTACCATATCAAAAAATTGACCGGTCCACAAACCTAAAATACAAATAATCGTATGCCCCATTACGATATCAACATGTAGCAAATTGAGAAAAGAGATGGAAACTGACATGTTGATACATAATACTTCGCCATAAGCTAGACCAGTTTTCCTCGTGATTTAGAGTATCCACCCTCAAAATTTTGGGAGATAGATGAAGACCGAGCATCCAAGTTCCTTCATCCAGCAAGATCGCACCTGCAATTAGCTTTTGTAGACCGTCATCATTAAGAAAATATTGTACCCGATTAGCTATCCTAATCCATCTAACCGTTTAACGGCCAAGCTAAGTTATGACTGCAATTATATACTTCAAAACTGTAAACCTTGTCATCTAAGCTACCAACTGACTCTACTGTGAAATAACTATTTTTAAGATTTGAGAAAAATCAATGAGGTGAAGTTAAGAGTTAAATACCATTCACAATGATCCGTTCACTAAGCAAGAATACCACCTGTATAGGCTCATAAAATAAGTCTTTGGCATAGTTGTTTGAAATTACAGGCAATTCAAAACATTGGAAGCTAAATTTGCTGGTATTCTATGTTTGGACAGCATTCAATGTTCAATTAAGAACCTCATAAGAGGAGAAGATGCATTATTTCTTGCATCAAATAGGTATCTTGACCTATAATTCTTGCATCATATCGATATTTTGAACTTCAATAATTTATATAACCCTAGAATCATGAATCCAAGATATTTAACGAAAACAATAAAGCTGAAAACTAACCGATATGTGGGAAGGTATGAATTAACACCGGCAACACCTGGAAATGACAACATTGGTAATTAGTATAGTGTCTTTTAGCTGGCCCAGATATACAAATGACAATTGCTGAAAATTGGTTTTAAAGACAGTAACTCACACCCTTTTGAAGCAGTTTTTAGACGTCATAATGGAGGCGATGTAATATGAAAGAAAACTTTGCTAGGGGGAGACAATCCGTACATTTATTTCATAAATATATTTTTTTCTCAGGTATTTTCACAAACAATTGTACATTGAAAAATGAGAGAGTAATAGAATATGAAGAGTTATCCCCCTTGCAGCATTACATAAAAAAATATTAAACAGTGACATGATGCAAAACATTTAACGCTTTGAACTGCTAGAAATGCCTATACGGGGTACAATAGACGCGGTATCAACTTTTCCTTTTACATGAAATAGAAAACTAGAACCGACTAAATATAAAAACATAAAATGTAGATACGAAAAAATCATCATCTCGTCTCAATTTAAACTTCCAAATACGGTGAAGGTTCAATTACCAAAAATATGTGATTACCTCAATTTTCTTGAACTCCATTTCAATAGTAGCTTTCTTGGAGTTCTCCCATGCTTCAAGGGTGGACATCTTTTCCAACGCCCTCACAAGCTTCCACCATAGCATTCATTTGCAACCACAGCATCTGGCAACGGGTCAAGATACAACCATCTATTTGGCTGGTTACTAATACTGGTGCCACTATCCTGTACCCATTAAAATATGACAAAATCACATACTTGAAATTGAAATAAAGGCAGAGGTTCGAGGTATAAACAAAAGTCGTCCTTAGTTGCGTACCTCATTGAGTGCATACTTGTCCAGGCCTGTTTTTTCTAACAGCCGAAGAAACCTATGGAATGACCTCCTGTCATCGTACTTTACGTGGACATCCTTCGGTCATCTGCAACAAATGTTGCTTCTTGGAAAAACATCTTAAGTGAAGACTCTAAATCTATTGATGGTTCCTTGATTTCAGATCTTGGATATATAAGTTTTTTGGGGGAACCATCATGTGTTACTTTAAGACTTAACCTATCAAAGTATCTGTCTATCCACGTATCCTCCATGGTAGCTCAAAACATCAGATTTGTTGCCTACTTGTTTGTTTAACCAATAATAACCTGCACAAAACTGAGTTTCAGAGTTTTTTTTGACAAATAATAAATGAAACAAAGATAAATGTGAGAAACATTGCGTGTAATAAGGGCATGGCTTCTCCTGTTGCTTTACAATTAATTGTAAGACTACATCTTTGAAGGAAGTCAGTTTCCTCCAATTAGTTAAGACACATTGATTATGAGTTTCATCCTTTATAACTGATTAAACTTCCCGAATTAATAAACTTATGAGAGACATCAATCATGAAGCCGACAGTAAGTTGGCCTGCCGCAAAAAAACTTTTATTTTTAAGAAGATTTACTTATTTGACCTTTAGTAAGAATATGGAAAGCTAAGTGAGGGTAAAATTACAGTCCCATACGCTTGTTCTATGCTTTTGTCTTTTCACTTTCTTCCCATGCCTTGCAGAATCTGAACACAAACATAGAATAAGTCAATCCAACATACATTAGCTTTACGTAGGTGGCAAAGGGATTATATGTTCTTAGAGATGTAAACATTCACTTCGATCCAAAAATACATATCCATGCCCTGAAATTTTCTCCACTTCAGATTTTCTCTGTTAACAGAACACGCTCACCCAAAATGTTAGCTAATTTGTAAAACGAAAAGCAATTGAGCTGGAACAAAATAATCCTAATACATAACAAATACAATTCTAAGAAGAAGAATATGATCAACAAACCACGATTGCTTAAAAAAAAACAGGATCGATAAATAATCAGAAGAAGCAAAACAAATCTAAGAATACAATTCTAGGGTTTCTGTTTATATACCTTTTTCTTCTATTCCTCCTCATCATCTCTGTGATTATGATTTACTTCAATTGATGTAAACCCTAAACTGAATTTGTTTGCAACCCGCTATATTAAAAACCCAAGCTTTCCTTTAATCGACGAATCCCTACAACACCAAAGAGAAAGTACCACTTAATCAGAGAAAAAACCTAATTAACATCAAAAGAAGATTAAAAGATAAACCCCCAAAATTATGTAGACGTCTCTATCTCGCGGAAGATTCACAGAAAGAACCACTTAATCTGCTTCATCGAATACTCACATAAGAAAATTAAATGGTGAGTTCGTGAAAAACATATAGAGAGACGTGTTAATGAATATGGAGAACAGAGAAGAAGAGAATAGAATTAGGTTTCAAAGTTATCTCTTTTTGTTTCCGTGAAGAGCTGTTTTTTTTTCCCCGGTTTTTTCAACCGAAAGAGTTTTTTGGTGTTACATTCACGTAATTAGAGAAAAAGTGGAATGGAGAAATTTCAAGGGGCGGTGATGCTCACCCAAGGGTGGGTATTTCTCTTATCATAATTAAAATAACAAAATTAACTGTATTACCTCACTTATCATAATTAAAATAACAAAATTAAAGTACCAAAATCAATGGAGATTGATTAGGAGTCCCTTAAAAGAGAAACCCCAAAATTATGTAAAGAGAAACCCCCAAAATTATGTAGACGTCTCTATCTCGCGGAAGATTCAGAGAAAGAACCACTTAATCTGCTTCATCGAATACTCACGGAAGAAAATTAAATGGTGAGTTCGTGAAAAACCCTATAGAGAGACGTGTTAATGAATATGGAGAACAGAGAAGAAGAGAATAGAATTAGGTTTCAAAGTTATCTCTTTTTGTTTAGTGAAGAGCTTTTTTTTCCCCGTTTTTTTCAACCGAAAGAGTTTTTTGGTGTTACATTCACGTAATTAGAGAAAAAGTGGAATGGAGAAATTTCAAGGGGGCGGTGATGCTCACCCAAGGGTGGGTATTCTCACCGCGCGACGCATGGCCTCACATGGCTTAGGGGTTTAAAGGAGTAGATATTTATCATAATTAAAATACCAAACTTAACTGAAGTACCAAAATCAATGGAGATTGATTAGGGAGTCCAATTTTGTGCACACTCCTTGGCGAGTGTGCACGTAACATTTCAATCTCCACCGTCGATTACATTTAGGAAATTATGTAACTTAATTAGGATTTAGGATATAAACATAATATTGAAATACCAAATTAGTATTATTATACTTACCAAAATTTATGGAAATTGACTAATTAATGGTGATTGACCAAGATTTTTTCTTTTATAACAACTGATTATACATTTATTTTAGTAAAGTTATAATTATATCATTTATGGGAGAAGATTTCTTAAGGGTTTAAAAAAAAAAAAGGTTTTATTTTTGGAAAAATGCCCAGAAAGCTGGCACCGTTGCCGGGACGCCCCCTTTTAAAGTGGCATCCTCTTTACCACTGCGTGGCCACTTTGGCGCCTAGGCGACGCCTTGCACAACATAGACATATACATCAAAGTCACCGCAACATGCTAGATATTACCGTCACTACTACCCTATTCAGATGACTGCAATAGCAATTAAACTTGATAAACAGCATGAAAGCTATACAAATCACCTAATGTTGAAGTCCACGGAATACTTCATGCAAATCAGATCACGTGAAAACTAATTAGGATGTATATCCAATTTGCAGTGACTTGATAATACCAAAAGTTATGGATCAAAAAGACGTTCAATGTGTCCATTCATGCAAAACTATCATAATCCCAGGCTTTACTGGACTAGCACGTCCTTATGCAATGGTACCCTAACAATCTTGCACGTAAAATTAAATGATTCACTTGATGTTACTATCCGACATTCAGCAGTGTTTTACAACTAATGTACTCCCAATAAAGACAACCATAGTGATTTAGAAGAAACTTATTTTAGGTAGGTTAAAGGATAAATATGAGAAATCACTTCAAATTTGGTTTCCTCCACATTGATTTCCAAGTTGGATCAGCTGTTATTCCACTGTTATGTAGCAAAATTGAAGACTGGTAATACAAAATTAAACATTATCATGGAACTTTTAGGGTAGGAACACCTACAAGCAGAGATTGATTAGAGGAAGAACATCGACAAAAAAAAAAAAAACTCTTCTTTATCATGCATGTACACAAATCCATATTCTGAATGCCCAATTCTTACTTAATTAGGATCAATTATACACACTGCAAATCTATGCCCTTAAAATCCATAATCCACTAACACTGATCCTACATTTGCAAGAAATGATAGAAACCCTTTGTACACATAAAAACTTCAGTAGTATTTATGATTGATAATTTCAGTTCTGGATTGAGATGAGGTTAAATCATATGGGTAATAGGGTTATCAGTAGAACATCAATTGCCCATCCGTTCTTACTAAAATTTCATAGTCAATGGATTCAATACCTATAATCGATTTTTCCCATTAAAAACAAAACCCTTTTTCAAAAGTGTCTATAGAGAAAAGTGCTTTGAAAAAAATTTACCAAACGCTATTTTCCTAAAAAGTTTATTACAGGTTGGTTATAAAGTGCTTTTGTAAGAAAAAAAAATCATTCACAAACGAGGCTTATACACAAACCCTTTTTCTGTTTAGTTAACCTGTAGATTAATTAAAGCGAGATCCTTTTCTCCGTTTAGTTAAATTCGTTTGGTCAACCAAATTCCCTTTGGTGAACTTGTTAAGGCTTGCGATTTTGAAAAAAATAATATTGTAGGATGGAACAGGGATCCCCGAATTACATCCAAGCCGATTTCATAGTTACGGGGTTTGAACCCGTTTTCACGGTGAGAGGAAGCATGAGAACCATCAAACAACTCCATGATTCTCTGACATTTTGAGTGTACTTGTTGAAGAACACAAAAATATGATAATGAAAAATATGTTAGAGGGGAGATTCGAACATGAACCTACTGCATGCAAGTCTAGCTCGTCAACCATCCTTTCAGTTCACCAGTTTTGGTTTTTCAATTTTTTCAAATAAAAACATATAACAACACTTATAAGTGTTGTTGAAGTAAAATATATAATGTTGGAAAAAATGAGGTTGGGGATTCGATCCTGAGCCTACTGCATGGAAGTCTAGCTCATCAACCATCCTTTCAGTTCACCAGTTTTGGTTTTTTTTTTTAAATAGACACCTATAACAACACTTATAAGTGTTGTTGAAGTAAAAAATATATAATGTTGGAAAAAATGAGGTTGGGGGATTCGATCCTGAGCCTACTGCATGGAAGTCTAGCTCATCAACCATCCTTTCAATTCACAAGTTTTGATTTTTTTCATTTTTTTAAATAAAAACCTATAAAAACACTTATAAGTGTTGTTGAAGTAAAAATATATAATGTTGGAAAAAATGAGGTTGGGGGATTCGATATTGAGCCCCGGAATGGGAAATCTACACCACTAACCATCCTACACTATCATAGGTTCTTTCAATTTTGTGGTTCTTTAATACACTAACTTTATGACAACCCTTCATAAGTGTTGCAAAACAAACTATAATGCTCAAAAAAATAATGCTCATTGGTGGGATCGAGCAGCAACAACAAGCCTTCTACGAAAATTACTTATTTCCGATAAGGGTAGTCTGGTCATTTTCACAGTCTCCATAATGTTTATTGCACTTATTTCCATCAAGGATAATATGGTCATTTTCATATTCTAAAATATTTACTTTACCTATTTCCGATAAGTGTAGTGTTGTCATTTTTCACAATCTTCATAAAATTTATTGCACTTTTTTCCATTAAGGGTAATATGGTCATTTTCACATTTTATAATATTTACTTTACCTATTTCCAATAAGGGTAATCGGTCATTTCTGAGTCTCAATAATATTTGTTGCAATTATTTCCATCAAGGGTAATATGGTCATTTTCAAAGTGTAATATTTATATTATTTATTCCGATAAGGGTAGTCTGGTCATTATTAAAGTTTGATAATGACCATATTTCCATCAAGGGTAATATGGTCATTTTCATATACGTAATCGATAAGGGTAGTCCGGTCATTTTTCACAGTCTCCATAATATTTATTGCACCTATTTCCATTAAGGGCAACATGGTCATTTTCATTGTGAATATTTACTTTACCTAATTCCAATAAGGGTAGTCGGTCATTTTCAGTCTCCATAATATTTATTGCACCAAATCGATAAATTTCATCTTCGGTTCACTCGAATGAGAAACTCGAGTCAACTCTAGTAATCGATCTCTGAGGCATTTTTTTCTCTGAAGTTGGCGAATTTGTGTGTGTTTAAGGTTTCGAGAATATTCCTATGGAATCTTACCCGTGAATGGTTGGATTCATCGTTTTCGAATTATCGGACTTATATAGTAGTAAAATACGGACATGTTTCGATCTCGGATCTAGGGTATGCATAAAATATGCTAGAATAAGGTTTGTTTAAGGTTTAAGGGAAATACTCAGGAGGAATCTTACATGTAAATGGATGGATTCATCGTTCTTACGGTTATTTCAGACTTATAGTACTCCAATGCCAAGTTTTGATCTTGGAGCAGGGGTATGCATACAATATGCCGAGAATATGGTTTGTTTAAGGTTTGGGGAATATTAGATGGAATCTTACACAGCAAAAGGATGGATTCATCGTTCTTAAGTTTTCGACTTATAATAGTCCACTCACGGCTAGGTTTCGATCTCGGATCCTCGAGGCCAAGTTTCGATCTCGGAGCAGGGGTATGCATAAAATATGCCAAAATAGGGTTTGTTTAAGGTTTGGAAACATTCGGAGGAATCTTACTGTAAATGGATTGATTCATCGTTCTTCTGAATTTCCGACTTATAGTACTCCACTCGGCTAGGTTTTGATCTCGGGCCAGGGGTATACATAAAAATATACCATAATATGGTTTGTTTAAGGTTTCTTGGAATATTCCAAAGGAATCTTTACAGCAAAAAGGATGGATTCATCGTTCTTACGAAGTTTCGACTTATAATAGTCCACTCCGGCTAGGTTTCGATCTCGAGCCTCGGGGACAAGTTTAGATCTCGGAGCCTGGTTTGCATACAATATGAAGAAATAGGGTTGTTTAAGGTTTAAGTAGAATATTCCGAAGGAATCTTACCTTTAAATGGATGGATTCCTCGTTTTTACCAAGTTTTCGTCTTATAATGGTCGACTCAATGCCAGGTTTCAATCTCGGAGTCAGGTTATGCATACAATATGCAAAAATAGGGGTTGTTTAAAGTTTCGGGGAATATTCCGAAGGAATCTTACCCATAAATGGATGGATTCATTTCACCCGAATGAGAAACTCAAGTCCAACTCTAGTAATCTTTGAACCCGTGATGTTCAAATCGATAAATTTCATCTCCAGTTCACGAATGAGAAACTCGGGTCCAACTCTAGTAATCTTTGAACCCGTGATGTTCAAATCGATAAATTTCATCTTGATTCACGAATGAGAAACGGTCCAACTCTAGTAATATTTGAACCGTGATGTTCAAATATGATAAATTTGATATTCAGTTCCCGAATGAGAAACTCCAGGTCCAACTCTAATAATCTTTGTTTAAGGTATGCATACGGTATGTAGAAATAGGGTTTGTTTAATGTTTCGTAGAATATTCGAAGGAATCTTACTGTAAATGGATTCATCGTTCTTACGAAGTTTTCTACTCGAGATCCGGGTTTCGATCTGAGCCGAGTTAAGTCTCGAAGTTTCCAAAAGGATGATGTTCAAGGTTCGTGGAATATTCCGATTGAATCTTACATATGAATCGATGGACTCATCGTTCTTTTGAAGTTTCCGACTTAAAGTAGTTAACTCAAGAACAAGTTTCGATCCCAGATCCAGGTTAAGTATTGATGTTTCAAAAAATAATATGTTTAAGGTTTAGAAGAATATCGATAGAAGTGACACATAAGCTCCATATTTTACGAGTTTCAATGATATATCTGCTAAATTTGGAGTTCAAAACCACTTCGGATAATGAGAATTCATGGTTCGTATGCCATTAAGCCACACTTTAAGCTATAAGTGACACATGGGATCCATATTTGAAGTCGAATGGACATTGAGATTCATATTTATGTATTTCGATGATGTATCATGCTAAGTTTGAAGTCAGAACTCTCCCGGAGCTTCATACTTCATAGTTTGTATGCCATTATACCGCATTTGAAGTTCGAATTGACATTGGGTTTCATATTTATCATTTTCGATGATGTATCATGCTAAGTTTGAACTCTGAAACCCTTTTGGAGCTTGAACTTACTTCGTGACCGATGTGAATAATCGAAATTCAAACTCTAAGAATAAAGAGAAAGCACAAAGAAACACACCAATTATCGAATTCACTTTTTATTTTTAAACTTCATTCTTATACATTTTTGGATTTTTTTATATCAGAATGTCGATAACAATGTCCTAAATTTATTATTATTTTTTTTGGATTTTTTTTTCATGTCGAAGGTTGATAATAAACCGAATACATGAGTTCGTATTAGCACAAAGAGAAACACAAATGCTTCAATCCGTATGAGCATCCCAAATAAGATATCAGCCGCAAGATCTCTTCTTGATCCGTTTGAGTGAATAAAAAAAAATGTGGTCCGTCGATCATTTTAATTCACCAAATCCTTCTCAATCACTCGAACTCTATCTTCATCACATCTCTTATGCTCTTTTTTTTTCCTCTCTTGCTCTTCGTCTCCTCCCACCTTGCATGGATCATAGCGACAATACTTGAGAAAATATAATTCACTCAACCCATATTTACTCATCAGTGCCATCTCCTCTCCCTCTCTTCATATGCTTCACCAAATCTCTCTAACCGCCTCCCTCGAGAAAATAAACCTCAAGATTTGTTAACTTGATAATATAACAAAGGAATCAGTTTCAGTTTGAAGCAGAAACCTTACATCCTCATTGTTGAAGAAACGAAACCAAATCTCAAGATCTCTTCAAATATTTCAATTAAAAGTCAAAATCGAACTCAAAATTCTTTCAATTAGATTACTTAACCAGTTTCTTTAACCAAATTAGATTTCTTAAACAGTTTCTTTAACCAAATTTCAGTAAAACCCTATTATTTTTTCAACCAAATCGAACCAATTTTTTCAAACCTAGTTGTGGAATTGAATTCTGGTGGTGATAGGAAGATGTTTCTGGAGCTGTTGGTGATGAATTATAAGATGAGTGTTGTTGGTATGATGTTGAGTTAATGGGTTCGACGGATTTGAGAAAAGAAAATACTAGAAGAGATGGATTTGATTGATTTGGTCTTGAGTTTGAGATGGTTCTGTGATTGGTTGGGGTTGATTTGCGAGTTGGTATAATTTGGGTATACCTCCTTCAACTACTCGAGAACCCAGTTCACATCTGTTCTTTCTCCATCACCACCATGCCGAATACCTTTCCTCTCCATGACCGCAGCGCTCCATCACCACCGATTTTCTCTCGATCCTGTTCTTCATCATCTTCTCTCAATCTCTCTTTTAACTCCCTCTTTCTCTCATCCATAATGATCAATAGTAGCATCTCATCAAATCCAGATCCAACCAAATTCTAATCAACCCCATCACTGGTGGTGATACAAAAATAATTTTGGAGATGTTGATAATGAATTAGAAAACGGGTTAAACTCAGATTTGAGTTTGGTTGTGCTCTTCAATTGGGTAGAGAGATGGATAAGAGGTTGCAGGCTGGTGAAGAATCAGAGGAGAAGAATTTGAGAATTTCAGGAGTGAGGGTTTGAGAATAAATTGGAGGTTTCTCTCAATTTGATTGTTGTTGTAGCCAAGAACAGAAAATCTAGGGTTTGATTGAGATGTAGACGGTGGTTTGATGGAGTTGCAGATGGTGATTTAATGGGAGTTTGTAACTGTTGATTGAAGCAGATTATATCTGGGAATGAGGAGATTGAATCGAGAACTCGGTTGAAGAAGGTGGAGTTGGTTGATTCTTCTGGCGAGAAGGATTTAAAGTGATATTCGATTTAGTGGTATAAATGTATGTTTCTTTCACGCAACATTATTCGATTGAGTTAATTTTTCTTGAGTATATTCTCTACCTTGTAGAGATGTAGTTTCTATAGAATGTCAATTCACTCGTGTATAATGGGTATTTCTACTGCGAATTGAAAACCAAATTTTAAATTTAGAACTGAAGTCATGTATGTTTTCGGATATTTTTGAGATTAAGCAGCTTGATTCTCTCTCATTCTTTCAGGTTGGATAACTGATATCTGCTGGAGGAGTTCTGCATCTGTGCTTGTAAGAATTCATTCCTAGGTTGGATAACTGATATCTCATTGGAGGATATTACAAGGTATAATTCACTTCTTATAAAGCCACAAACTTTAGCTGTTTATCTTGGTAATCTTGTTGATTCTACTTATACTGGGATTTACCATGTCAATTTGACATTCCATTTTTATCCACTTTTAATTCCAGCTGATTTGGTCATACCCATTTCAAGAAATCTTCCTTTGAATGATGGGTTATGGTTTTTGTTTCAGAATTCAACTGATATTCAGTCTAAAAGGTTTACAGTGCCTCAGTATTCTAAGCATCCTTTATTTTTCCAAATGATAACTTTTAATCATCTTCATAGTCACAAAGTTATTTCATAGTCAGGTTGCAAGATTTTTCATTTACAGAGATCGTTCTTGTATCCCTAGAAATGTTCAGCATGTTCTAAAGTACCTAAATTGGAATCCGTCTGCAGATTGTGGTGCTATGAAGACTCTTAAATCCTTAATATGTTGCTAGGCCGGACAGCTGATCGAAGATAATGAGATTATTAGCAAGCACAGGCATGAGAATGCCACTGATTTTCAAGGCCAAAATCCTGAAAGCGATGAGAGTCCATTGGAAACTAGGAGGAACACAATAACAACCTGCCAAGGAAATGCGATGATGATGATTCCCAAACCAACATCGTGTAAGTGCATTAAAAATGAAAGCTCTCCTCATAAGAAAGATTAAAGAAATTTACTTGCATTTCTCTAGACAGGGTGAAATTGGCATTACTTTTGGTTGTACACAACTTCCTTATGAGCCGTTGAGATAGAGATACAATAGAGATTGGTCATTGGCATTTGGTTAACAAGTACCCCTTGGGGTGAAGTATCATTTTATAGAATTACGAGATTTTTATTACCACTTTATCAAGCCAACAAAGAGAACAGTGGTGCTGGTGGGGAACCAAGTTACACGATGGTTGTACTTGCACATGCCTTGTTGGTAGGTGGTACTTCGGTTAATTTTTTTTTTTCATTTTAGGAATTTGTCTTGGTTGATGTACCATATATGTTATCGTTGTTGCAGGTTTGGGCTATCAATATCATGCCTAGTCTGCTTAATCTGTGTGGACGAAATATAGAGAGTAGAGACTAGCAACCTCATATGCTTTGTGTGTTATGCACGAAGCCTCCCCGTTTTGCATGCATTACAAATTTATCTTAAATGTGTTGTCTCCCTCTATTTGACATTAACTCGAAAAGGATAATTTGTAAATGTTCTTGCGGTTTGTAGCAGGTATATTCACCCTCGGAAGTTTAGGGATAAAAATGTGCAATTGTTTAAAGATCAAGCTTGCTGCTACTAGAGGAAGTATGGGACTGGATGTCTATTGAAGAGAAAGCCATATTTATGGGGGATTTTACTCACATTAACTTCTGAGGTGTATCGAGACCCACTTGTGCATCCCCAAACTGAGGATTACTGTAAACCCTATTGGTATGTTCACTTTTCATGTCTCCTCTATTTCTTTGGTTTTAAACTTCTTATGATGGGTTCGGTGGAGATGTGCGATCTTGCTAGTTATTCATATGAATGGCACTATCCCTTAAAACAAAATTTCAGTTGTCACATCTTTGATTTCAAGGGTGCCCCTGTATTATGAATACGTGATGATACCAGAAGCTTCTTTGTTTGAACAACGTGTTTAGCTAGAACACATGTCTTTGCAAAAAACAAGTCAGAATATACTGATCTTAATGGTTTGGTTTGCTGCCTTTGCAAACCTTGTGTTTGCACTGCCTTTTGTGTTTTGAATTTGGGATGTACATCACGTGTTTAGTAATAGACCCCATACGTAATTTGCTTTCATTGGTGCCAAATTATTCCAAGTTTAGCACACCATTGTGCATTTCTTACTTCGAGGAGACTTCATGGATGGGAAACCAGATGAAATGCACTTTAAGGTTCAGGAATGTATTTCATTTTGGCAAGATAGAATTTTCTTTGATTACAGGGCTTAGTTTCAAGAAATCTGAGAAAGCTTTTGTGTATCCTTAATCCGTCATCCCCGATGATTTTTTTGAGTTGCAGCCCGCTGAGGATGATGACGATGAGTCTGATATTGATCTTTTTGGAGAGGAGACAGAGGAGGAAAATAAGGCTACCAAGAAGAGAGTGCGCAATAAAAGAGGATCATTTCCATTTAGCAATGTAACCCAGATCTTTGTATTGGAATGTGTATGCTACGCCATATTTGTAGGGGAGGCCAATATCTGTGTTGTACGACTGATATGATATACTTTTGGTCATGTAAAAAAAAATCTGTCATTTTTTTTCTTTCGTTGCGCAACACACTTTCATACAAGGTTATTTGAAGTGAGCAAGGTAATGAAATTGGAGTGGCAGGTTCACTGAATGAATGTAAATGTGTTACACTCGATAGCTTAATGTGAATGCGAAATAATTTCGGCAATTCGGTTTCAGCTATAATTTTTTTCAAAAATAGTTAAATGCACACAACTTCTAATAAGAGTTGTGTTCCATATTTCAACTACACAAATTAGGTGTTGTCAAGATAGTTCTACAATTCTAATAAGTGTAGTGCAAATCTTATTCATAATAATAATAACAGTTGTTACACATTTCTACGATACATCTCAGTTGTCCAAGATAGTTCTGCAATCTTAACAAGTGTTGTGTTACATATTTGTACGACACGATCCTTCGTTGTCCAAGATAGTCCTACAATTTTAGCAAGTGTTGTGTTACATATTTGTACGATACACATCCTTCGTTGTCTAAGATAGTCCTACAATTTTAACAAGTGTTGTGTTACATATTTGTACGATCGATCCTTTGTTGTCCAAGATATTCCTACAACACAAGCAAGGGTTGTGTTAGGCTTTAAAAAAAAATTCGAAAGAGAATCACAACTTTGGAAAAACATTGTCGAACTATGAATCACATCACCCTTTACAACACTTAGTCAAGTATTGTAGAAAAGATTGGACTTTCTACAATACCCCACCTACACAATACACAGAAAAGCGTTGTAGTAGGGTTACTACAACGCTAATATAGTGTTGTAAATGATGATTTTTCCCGTAGTGTTGGCTTAAAGAGGTGGGAGATATGTAACAAGATATCATCCCAAAACCAATTATAGTAGTAATACAGAGTTGAGTGGACCATAGGATTTGTTGTTGGTCGTTTCCACTCTTCGGAGATGAATTCTGGAAGAACAAAACTTAATTTCAGAAAAAAGTAATAAAAATGGAACCCGTAAACAAAGAAAATGGGGTACGAATGAGATGGCAGAAAGTGAAACACTTATTTGGTCATTGGAAGTTTAAGCGTGCTGTAAGAATATATGTTCATAATTGGTATGGGGCCTGACTCAATGAAATGACTTTATTTTCCAATACTCTCATTAAAATTGTACATATCAATTTTATGGGTCAAAATGAATGATAATTGAGTATTTGTTTTCAATTATCATCTTGCTAGATTACATAGATGGAAGCCATTTTTTCCGGACCATATCTGTGACATGGAAAATAGGCGACTTTTAACCAGGCGTGTTGGACTAAAATATTTCCTACTCATAGAGCCAGCTAGGCTCTAGGTAGAAACAAGGCTTGGATGCCCATTTTACTTTATAGAAATTTGGGATTAAATTAGGATAGCAAGGTTGTAACACCCCAAATTCCGGATTAGGGTCAAACTCATATGGAGATTCGAACTCAAAGTGTTACGGGTCGGGAAGAGACTTATGCAAATACCTATTTTTATTGTTCAAGTTATTTCACCAAGCACAAGAGAATTTAAAACAGTAATTAGCTATTTAAACATCTTTAATTATATTTCCAACAAACAATGATATCAAATTACACGTCAAGCAATAACAAGGACATCAATTGGGGTGAGATGACAGCTCACCCCAATTACACGTCAAGCAATAACAATGATATCAAATTACACGTCAAGCAATAGCAACGAAATCGCTAAGCTACACATTTCTAACTTCCACTTCCAACTTGGGGTGAGATGACAGCTCAGTCGAATGCATTACAATCTCAAACATGCATAAAAATATCAACAAGTCAAGTAACATACAACATGGGTATACGACATGATTTCGATCAATCAATGATACATATGTTGAACCAACAAGACTACCACACAAGTATTATTTTCAAAAAATCATCTAATTCAATCGTTCAGGCATGAGTTCACACTACCAATATTACTGTCAACAATTTTTCCAATAATATTCAATATATGAGTTCATATCACTAATATTATTTTCAGCAATTCATCCATCTAGATTTCACACATAAGTTGATAACACTATTAATATTTCCTACAAATACTTCAATTCGTATTTAAGTGCTTGGGTTCATAAAACCAATAAGGTTTCCACAAATCATTCAATAGAGATTTCAACACACAATTCACAAATTAATATTGTCACCAACAACCATGAGTTTACAATACCAAAATAATTGTCAACAAGTCATTCATTAATGATTCAACATATTTATTTATGTATTAATATAGTCACAGAGAAACCACGAGTTCACGGTACGAAAACCTTGGTTCGTACACCCACCTATCGTTTATCTGCATGGACATCCTCCATCGATGGTCATGAACAAAAGTTCCTATGTTGGTCATACCCATCTGCTCTCGAGGATCATTACCCGTTTCATTCACGGTACGAAAACTTTGGTTTGTACATCCACCTATCGTTTACCGTCACGGACAACTGTCATTGATGGTCGCGAAACACAAGTTCCCATGGGTATCATTACCCATTTAACTCTCGGGGATCATTACCCGCCGTTAGCAGGAAACCATATTTCATGTAATAGTAAACCATGAACTAATTACAATTTTTGAAATCATTTTATACAAAAAATACAAGCAACCATGGCTTAACAACATACTACGAACATTATGCATTTATGTCAAGCATTCAATCAATCACATTAACTGCAGACATTTTACATCATGTGTTTCAGGTGATTACATTGTCTGATCTACCTCAAACATTTAGTGAACATTCCCGACACTATCATGTATAACATATCCAAATTTCATATTATACTAACGGCTTAATCAAAAGTTATTGATTTTACAAACGCATCACAAAATCGAAGCAGATAATATCATTTTACCAAACTATTCACCATAAATTCGTATTAGTCTCAAATTAAGCAATTCCAAAGCACAATGAAAAATAAAATATATATCTACAACTTTTGTTAAGACCTCTAATCATTTTAACATCATTAAAATTGTCTAAGAACATCAAAGCCACAGCAAAACGAAACTGTCCAGAATTTCAGAAACTATTATCCAAATTACAAGAAATATTCAATGGTGAATTTAAGGTGGATTATTCTCAAAGTTTAACCAGTAAAACCCAATCATGTTTTCTATCACAATAACCAACCTGATCATCAATCCAATATAAATATGGGAAACTACACATCCTTGTAGGTAACTTCTCCCAAGTTGGAGCCAAATAGAAATAAGTGAAGTCAGTTACTCTTGACAAGCTTCAGAGAACTTATCATTCATTATATTTTCAGGAATCACTTTCTTTGTGTCGGTACAATGTGGATATCATATTATCCCTTTCGGCCAAGGATCCTAGCTCTTCCTCTTGAACTGGCTTCCCATTTTAATACACGGTCAAAACACTACTCATTTTAACACACAATCAAAACCAATTTAGAAAGGAAGAGAAGTGTCATTTCCAAACTAAAAGACTTGATATAACGAGTCATTAGCTCATTATGTAATATATATATATCAATTTTGTTTTACGATTTATTCGTAACGGTCTCAAGTTGTTCATATCTAGCTTTGCCCATTTTAACACACAACTAAAACTGATTTAGAACTAAAAAAAATGTTAGTTCCAAACATAAAAGACTTGATCTAAGGACTCAATGATTTGTTCGCAACTGCCTCAGCATGTTCATACCTGTCTTTGCATTTAAACACATAACTAAAACCAATTTACAACTAAAAAGAAGTATTATTTCCAAATAAAAACATTTGATCTAGGGAGTCTTCATGCGATATCTCAATTTTATTTTACGTTTTGTTCGTAACTTCCTCGGTTTGTCATATATCTGGCTTTGCCCATTTTATTTCAATACACAACTAAAAAAAATTTAAAAATAAAAAGAAGTGTTATTTCTAAACCAAAAGACTTGATCTATGGAGTTTTACATGATATCTCAATTTTATTTTCGATTTGTTCGCAACTGCTCATGTTGTTCATATCTAGCTTTGTCCATTTGAACACACAACTAAAACCAATTTAGAAATCAAAAGAAGTGTTGTTTCCAAACAAAAAGACTTAATCTAGGGAGTATTTACGTGATATCTCAGTTTTATTTTTCAATTTGTTCGCAACTGGCCAACTTCCTTAGGTTGTTAATATCAAGCTTTCCCATTTTAACACACACCTAAAACTAATTTAGAACTAAAATAAGTTTTACTTCCTAAGTTCATCACGTAATTAATACACTAGTGGAAAATCAAAAAAATAAGTCTGCCAGAAAAGGACTTAATATCACTAAAAACGACTGCTTCTGGGAGCCCTAGAATTGTAGTCTTATTTCCCAAAACGACTGCTTCTGAAATTCTTTTAATTTTTTAAATTACGACTAACTTTAGTAGACTCAATGTAAGGGCTAACATAAACAGACGTTTTATTATATTCAATATTTAAAACTATAAAAGCTAATCTACAGTAATATGGGTCTGAATAATTTCAAAAAATATGATTCATCTGAATCGCAGTCTAACTGGTATATCTGACTGAACCTATTTCTAAAAATGGGATTCATCCTAATCACGACTCATTTCTGACTGAAGATTAGAAACTCATTAAATTCAAATTAAAAACTCATTTCATACACTAATAAAAACATTCACCATTCAATTCAAATGACACTTAGGTCAAAACCCCAAAAATATATGCATAACTACTGAATTCACACCAATTTAAGTTCTTATAGATGTATTTCTTACAATAGGTGGAAAGTTGAAACCAACCTACAAACAATGAAAATATACTAAAACCATCAAAAAGATAAACTGCTCAGCCAACTGATCGAAATAGTACACCTGCAGCAAAATAAGTTCGGGCATTAGAAGTTTAAAAACAAAGTTCTGAAAGCATAGTACAATTGGTTCTCACAAACAAGAAATTCTTTAAGAGACGATGATGATAAAAAAAAGAGTATTGTGCTCATTAACTTAAAATGGTGATGACAAAAAAAAATATCAAGGAGTTGCTGCAAGCAACAATCAGAGAATGATGCTCATTAACTTGTAAAGAATATATATACCTGAATGACAGGCTGCAATCCTTGGTTTTAGCTTGTTTCCTGATAACATGAAGAGGACCATGTGTTCAGCTTTCCATGTACATAGAGAAAAAAGAGAAAAAGGCAAAATTCAAGTATTCAGATAGTTACATGTTCCCTATATACTTCACATCATCCATTTGTATACCCAAAAAAGTCCAAAAAAACCTCTAAAATATCCACTTCAACCACCAAAATAGGAAAACAAACTTTTAACTTTAAAAGTTTGTATCCAGTGTTACTGGCCAAGGACTAACAGACTAACAATTATCCATTCACTACTAACTAAAGATGCTACAAAATTACCTGAGAATTACTAGGATTGTTGGGTCTAGGGTTGACATTTATAGCCAATTGTCTTGGTTCCTGAACCGTCTCCTCAAGACCACAGAGACGAGTTTCTACAGATGCAGTCTTTAGCTTTTCCTGTCGTAGTTTTTCTCTACTAACTTCGGATGCTTGTAACTCAGTCTTTGAGATCCCACCTCATATGCCTCGAACAGTACCCCTTCCATCAATAACAAATATCTGCAAATAGATAAATAAAATTAGTTACTTACATTTTTTCTAAACAAAACAACAATATAAACTCAGCTACACCCAATGTGCAAATCGCATTCATATATCAGATAAGGTCTAGTAAATATATTTCAGTTCGCTAATAAGAATACATTTTATGTTAACTGCAGTCGCACGAAATTACTCAACTCATATGTAACCAATATAATACAGGAAGAAATGATGCCTCACCCCATGTAACAGTATACAACTTTTCTTGAGTAACACCTGCACCAGGACATAAGCATAACCAATTCAAGACAAATGAGATGATCAAAGTAACGAGAAAACATGCAATCTATTGATGCATACCATGGAATTCTCCTAAAAGAACATATCCAACAGAAATAAGTTTAGAACAATGCCATTTATCTTTATGTGGTCACCAGTCGGGTTTATATATGATCCTTGAGAAAAATAAGTTTGAGATTCGGAATCGTAAAGTGATGATCCAACGTAATATGATAATTCAGAATCTAGATCGGAAATTTTCTTTGAGTAATATGATTCTTCAACGCCATAAGAATACTCTTCAGAAGAAACGAGTTCACAGTCTGATTCACAGTCGGGTTTTTGATTGATTGTTGTTGATTCTGAATCGGAGAATTTCAAATTTGATTCAACTTTACAGCAATTTCTCGACAAATCTGAAATTGACGCAAATCGCATGACTCGATTTCATCACAGCATTTGAATTGATTTTCCTTTTCCAATTCGGAATTAGATTTTGGAACAAACAAGATCTCTGAAACACTATCACCTCCTTGAATTTCCACCTTGGTTTTCTATTGAAGTCAGAGAGGATGAAATTGAGATGGGTATGGACTAGAATTTGAATCGGGGTTTGTTTGAGAAGATGAAGATGATGGTCATCTTGAATTCAAGATCGAGAAGCAGTTAGGTGTTGTTTCTGTGAAATTGAGATGAGGAATATGTTGGATCTGAGAGCTGCAGTTAGAAAGGATGAATCGATTGAAGAACGAGAAGGAATATTTGAATGGGTTTTGAGCTGTGGTGATGAAGATCGAAGAAATTGATTGGGTTTGAGTCCATAATGGCAGAAATTGAGTTTAGGTTATAAATAAGAGATGGCCCAGATGGGTCAGTTTGAGATCGAGAAATTAAGAAAGAGAAGTTGCTGCCTCTGATGTTGGTTGATTAATGAGAGATGGATATATGAGGAGATGAGGTAAAGAGATGAAGATGGAGAAAAAGTTGCTGAGAGAGAGAGTTTAGATATAACTGAGACACAGAGAGAAGTGATAGAAAAGAGGCAGCTGGTTTGTCTCTAGAAGGAACTACGAAACTAGTTTCCTCCCCAGACTTAGTTAATATGGACCACAGAAACTAGTTCCTCGGGCAGTTTTAATAGAAATCCACGTGGAAAGCTTTTCTATTTCCTAAACTGCCCCCTTATATTAAAACTGCTGCGGGAACTTGGTTTTTATTTGCTATCAAAAGGACTGCTTTCGGAAGCCCATTATACAAAGAATGCCTAGGGAAGTCTTATCTATAAAGCCCAATCAGACTTAATAAACCCATTTTCCACTAGTGATATCTCAACTTTTTTTTATTTTTTTTGGTCAATCAACAAATCTCAATTCATTCAAATCAAAATAGTGATTACATGTTCGTTTACAAGATTAACAAAAAACATCAAAAAATATCAAGATAATCAAAACCCTAATACAAATAAGGATATCAACTACAAGTAGATCGCGAAGAGAAAGAGCGATAAACCGCAGAGATACCCGATTTTTGATTATGTAGAAGGGAAAGATGATGGTATAATCCGGAAATAATTCCGACCATTTGATTTGATTGTATTCTTCTATGATAAGATATGCTCCTGAAAGGAAGGAGTGTTGAATCGTTGATGTTTTTGAATCGAGAGAAGCAAGCCACGAACCGGCCATCAAAGATTGAAGAACTCGCCCCACAACGACGAAGAAAAATCGCCCCAAAACAGCGAAGAAACATGTCGAAAGACACAAGAAATGATGTAGATACATCTTATTCGATAACTATTACCTAAAACTATAAAAGAAAAAGAAATCCTTGATCAGATCTAGTCTAAAAAGACCAAATCTGAGCAAGAAAGATGAAACAACTCTTGGGTTTTTTTTTTTTTGAGAAGAGAGGAGAAAAGGAAGAAGAAAAGATATCTCAACTTTATTTTACAATTTATTCATAACTACCTCCAGTTGTTCATATTTAGATTTGCACATTTAATCACACAACTAAAACCATTTTAGAAAATAAAAAATATGTTTTTTTCCAAACAAAAAAGCTTGATCTAGAGAGTTTTCACGTGAAATATTTCAATTTTATTTTCCGATTTGTTAGCAACTACCTCAGATTGTTCGTATCTTCCTTTTCCCATTATATAACACGTAACTCAAATCAATTTAGAACTAAAAATAAATGTTATAATTTCCAAACAAAAAAATTTGATTAAGGGAGTTTTCATGTGATATCTCATTTTTATTTTTCGATTTGTTAGCAATTGCCTCAATTTGTTCATATCTAGATTTTCCCATTTAACACATTATTAAACCAATTTGGAACATAAAAAATCAAAAATCAAACAAAAAAACTTGACCTATGGAGTTTTACGTGATATCTCAACTTAGTTTGATCATATGTAGTTTTTGATTATCTTAACACATAACTAACCAAATTCGAACTAAAAAATGTGTTACTTTCAAACAAATACACTTGATGTAGGAAGGTTTCACGTGATATCTCAATTTTATTTTTCGACTTGTTCACAATTATTTTGGTTTTTTCATATCTGGCTTTGCCCGACCATTTTAACACATAAATGAAACTAGTTTAAAACTTAAAAGAAGTATTATTTTCCAAACAAAAATACTTAATCTAGGGACTTTTCACGTAATACCTCAATCTTATTGAAATACAGAGGGTACCAAGTACACCACCAAATTTTAATTCGAAAGCCTGTGTGGAAAAACTTCAATTGGTGTCTCCCTCCTGAATGATAAAAACAATTCAGAGACCAAACCCAAGAAGTATTGGAACATGGAGATGAACTATTTTTATCAGGGAGCTTTTTGATTTCAGAAAAATCATGTTTATTGGTTTCGAGACAAAATAGTTTTTTTTCTTAAATGTTCGAGGTGAATTTCTAACATTCTTCCCGGAAGATTTTTTGTTAGAGATGTTATCTGCAATTACATCAAGACAAGATGATGATGAAATAAAAATTAGTTTATTGATCGCAAATTAAATCAAGTAATTTTTGAAGATTATCAACTTGTTTTTTCCTATGTAAAAATTCTACAACGAGGTGACCTTTCTTTCCATAGTGAGAACAAAATCTGATATTTCCTGAAACATTGTCAAAGTGATAATCATGTTTATAATCTTTCTGTGTTACTAGTGAAAAATATATGTTTTGACATCTTTCAACTAAAGAAGGAGGAGATAAATTATCACTATCAGATTATCTAGCTGATAATGATAAAAGTTCATTTTTCAAGTTTGTATTCTCCATTTTTAGAAGATTGCACTGCTCGTATACAAGAGCAAGATCAGTATTAGCCTTTTTTTTTTTTTTTTGTTATGGAGAAATCCAGTAAGGAATAATTTTCAACTGAGAAAGTGTTGTCCAGTGATTTGTGGTCAAGAACCCCTAAGTTAGATTTTAAGATCATTTCCTTCAATGAGAAAACAACTCAGTTGCAGCAGATTCGCAGTCAACTAGACAACAAAGTTGGTGGTTACTCGTAGCCAGTTAGAAATGAAGTCTAAGACTTTAAGTTGGTTGAATAGAAAAACTTAGAGATTCAACATTTGAGTGATAAGCCGGAGGAAGAAGGGAAGAGGCTGGGTTTGAGAGTTCGGTTGACGTTTTTTAATCCACCACAAACTTAATCAAGAGAAGCAGTTACTTGGTGAAAAGAAGAACTACTAATATTGTCTCTTGGTACTTGATCTTGGATTATCAATAAGTTAATGGTGTGATGTTTTGTTTGAATGTATGTCTTTTAAGTTTTGCTGCTTTATTTAATTTAGGTTTTTAGTTTTAGATCTTTTGGGTGGGGTACTTGTCAAGCTTTGGGATAGTCTCTTTTATTTCGTTTTGTTGTTATGTCTTTTTGGGTTTGTTGGTTTGGGATGCAGTTATTGAATTAATGGAATATATCATATGTAGTTGTTGATCTTTATTAATTTTTTCCATCTATTACTTTATTCAAATCATTTTCGATTAAGTTTTAATTATCTAAAAAAAAAAAAAAAATTGAAACATGAGAAAAAAGTGAGTGTACTAGTATGCATCTGAACTGTAATACAAACCGAATTCCAATAAGAAAAAAGGATTCACAATATGCATGGGAAAAAATAACACAAGACTGCAAAGTAAAAAACCCTTGGGACCTAAACTTGAGCACCACACTATACTAAGCCGCTAAAGACACTAGCTTATTATCAGACTTCAGACTGAAATGTAGTTGATATATATCGAATCGACCATACAAGCAATTCAACTTCAATTTTCCTCCTTTACGTCTCTTGGATCTCTGAAGGCCTTAACAAAACGATTCCTTATATGACTTCTTTTACGAGTATAGATTTTGCTTCAACCTAGGTGGAGACTTTTATGACTATTCTACCTCTAACAAAAAGCTTATTTGATTTCCTTCAGAAAGATATTGAATCAAGGTATGGAAATCTATATGCTATGAGAGATCTTCAAAAAAGTATTTGTTAGAGCATTGCTCAGATGAACCCACCAAGTTGGTATGTGAAGTTTGGTTGTCATATTTTAGTATCAAAACTCCATTAGAGTCGTTTGATCAAGTATTGTTTTCTTTTTCCCTATTGAGGCATCAGTTGATGTGAAATTTTTCTCAAGAACTATTCTTTTGTAGCTACTGTTAATTGATTTCAAAGTCTTAAAGATAAATGTTTGATTGTGTTTTCCCGTGAGATCCATTCTTGCTGATATAGTTCAAAAATTCAAACTTACTTTGATGTGCTAAATCTTAGTCACATATTTTATTTTCATTTTTACTTTTTGTTCCTTTCATCAGTAGTCTGTATCAATATTGGTTTGATAACCTAAGCTATGCTCGTGAATATTTGTTTCCATTCGATGTCGGAATGTCAAGTTGAGTACTTCCCACTGTTTTAGTTGTTAAATGTAGAGACTGATAAGTCTCTTGTTTTACTATTATTCTTGCATATATTCGTATTATTACTCTTGTTTTATCTTATTTGCCTCTATTAGGTAAATCATCCAAAAGGATCTATAAAATGTTGAAGATACCTAGAAACAGAAGTATTCCAAGTATCCAAGCACCCAAGTCCAAGAGAAGTGGAAGAAGTGCGACGAAAAGGAGCAAAACGCTCAAAATCAAGAGAAGGGCCAAATACCAAGATTAGCTCATTCAAATTAAGGATTTCTCTTCATCATCTTGAAGAGACATGAAATATAAAAATAATTAAAAAAGATTGAGGTCATTCCGAGTTCGGACGAAGAAGTTGTGGCCAAAACAAGCTTTTATTGAATACCGAAGACAATAAGGTACGCATACGGGTACGCATACCTTAGATCCGAAAGTTTATGCGGGAATATGAAGTTCGCGGACTGGTACGCGTACTTAGAAAGTGGGAAAACGTGTATGCACACCTTGGAATGCCTAAGGTAATGTTTGGGGTCGTTATTTAGGGTTTGGTTTTTGAACTCTTTCTTATCGAATACTATATTCATATTTAGTTAAGTGAGGAAGTGAATTATTTTTGACGCATACGACACGCATCAGTATTAGGTCATGGAATCGATCATCTCATATTATACTTTTGTTCTTTATTAGTATTTTAGGGTTTACCCCTTTAGGGGGAACCTGGTGATTGTGTAATCATGAGAAACTAAATCCTTTGTTGATTAAGATGAATTCAATGTTCTAAGCGTGAAGCTTTATTATTAATACAAATCTATTGAGAGTTTTTATCATCATCGTTTGTTTTTACCATATCTAGGGTTTATGAGTGATTCTTAGATTGATTTGGAGTGCACGCTAGATTGATCTATTGATCGTTCTATTGCTAGTAGAAGTTAGGATATAAGTAATCGTTAAATAACTCTCTACACAAGTAACAATCGTGCGACCTTACAGAGGGATTCTATGGAGGAATCGTGTGGGAAAACAACACCAGCAAGTAAACCTTGAGCTAAGAGTTTAATTGTAGCGCCCCCAAAGCTAACAGCTGACTAATCCAAGAGATTAACTAAATAAAGAGGCACTGAGAATCTAAATCATTTACTTAAACATTCAATTAAGAAATATGTTGCAAAACTTAACCCAAAACTAGCCCCACTCTGAAATATACATATATACAAGAACTCCTCTCAAATGATACATATACAATAGACAATTGGTTTACAAATAAAATATACAAACATAATAAACATATTCAAAGTTAATCAATTAACAGACTAAACTCCTCGAAGCTTCCGCTGCGCAACTCTGATCTGTCTCTGAAACTGAAAGTGTGAATGGGTGAGCACATCATCCATAAAATGGGTGCCCAGCAGGAATAACATTTAACTTTCAAGTAATCATTGTAAATGATTTGAAAAAAATTCATGTTTTCTCTAAACACTAAAACGCAACCAATTTAACATAGGTAAACAATCATGTATATGGATCTAACTCCTTCCAAACAATGTAATAATATGGTGAACTCTTCCCGCACTTAGATAATACAAGCAAGTAGGTATAAATGAAGGAGTCGTACCCTATATACCACAGATGGAAACTCTCAGTTTCCAAACAATCAAATGGAAATTCTTATTTCCCGAACAATTCATGAAGACAAACAAAGCATTACAATTCCTTTCCAAGCAATGGAAAGATTAAAAGAATTAACAGAACTTTCGTAAATCAAGGTTAAACAATGCAGGGAAAACACATCCAGAAAATGCATGAATTTGTTAAACATAAACTTTGTCAAAAGAAAACAACAATAATCACAAAAAAGTTAAATATAGATTCCCACCTCTTATGATGACAAGCCTCACCTACATCGAGATCCATGATCCACTGGTTCATCCTTTGAATCGATCGTTGTTAATATAGTTGAACTGTTAATCATACAAGCACTCTAAGAATCTAGCCAAAATGACTCATACAAGAATCATACAAATATATCTAATGACCCTAAGCCCAAGGCCACTAAACTCATCCCATTAGCACAAGGTCTGGTCCATCTGAGTCAACTAATAGTCTCTAACGGTCAAACTAACAGTCCAAAGTCAACTTAACATTCAACTTCTAAGTCCAGGTCAGAGTTTGGTCAAAGGTCCAGTCCAAGTCAAAGTTAGGTCAACTGTCTAACTCGGTCATGGTCAACAGGTTAACTCAGTTAACTAATTGAGTCAGGCGAGTCAAAACTGAGTCTACAGAAACAACTCAGTCAGACCATAACTAGACTAATACTAACACACCTATTTACAGAACTTCACAAGACAATATACAATTAAACTTCAAACTTCAATTACATTTACAAATTAGGTTTACCTGCAATTTCAGATTTTAGTAACACATTCCTCTAAACTGAATCCTCACCAGTTTCAGATTAACTACAACATCAACCTCAACTTAATCACATCAAGCTTCATTTATTAACTACAACACCACATCTACATCAGTTCTGCAAATACATGCTTTCACTAAGGCTTCAGCCATAACAACACTTCACATTCAAAACTACCATCACCAACTAGCTATTCTAACTTCATCTGCGTTACTATAGTTTACCAAACAAATTAGCTCCTAAACCTTACAGTTATAAACACGCAAACAATACCACCATCCTTAACTTCACTTTCCATCAACCTAGCATACATTTAAAACTCATTTCATTCAAGACAACTTTCTCTTCATCTGTTACAATTCATTAACCTTAAACTCCAGTTCTGCAATTTCAACTACACATACAACACAATCAACTTAGATACCACTCAACATTATATTATATACTATACTCCATCAGATTTAACAACAACATCACAACCATTCAAATAACCTTCCTTAACCAATATGCAATGCCACCAACAAAACTATACACCTCCAACTCCAGTTCTGCAACTCTTGTTACATACAAATTACTCTTAGTTCATTCATACCACCACCAGACCACTTTACTTGCAACACCAGTAATACCACCATTGCCTCACTAACATAGAGTTCAACTTAGTTATTTCATTTGCCCTGCAATCCCATTACTAATTCAAAAGAATCTCAGGCCTCCTTCATGTACTGTCATCACCAACACAATCACAAATAAACTCCCAATCCTACACATTCATCTAATTGTCAACCTCATCAGAATATCCTTGCACTATCCCAACACTTACCAATTCACATAATCACTAACAATGATTCATAACTCCACAATTCACAGTAAATTCATCTCAGTTCTTTGTCTATATAAAATCCAAAAACTCAATAATATGAATTGCATAACTTAACTAAAATCACAGAGAATAACAATTACCTCATGTACCAACTCTGAAGTCTTCTTATTCCACTCAACATCAGTCTCGTCTTTTCCATCTACAGCCCAAACTCAAGAACCCTAAATCCCAATTCTATTAAGAACCCTAATTTCTGATTCTAGTGATTCTTCCACCGTATCCCCTATTTCATGTCATACACATCTATAATCATTAATTCTCCTGCGAATCTAATTTCATCTTCTAAACATTCTTTGAGTTCTTGTCACAAACCTAATTATCAATTTATCGAACCATAAGCATCTTTGTAATCAATTCTTCGAATAAGTGATATAATCATCTCCTTCATGTTCTAATATTAAAACACAAATTTAATCAATCAATTTCATAATCAATTTCTCATTAATCCATCATAACTTCACCTTACAGAAACCTTAGATTTTAAATTCTCTCAAATCCATCGTTTCTTCTCTAGTTCCACCAAAATAACACCTCCATCATCATCTATGCGACAATATCAATCGATTCTCTCTCGTTTAAAGCACAGAAATCAGCCGGAGAGGAAGAACAGAGAAAGAAAAATGGGAGGAGAAGAAATAAGAAGAGAGAAGAAGAAGAAAAGAGAAAGTGAAATTCTTCTATCGACACGTTTTGGTGATAAGACCAACGACCCATGATAAAGGCACCCACCCAAACGTTAAGGGCATCCAGGTTGGTTAACTGCAAAATAACTATTTTTCCATTTAAACAAAACTGAGGATATCTTCTTCGTCCGATATCCGATTGACACATTCGAGTATTCCATTCTGCGTAACTTTTTGAGACCTATCTAACGATAGTATCTAGTCTGTTGTTAGATTAATTCCTATTAATTAATGTTCGTGTTAAACTAATCGAGTTATTATTGGCTAAAAAGTCTCTTGATCATTGCTAGACCAGTCAAATAGCGTTGACGAGCTTGAGGGTCCTTACATTAACTACTGGGATTAACCTAATTCACAAATCCTAAAGCGTTCGATTGGATTACACCTTGAGTGAGCTACTACTTGGTGGTTCGGTTGAATAAAATCTGATATTGGAGATCTTCTGTATCCGTGGTAAAATGAGTTTTGTGGATAGCACTGAGCTAGCTGCCATTCTACGATTGGTGATGAATGGTTCTTACAAATAATAGATAAGTATATTAATCCAGCTATCGCTTGGTAAGGGCGAAGGATTCCTTAATCATCTATTTTCTTTATTGTCTTTATATTTATATTACAACCAAACCCCCCTTTGTTATTTACTTTATCTTGCTGATCAAATAACCTATCAATTACACAGCTCTTTGTGGGAACGATCTCTTACTACCGCTATATTACTAGTTAATTAGTGTAAAATATATTTATTAATTTTTTGCATTAACGACACGCATCAAATTTTGGCGCCACTGCCGGGGATCAGTCGTTAATTGATTTGTTATTTGTTTAACTTGTTCTTATTTTTTAGATTTTTGTTTTGATTTTATTTTTTTCTTGTGAGTCGTCATGTTTCCTTTCGGAAATAACATGTACGGAGCACAAGATCAATCATCTAATAGTGGTAATCAATATGGTTTTCAAGCTCAATATTATGACAACTACCAACCATCCTATGGGTATAATCAAAGCCAATTTTTTCGCTATGATCAATATCATACAGAACCTTATGGATATTCTCATATATTTCAACAACCTTATGACGGGAATGTAAGTGAACAATCACAGGGATGGGAGGATAATTATACTTCTAATCGTTTATCTCCTGAACTTGAGCAGAAGTTTGATCATTTTATGCATCAGTTAAAGGCCAATATTTCCATGACGGAATCACTCAATGAACAACCAAGCATGGATAATAATACGTCAATGGAATCTTACTACAATATATCTAATCCAACTCTTGATCGTATTTATGATCAATCGCATATTCAAAAGGAAGAGACTTGGTCTGGAAATCTTGTGGTGGGTGAAAGTTTAATTTTTGAAGAATGTCTTAACAAAATGCTAGGAGATATTTGGAATCAGCAACAATATTATTGGGAAGAGTCGCATCGAGAGATTCAGAGGACTTTGGATAAAATATACGAACAAATTGCTCAACTCGGTAAAAATAGGGATGCGGAAGAAGTATGGCCTCAAAACCAAAGAAATTATGAAATTCCAGAGAACAATAAAGACTATTATGAAGATAAGCAACCTTCGAAAATTCCTTGCAATAGTGATGAAGTTATTCCAAATCCAGATCATATTAAAATAATGATCATTCGCCTATTCAAAAGGAGGAGCCTTGGTATGACCGAACCATTGTTATGAACAGTGTAACATACTCGAATGCATATCAACATTACAATGAATGTATGGAATATAATGTTTTTATGCCGGTTGATTTGCAATAAGTAAACCCAATTATTCCCTCGACTGAGACTCATGAAGAATACCCCAAAATTTATACCGAGGAAGAGTTCATAAGAGCGGAATTTGATTCATATGATGAGAGTGTTGAAGAGATGGAGATTGAAAATGAAACCAAATTGATTGATTTTGTGGAGGACCCAATTGAGCTAGAAAATAATAGTTCGATAGAGGACCACGATATACTTGAGGTAAATAATTCATTGGAGATAATTAATATATGAGGATTCGGTACAAGGTTTGTTTAATCCTTTGCTTAATTATTTATCTATTGATCATTTCCATCCAATTGAAGTATCTTCTCAAAGAGTTATTAAACAAACTTTTAATAAAATACCTCACTTGGGATTGAAGTTGTGTGCTTCAAAAGTTTTAACTGATTATTTTGCTTCTAAGTATCCACCACTTGATGTGTTTGAATCGAGTATTGTGCAGGTTCATCAAGATGAGGAACCTTTTGAAGTTCCAAAATTTTATGTTCTTTATCCACTTCTGAGTGTAAAAAGGACTAAGTGTGGGGGAGTAGTTAAGCATGTTTGGATTGCTTATTTTGATCGGTTGTCAGTAGTGAATTCTCAACAATAATTTTGGAACACTAAATTTTGGAGCAATCCCAGTTCGACAACCGATCAAATTTTGATCAATTTAGTTTCCGAGTATTGTGGTTTGTTCGACTAGCTAATTAAAGCTTTATTTACTAAATTATGAATTGAATTTGTATAAGGTACCTCCTCCGGTAGTCATTTTGGATTCGTTCATTGATTTGTCACAAATAGACGGAGTTGGAAATATAGGTTTTGTAGGCAGACCTCTTGTAAACCTTAACGAGCCTAAAACTCGTCCACTAGGGACACCTAGGGGTTCAAAGGCTTGTTATTTATGCTAAAAGTGACCGTAGCCTCGACGACACGGAGTTGTATGTATTTTTTAGAATTATTTTGTTTGATTTTCTCGAGGACTAGCAAAGTCTAAGTGTGGGGGAATTTGATAGGTGTGATAAACACCTAATTTTATATCTAGTATTTATTATTTCTTTGCTATTTTTCGTGTGAATTATGTATCTTATGTTTGATTTTGAGTTTTATAGGTGTTTTGGAGTCACCGAGAGCAAAAGGAGAAGAAATCACTCATTTAAGGCGTAAAGTGCAAAAAGGTCGATTGACATGCGATATTTGGAGCAGGCTACGTTGTGCAATAAGAGTTATGAAGGAAATATGATGTCAGTTCTCCAAAACCGACAAGCAATATATGACATTGGTGGCCCTTATCCAGTTCACTGGGTGTCACAGTCATTCCACCTCCTATATTACCAAACCTTGGGATTCAGGGTTGTGTTTCAATCATTGGTAGTTCTCAACTTCAGAGGCTGAATTGAGATGAGAAATTGACAGAGATGAAGTTATTCTAATGAGTTAGGAATTTGGGTGTTGCAGCAATGGATGTTACAAGGATTTGAGGACAAGATTACAAGGAAATCGAGACACAGACGTGAAATGTAGATGAAGGTGGCAGAGAAACCATGGTGTTATTGAGATGGATCTGAGATTTACAGAAATTGAAGATTGAAGAAGAGGATTGGGTTGGGTTGTTGTTTTCTGAGCTTAACAGAGATGGAGAAGCTCGACAAATCATGGTGAGGATATGCCTCTGTTAAAGGGGTTTGTGTTGGAAAAGTTAGGTCAGAAATTGAGTTCAGAGACTCAACTCAGAGGAGAAGGAAATGGGTATGAATTAATGATGTTGATGTTGTCAATTAAACTGGGTACGGATTGAATTTGGCTGTGGTTGATCCTTGGGGAATCATGAGCTGAATTTGGTTTACAGGGTTTTGAATTGTTGGTGATGGTCTGTGACTCTGAGATGAATATCATCATTTATAAGATGGGTTTGCTCTAGATTTTCATTACAGAGAAGAAGAGATTGCAAAAAGGGTTTTATGCTTGTGAATGTTAGGAGAACTGATATACAGGGAAGAATGGGTGCTTCTCTAGTGGTCTGAAATTGATGCAAAAGGTGAATGGATTGAGTCTGGCAGTGTTGGTTGCAACTGAGGTATTGGTGGTGTCATGGGTTGTCTGTTGTTGATGTGCAATAACTGAAGTTGGATTTGGTGTTGTGTATGTGAAGTTACAGGGCAATGCTGTGAAGGGTTTACTGGGATTGGAGGAGTGGCAGTAGTAAGTTACATGGGTTGCTGCCCTTGGAGTTGTTGATGCCAGTGTGTTTTGATGTGGTGCTCTGATGTGTGTGATCCGAGTTTACTGTAATAGTAGTTCTGGTGTTGTTTTGAGGGGAAATTTATCTTGTATCCTATGGTGGTAATTTGATTGGAGCAGTGATGTTGTTGGATTTGAGCAGTCCTGCAGTTGTGTTGGTTTGATGCAATTGGAGATGGAACTACTGAGGATTTATGATGGTGTCTACTGTTGGTGAGAGCAATAGTTGCTAGAATGGAGAATGGTTCTGCTGCAATGAGATAAGATGGAAGAAGCTTTGAGTGTGTGGAAATCAAGCAAATGTTGATAAAATGGGTCAAGCAAATGCAGGTGCGGGTAGTAAGATGCGGTTCTCAGGTTGGTCCGAGATTCAGTGTATCAAGTGCTGGTGGTTTCTGGGTAGGAAGGTGAATTAGGACATGGTGGTACTATTGCAGGTTGCGGAGGTTGCAAAGTGTTGGAGTTGCGGCTACGAAATGATGCGCGAAGGAAAGCTGTAAATGCAGGACTGAACTGCAGTTGCAGGTTGTCTGGTTTTGTTCTGTAGAAAGTGGCAGTAAATTTAGATGGCTTGTTTGAGATAAATTGGTGTTGTTGTTTCCATGGAACTGAAATAAGGGACAGTGAAGGAGGCCGAAATGATATTGAGGTGCAGGGCAGGTCTGAATGCAAGAGAAGTCATGGAAGAAGCTGAGTACATGGAGTTGCAGCTGCAGTGCAAATGGGAGTTGTACTGGCTGTGTGTGTTGGTTGCGACTTAAGCTATAGGTGGATATTGATGCTGAGATGTTGTGACAATGGCTAAGTGGTTAGCTGGGATACAGAGAATGTATTGGTTGGAACTCGCAGAATGGCAAGGGTTAGATGCTGTAGAAAACAGTGCGAAAAGCGAGCGAAAATGGCGCTCCGGTGATACTAGTTCCGGTTGTCGGATTTTGAAACTTGAAGCATGAATCGTAATATTTCAATGAATCGCGAAGGGGGTATGTGTTAGATACTAGAGTTGGCGGCCGGATATATGAGATACATGGCACGCTTTTGGGTGCGTTTTCGCAAGAAATAAGAAGTTGGGTTAGTTGGTTTTTGTGAATGTATAAACAAAAGAGAAGGAGAGTTGAGGTACTGGAAGTATACAGTTGGCCTGGTGATAGTTTCCGATGGTTAAGTGACCTGAGACAATTTTCCGGTGACCTGATTTCGGCGATGACGTCAGCAATTCTGGCGACCAGTTTTGGACCCAAAATTCCAGAGACATATTTCTCACACATGGGCTTGGTGGACTAGTAGATGGACGTGGACTTGAAGATTTTGAAGGCTAGACCTAATTTTAGAACAAGAAGAGCTATAAAAGAGAAGTCTTTTCTCAAAATCTTTTATCTTATATCATATCTTATATCTTACTTCTACTTTTGTTCTAGGGTTTAGAAACATGATATGGTTTCTCTTTCTTCTTGTTATGAACTCCATGAACATGAGCTAGAGTTTTATTATTGGTTATGGAATAGTTGGATTTCACAAAGCATGATTCTTTGATTCAATATATTAGTTTTGTCTCATATTTATTGTTTGCGATTCTCTGAAAATATAGTTGTATGATTTGATTGATTGTTTTGTCAAGTTGCAAATTGGTAGAACTTCTAATCACATCTATTGCTAGTTTAGGGTTTATTATACGTAAAAGTGATAATCTTTGAATACAAGTAGCATAAATATAATTATAGTTTGTAGTGATATATTCTTATGATCATATGTGAATCGTGACCTTTGTTAAATTGAATTAGTGCGCTTTCCACATTCAATTGCTTTGATTGGCCTGATTTCATAGAACTTAATGCATCTAGGGAATTAAACTTGATTAGTGATTTTACACGTTAGGTTGTTCTTTTAGATAGAACTCATACTCGCATCTTTTAATGTGTTTGTTGATGACAAAAGGAGATTAGCGGGATATTCTTGCGATCAAGATATTCTAGGGCTTTTGATAAAAGTTGAGATTAAATATCAATTCTACTTATTGTTTTGAAAGCATGTTTGTGAATGAAGATGAATCCTTAACCAATATCTCTTCTATTTGAATTGATTTGTTTATTTCTTTGTTTGCTTTTACTTTTATTATTTGCATAAAAATCAAAAAATCCCCGGTGTTATTTATAGGAAACCAAAACATATTGACAACCTAGTTCTCTCTGTGGGATCGATCCTTTTTTTCCCTTGCTATATTTATATTTTGAGTAGTAAGAAAGTGTAAATTATATTTGTGTCAACTGACTACCAATCAAATTTTGGCGTCGTTGCCGGGGAGACCTAGTACCACCGACATGCTTTAATTAGATAACAAAATAAAGAACTAAATTGATATAAGATAATCTTAGAAAATTTTGAGACTTATTACCCAAAATTTGATGCGTGTCGTATGCGTCAAAAATAATTCACTTCCTCACTCAACTAAATATAAAATAGTATTCGATAAGAAAGAGTTCGTATCCCAAATTTTTTATGCAATTTTCATATTCTTAAGTAACCAAAATAACCCAAATGTGTGTTTTGTTTTTATAAAAGTAATAATACTAAATAAAATAAGGCAAAGCAAATAGTTTGATTAATCAATAAAGAGAAGATATTGGTCAAGGGATACTATCATTCACAAGCATGTATTTTTCATCTATCATTAGAATTGGTAATTTAATCTCGCAATTATCAAAAGTCCTAAGATATCTTGATTACAAGAGTATCCCGTTTATTTCCTGATTTTATCACAAACAACATTAAAAGATTCTATTGTGAAATCTTCTCAAAAAGCAACCTAAAGTGTAAAAGCACAATTAGATTTAACTCCCTAAGAGCAATAAGTTCTATGAAATAAGACTAATCAATGCAAACAAACGTGTAAAAGCACTAATTCGTTTTAACAAAGGTTATGATTCATATGCGATTAAAAAGATGTATCACTACAAGTATTAACCACAAGATGCTACTAGAAATCAGAGATAACAACTTTTACGTATTGAAAACCCTAATATATCTATAGAGATGAAAACAAATCCAATTGATTCCGGACTCAACCAAACTAGCTTTCAAATCATATGACAATAAAATAATGAATCATAAACGATAAAATTGAGACAAAACTAATTCATAGAATCAAATAACATGCTTGAAGAAATCAACTTTTATCCCATAACCAATAATATTATTTAGCTACTCATATTCATGGAGTTCATCATCATAATATTCAAAGAAATAAGATGAAACATAAAAGAAAGCAAACCCTAGAAGTAGTTCTCTGCAAAAGCTCCAAGAATGGAATAAAATGTGATATCCAAAAGTTAGTAGAACTTTTCTTTTTGTAGATTTTTCTCCTTCCAAAATTAGGTTTTGTCTTCAAAGTCCATTAGTTGGAAATTCACCCGGCCCACGAGTGAGAGAAACCCATGTAGAAAATCTGTCCCAAAAGTGGTCGCCGGAAAACTGGGGATTTGGCCGGAATCCGGCACCGGAAAGTCGCCGCCGGCTAACTTAGAACTGCCTCTCCGTCGATGGAATATTACGTCAAGATTCCGTCCAAGTTAACGGTCAAACGGGTCAAGCTGTTAGTCAATGGTCAAGGAGTGAGTCAGTCACTGAGTCAGAACCGAGTCAGCTTGCTAACTCGGCTGACTGGTTTGAGTTTCCATGGAATAAGTTCTCTCCAGCCATGATGGCTATGCATTTCCACCAGAAACTGCAGCTTTCCATATGAAGCCAACATTGCTGCACTTTCAAACTCATCTCCATCAATGCCTTTAATTCCTCCTATTATCAATCTCAACAACAGGGTCACACACCATCAAAACCACATCATCACCATGATAATCTCCACCATTTAAACCCTTTAGCTCAAACATAGCATATCCTCCACCATTTCTCCAATCAACAACACCACTAACTCCAAGTACCAGAACTACCACCTTCAAAACCCCATCAGTAACTCCAGATGCAATTACCACCAGCACTCTTTGTCACATCTGTAACTGTTCTTCACCTGCAACAATGCTAATTAACTGCAGTCACCAACACTTCCTCAACTCTGTTATTTCATGTGATTCCTGCAATGCTCAAATTCCACCAAGTCCTTTAGCTGCTCAAATGCCTACAATGCTCGACCTCAAGCTCAGTTTCTAAGTCTCAACACCATCAACATCTTCCAAATTCATGTAACTTCACTGTTATTCCATTGCATATGCACCTGCAATACTCAAAAGCAACAGCATCACAGCATCAATATCAGTGTACGGCTCTGCCTCAAGCCATTCAAACCATAACACAAACCCATCATTCCAATGCTCTTCTCTGACTTAGAATCCTCCATTTTCCAGCTTGCTCAAGCCAACAACCATATTGTCCAGGCACCAGAGCCATATTTTGCAACACATACAACTCACTCAAACAACATCTGCATCTCCATCGTTGTTCAGCTCTCGTGGTTCATACCTGTCATAACATACATCTAATTCAACCCATTAATTTTATTGCTTGATAACGCTACCAGCACCGCACCTTCTATTTCAACAGAACTGCGCTTACAATTCCCTTCCAGTTGTACCCTTTCCATAGCTATCCTACAAGCAATCTGTAACAGCAATAGTGACAAAGCCTACTCAAGCCTCCATTACAATGTCGTTCAGCTCACCCTTGTAGCACCAGAACCCATTGCACCTTGTTCACCAGCTTTAATTTATGAACCCAACCTGAAATCAACATAAAACCCTTGAATCAATCTTCCTTGCTCTCATAATCACCAGCATCTTGTCCTGCAATGCTCCAATGCCACCACTTGTTCTTCAGCTCATCTTGTTCTTCTCATTACATCTCACATAGCAATTCATCTCCAAATGCTCATAAAGTATCACAGATCCAATTTCATCCAATAATTCACTGCCAGTTCTCATAACCATTTCCACTTCACACCCATTTCATCAAACCATCAAACCCATATGGCAACTCCACCATTTTCTTCTCTAATTCACATAATCTCATCCTGTATTTCAAAATAAAGATGAACCCAAATCTCAATCCATCTTCGATTCCATCTGCCAAACCCATCTCTGATTTCCTAAATCCTCAAACAGTCCACAAATTCAGTGAAGTCACAGTACCACCTCTTCTAATTCTTTTGAAATCAACAGCCAACATCAGTTCGATCCATCAATTCAACCTTCAATTCTCGGATTAAGAAGTAACAACATCATTATTTTATTCACTGCTTCACTCAACGACTGCATTCTATCTCAATTTCTTCCATATGCTTTTGACATCAAGTAAAACCACATATCCCCTTTTGAACTTCAAGAACATCAAAATTTCTTCTCTCAAAACCCTTATTTCGATCATACCCATATCAATTACCTATATAGAATACTTTTGGAATCAACCATCACTACTCTCTTCTAATCACTCGGACCATATCTTTTTGCTGTGCAGCCATTTCTTTCTTCTTCTCAATTTCAGGGAAGTGGTGAATGAGAGGCGAGTTTCTCAAATTTAGGGTTATAAAATTGGGTCGGCTATTGACAGCCTGCCACTTCTGATAATGGATAGCCAAATTTGCAGCCCCTTAATTTTGACTAGGCTCTGGATAGTATTTGCCCATTTATGCTCCAAATGAGTGCTCTTCCACCAGCTGCAGCCGCCTCTTGCATCTCAAGTCCACTTCTTCTCTTAAATGTCTTAACATCATTAAAGCCGCCATGCTTTTCAGATATAATTTGCATCACTAAAGATGGCATACTTTTCAGACAGAGATGAAGAAATAAAAGCAAACAATGAGAACAATCCGCCTCCAACGCTTTTGCCATGTTTCCTCTTCTTTTGATCCAAATGACTCCAAAGTACCTAAATACTCAAAAACAAAACATAAGATACATAATTTACAAGAAAACTAGCAGAGAAAGCATAAACAATAGATAAATAATAAGGTGTTTTAGACACCTATCAGATTCCCCCACACTTAGACTTTGCTAGTCCTCGAGCAAATCAAACAAAATAATTATAAAACGTACATACAACTCCGTATCGTCGAGGCTACGGTCACTTTTAGCATAAATAACAATCCTTTAAGCCCCTAGGTGTCCCTAGTGGACGAGTTTTAGTCTCGTGAAGGTTTACAAGAGGTCTGCCTACAAAACCTATATTTCCAACCCCGTCTATTTGTGACAAATCAATGAATGAATCCAAAGTGACTACAGGAGGAGGTACCTTGCACAAATTCAATTCATATATTAGTAAATAAAGCTTTAATTAGATAGTCGAACAAGCCACAATACTCGGAAACTAACAAAACACAATCACAATGAAAATATAAAGAAGATGGATATAGATGTAGATGTTGGCGAATGTTCACAAGTGATCGATGTTTCCCATATCTGTCTGAAGGTCACTGCCAAGATGAACCTATGCAACCTATTGGATTGAGCTACTGGTTTGAATTCTACATCAACTCACTGGCATATACAAGGGAACCAGAAGTGACTTTATTCAACCAATATAATACTTTTCTTTTGTTTTTTTTTGTTTTTTTTTGTTTTTTTTTAGACAGCATGATTAAATCATTTGGATCCAAGCGCATGCTTCTTGTCAGCAAGTACATGATAGTTTCCTTGGATCCTGCATTCCACGCTTTTTTAGGCGACGGAGACAGGGACAACGTTTCACACATACTGCTATTCCCAAGTGTCATTTTTATTCCGTTTTGGTCTAATTGGTCAGTCTCTTTTTCTTTTCTTTTTTTTCTTTTCTTAGCTACTCAATCGCTCTATTTCATCCTAGCAGTAATAACACGTCGATGTTTAGTGACCCACCAAAGCACTTAGAGAACAATAGATAAATATGGAAAAATAAAAATAGAATGCGATATGGTGATATTCCGAGATATGGTAGCAACTATCATGTTAATTGTGATTTCTGAGCTATGTTCGTCCCTTTTAGTTAATTGGTTCCTCAACTCCTGCAATCAAAATGGTTCCATCCACTAATGGTTTCATCCTAAAGGCTCAAGTTTCTAGATTTCGGAGTTCAAAAAGATCAAAAAAAAATTCTTGGTTTTTCTATTTTTCAGATTTTTTTTTTTTTACTAAAGGCATAAACCACACTAAAACAAACTATACAAACATATAAATGCTCCCCCACACTTAAACTTTACATTATCCTCAATGTAAAATTGAATTATCCAAAGAAAGTTCAAGGTGGGAAATTCTGCAAATGATATGCAAAAATAAAGAAAATAAAGAAAAAAGCAAATGCTTAAAAATAAAAAGATAAAGGTGAAGATACAAAACCGGTGGGTTTCCTCCCACTTATCGCTTGGTTTAAAGTCGTTAGCCCGACTTGCTCCTTGTTTGTTACGCCTTAGCCGGCTTCCAACACATTATGGAAATCTGATTGAATGGTACTTGGATGTTTCCTCGTCTCAAAGATGTTGAAGTGTGTGACTTCTTCATCCAACTCCATAGTCAAGGTGCCATTGTGGACATAAATCTCCGTTCTAGCGGTACTCATAAATGGTCTACCCAACAGTAAAGGTGTAGACGAGGATGAATTCACATCACTCATGTCTAATTCACTTCCTAAGAGAGAACACTAAATTTTGGACCACTGGCTTATGGTCTAATAAATAAGCTTATGGTCTAATAAATTTTGGACCACCGGCTTATGGCTTATTTTTGACCTAGTAGCATCAGCTTAAGTGTTCTTTGCTTATTTTAACTAGGATTGCTTTAAGGTATCGAAATTGCAGCTTAAGGTCTCCCCGGCAACGGCGCCAAAATTTGATCGGTTGTCAATCGACACAAATATAATTTACACTTTCTTACTACTCAAAATATAAATATAGCAAGGGCAAGAAAGGATCGTTCCCACAGAGAGGACTAGGTTGTCAATATATTTTCGGTTTCCTATATAAAATACCGGGTATTTTTTTGATTTTTATATACTAAAATAAAATAAAAGCAAAACAATAAAAAGTAAAGCACACAAATCAAGGTAGTGAGAATATTGGTTAAGGATTCATCTTCATTCACAAATATGTTTTCTTCACAATAACTAGAATTGATATTTAATCTCAATTTTTATCAAAAGCCCTAGAATACCTTGATCGCAAGAATATCCCGCTAATCTCCTTTTGTCATCAACAAACACATTAAAAGATGCGAGTATGAGTTATATCTAAGAGAACAACCTAACGTGTAAAAGCACTAATCAAGTTTAATTCCCTAGATGCATTAAGTTCTATGAAATCAGGCCAATCAAAGCAATTGAACGTGGAAAGCGCACTAATTCAATTTAACAAAGGTTACGATTCACATATGATCATAAGAATATATCACTACAAACTATAATCATATTTATGCTACTTGTATTCAAGGATTATCACTTTTACGTATAATAAACCCTAAACTAGCAATAGATGTGATTAGAAGTTCTACCAATTTGCAACTTGACAAAACAATCAATCAAATAATGTAACTATATTTTCAGAGAATCGTAAACGATAAATACGAGACAAAACTAATTTATCATATCAAAGAATCATGATTTGTGAAATCCAACTATTCCATAACCAATAATAAAACTCTAGCTCATGTTCATGGAGTTCATAACAAGAAGGAAGAGAAACCCTATCATGTTCACAAACCCTAGAAACAAAAGTAGAAGATAAGATATATTTCTGCCTAGGATTCCCTATATATGGAGTTTTATAACCTCCTCTTGAAGAAATTAGGAAACCTAGTAAAATAGGAAAGTGCACCTCCTTAAGAATTATTTCACGTGCATCAAACCCCGTGCCAAAGGGTTGCCAAATATCACCGAATCCCCAACATAACTCATGGCCAAGGCTGCTCGTGAAAAGTGTTGCAATTAGCTCACAGGCCCACATAAATGATGAAGGCCCAGCCCATTTATCGTTATTGTCTTGTCAGTTCTGCGGAACTGACAGCCTATTTTCAATCCCATATTTTACTTCTCGACTTCTGACAGACTCAAATCCCTGGCTTGCTGCTCGGTCAATACCCAGGCTCAAACTCCGTTCATTATCAGCAGCATCAATATCTATGTCTCACTCGAGTTATCCATCACCAACTTCACAACAATATCAAACCCAGTTGAACAACAGCATCACCTTCACTTCTCCTTTCCCGTCCTCCTCTCTTACTGACATGCATTCTAGTTGGTCTCTGTTATTTCTCTAACTTGATAACACCACTGCCAGCGATATATATTACCATCCAACTATCACAGCTTCATACAGATCATCAAGAGCTTCATTCTCAGCCAATCCCTGTATAGATCGTCAAAACCATTAACCAATAGAATCATATCCACTGAATTCGAGTTCAGTTAAAAGATCGAGTTCTTCCATGGTTCACAACTGACCACAGCCTTTAAACGTTAAACATTCCAGCAACCGGCACAAATCTACTCTCTTCATTGATACCAAACTTCAACATCTTCCTCCATCTTAGTGCCATAACATGCATGCCATTTCACCAGCACGTTCTCGTCTCTGATTTCATAGCCATTCCGCGTCAATCATTTGCTGCTGAACTCCAACTCCAACCACCACCGTTCTTTCCTGCATTCACTGCTAAGAACCACCATGCACACTTCCAGGTTCATCTGTTCGTGTAAAATTTGGCTCAATAGCCTATTGGGTTTGCACTCAACTAATCTAGCCGTCCCACTTGTAGCCTCAGCAGCAACTCCCTTGATGCTTTCTTTGTTTAATTTCATACCACACTCCTCATATTTGAAAACCCATTTCTACCTCCTGCATCTATCAACAACAGCAACATTTCAGCTAAATAACTCGATGGTTTAGGCTTTTTCACAGACACCTTGTATGCCAGAAGTTGGTGATACACATTGAACTTGTTGTTGATTCTTAAAATCATTCCACCTCCTTCCTTTTCTCAGCTTCAGAACTCATTCAGTTTGCACCCAAATCTTCTTGAACTCGAGTTTGAGTATAAACCCAATTCCTGATCTAATGAAACTGAGAAACCAGTTCACTTCCCTTCTTCTTACCCAAAAAAATCCTCTTGGTCTTCGGTGATGGTCTTCTCGGTGACTAACTTGTCTTCCTGAACTTCTAACACTTCTGGATCTCACGGCTAACACCCTTCAAAGCTAATAGCACGGATGAGTCGGACGATGGCAGACTTGGAACTGAGCTGCTCTCAGTTGTGTAGGAGAAATGCTAGGTCGATCGTGCATAAGCTGGGTGAACTGAATTGGAGAAAACACATCGACCTGGCTTTTAATTATAAAGGGGGAGATGCCCCTTAAAGAACTTCAGTCTGTTTTTAGCAAATCTCTCAGATGGCTGTCCCTTATCCTCTGCTGAGCTTCAAATATCACTTTCTTTTGAAATATCAATTTTTTTCTCCTTTTGCACCTGTTTCTTCTTTGTTTACACCAATGACTCCAAAACACCTATAAAATGCAAAAGAAGCGTAATATACAAAAATATAAGAGAAATAACTAAGAAAGCATAGGAAATCAATATTCAAAAGATGTATTTTAGGCTCTTATCAATATATATATTAAAAAAAAAATCGTACTCTTTGATTTATTACATTCTTAAGACTTCATCTTTTGGAGTTAATTATGAGCTATTTAGGATGACACTCTAAACCTTTTCAGGTTGAAACAGTTCTTACAGCTATAGATTGAGTTCCATTTTATCATTCTACAATCCTTAAATTTTTATGTTCATAATTGAATGTGAAAATCAGCTATGGTAGTCGTTTGAAAGATTCATCCTTGCAATTAATCATTACTGAATCACTTTCTTTTTATTTTTGCAGTTTTATGTTTCTCTAAAGTGATTTGGCGGGATCCTGATACTGCCGTGGATGTTGTAGCAAGGTAATCATTGGTTGAGTTATATAAAATCCCCATAAGACAATTGTCTTACACTCGTAAGAGTGAGCCGGAAAAAATAAATAAAAATAAAGGAAAAATAAATAAATAAATATATATATATATATATATATATATAACCTGGCTTAATTGGGGTATACCCAATTTCAAGGGGACATGGTGTGTCATTATTAAAAAGAGTGATTTTACTTTAATACCCTTTAATTAATTAAATCTTAAAAATAAATCCATTTCTTAATTTCATTAACCCTAAAATTAAAAAACTAAACAACTCTTAATCTTCTCTTCTTCTTCTTCTTCTTCTTCATCTTCATCTTCCATCAACCAAACCCATATAAAAATCTTCAAATTTGATTTTCCAAAAAAATTGTTGACTCTACCAGCGAAAAGAAGACTATAAATGATGTTTAAACTCAAACCCATCATTGTGTTGTGTGATTTGATTGTTATATTAGGTTAGAAATCAAAAATTATGATTTCTGTGTTTTTGGTCAGCAAGGTCGTAACATGCATATCTTGCCGAATTTTCATAACATCCATGGCGGCGACTGTAAATTTTTTCAACAGCCGGAAGGGTATTTTTTGAAGACCTTGCCGACTAATACAGCCGACATGGTATTTTCAACAGCTGGCGTGGTATTTTTCAACAGTCGGCGGGGTGTTTTTTGTAGACCTTGCCGACTAATATTTTTTCAATAGCCATCTCCTGTGTGTCAAGAAAAATAAATTCGGCATGTTCTTCATTTAAATACCTTGCTAGCCAAATATAGCCGGCAAGGTATTTTCAAAAGCCGGCGTGGTATTTTTCAACAGCCGGCGGGTTTTTTTTTGTAGACCTTGCAGACCAATATATTTTAATAGCCATCTCTTGTGTGTTAAAAAAAATAAAGTCGGCATGTTCTTCATTTAAATACCTTGTCGGCCAAATATAGTCGACATGTTCTTCATTCGTCGACCTTGCCGACTTTTCATACTTTCGGAACTGAAACTGTTGATTTCTTTTTTGATTTTGAGTATGATTTGCAATCCTGTTTTTAGAAGTGTTTCGGTTGTGTGCTTTATTTTCGTTGCAAAATATATTCTCAAAAAAAAAAAAATCATCAAAAATCATCCCACAAAAGTTCAATCAAAAACAACATTTGATAACTTAAATTCATAAGTTTAAATCTATTCAATCAATTTTAAATTAATTAATTAATCTAATCAAAATTTTAGTGTTAATTAAACGATGGAAATTTTGCCATTTTGAAAATATTTGGTTAAGGGGTGACCTCTTTTACTTCAAAATAACAATATTTTGTCTCATTTGGTATACCCCAATTAATCAGGGTACACCCCAATCAAGCCAGGATATATAAGGTTCCTTTTCATTTATCGAAATTAATAAATGATAGGTCCGAAATTTTGGATTAATCATAGTCGGTGAAACAAAAACCATATCATCATTATATAGCAAGTCAAAAAGACTATTGATGAGGTTCTTGATGCTTGGATAACAGTATGTGTGAAACGTTGTCCCTGTCTCCGTCGCCTAAATAAGAGTGGAATGCAGGATCCAAGGAAACTATCACATACTTGCTGAAAGGGAACATGCGCTTAGAGTATCTAATCATGTGGTCGAGTTAAATTGGTGCTTCTCTCAACTATTGCGCTATAAATATATATCCTTTGACGACATTCATACAAGTATTGTGGGTAACATCTTTCACTTAAGTCAACATTTTCACACTTCAGTTTTCTATTTCCATTTTCTTTTATATCCATGTGATTTCAGTATGCGAGTGTTGTGACAAACGTTGCAACAAGTACGATGACTATCTTAGTAAAGTTTTGCAATCAGGTTGAATGTCACACTTAAGTAATTGCTTGTGTGTGATGATTGTAATGTATGTGGGATGTTTGCATCTAAAGAACATATGCAAGCTAATTATTTAGCTTTCTACTTTGTGTCTATCCTTAGTAGTTCTTCCAAGGCGAGTGATTGGAGTAGGTTTTGTGGGTATACCTCTTGTAAACCTTCACCAGAGTATAATTCATCCACTAGGGATACCTAGGGTTTTAAAGGAATGTTGCATTAGCTAAGTGCAACCTTTTTCTCAACGACAAGGAGTTGCTATATTTAGGATTATTTTATTTTAGTTTGCTCGAGGACAATCGAAAGCTAAGTGTGGGGGAATTTGATAAGTGCATAATTCATATGATTTTGGTGTCCATTCCATACTTGTTTTTAGCTATTATTCTTACATGTATTCGTATTATTACTCTTGTTTTATCTTATTTTCCTCTATTAGGTGAATCATCTAAAAATAAGCTACAAAGTGCTGAAAATATCTAGGAAGAGAAGTATTCAAGTATCCAAGCACCCAAGTCTAAGAGAAGTGGAAGAAGTGCGACGAAAAGGAGCAAAACACTCAGAATCAATAGAAAGGACAAATACCGAGATTAACTCATTCAAATTAAGGATTTATCATCATCATCTTAAATATAATTAAAATATAAAAAAAATTCAAAAAGAATGAGGTCATTCCAAGTTCGGACGAAGAAGTTGTGACCAAAACAAGCTTTTATTGAATACCGAAGACAGTAAGGTACGCATACCTTAGATCCGAAAATTTCTGCTGGAATTTGAAGTTCGCGGAATGGTACGCGCACTTAGCAAGTGGGAAAACGTGTATTCACACCTTGGAAGGCCTAAGGGCACGTTTGGGGTTGTTATTTCGTTATTTTGGATCGGGTTTTTGAACCAAACTAAATACTTGATGACCATGTAAACCTATAAAAATGTATTAGGTCATGGAATCGATCATCTCATATTATACTTTTGTTCTTCATTAATATTTTAGGGTTTACCCCTTTATGGGGAAACCTGGTGATTGTGTAATCATGAGAAACTAAATCCTTTGTTGATTAAGGATGAATTCAATGTTCTAAGCGTGAAGCTTTATTATTAATACAAATCCATTGAGAGTTTTTATCATCATCATTTGTTTTTACCATATATAGGATTTATGAGTGATTCTTATATTGATTTGGAGTGCACACTAGATGGATCTATTGATCGTTCTATTGTTAGTAGAAGTTAGGAGATAAGTAATCGTCAAATAACTCTTTACACAAGTAGAAATCGCGAGACCTTACAGAGGGATTCTATGGAGGAATCATGTGTGAAAACAACACCAGTAAGTAAACCTTGAGCTAAGAGTTTAACTAATCGGATTAACGTAATTCACAAAGCCTAAAGCGTTTGATTAGATTACACCTTGAGTGAGCTACTACTTGGTGGTTCGGTTGAATAAAATCTGATATTGGAGATCTTCCGTATCCGTAGTAAAATGATTTTTGGGGATAGCACTGAGCTAGATGCTATTCTACGGTTGGTGATGAATGGTTCTTACGAACAATAGATAAGTATATTAATCCAGTTATTTCTTGGTAACGGCGAAGGATTCCTTAATCATATATTTTCTTTATTGTTTTTATATTTATCTTACAACCAAACCCCTCTTTGTTATTTACTTTATCTTGCTAATCAAATAACCTATCAATTACACATCTCTCTGTGGGAACGATCTCTTACTACCACTATATTACTAGTTAATTAGTGGGAAATATATTTATTAATTTGTTGCATTAAAAACACGCATCAGAGACTAGTGGGTATGGGAAGCTTGGAACTATTTGGTGCACGGTTTTGGAGAGGGAGTTTTTTCTTGGAGACATGTGATGAGTTCTCTGGCGAGACGAGTTGGTTGTATAGTTGCTACTTTTGGAAACCTATATTTTCCCTCTTTAGAAAGTCTATTCAAGTTGTTGCATCTGTAATTTTTGTAAGTTTTCAATTCTTCCCTTTGAATGTGCCATCAAAATTACAAATGCTTTTTCTTAGGTTGATTTACATGTAGTGATTTTTAAAATGGTAACTACTATGCTCCTAATACATATCTTGAAAAAAAATAAGGAAAATGGTTGTTATTGTCCATTTCTTGATCAATGTAATTAGTTCAACTAATTGCTATATAAGAACAAATGCGGTGCATTTGAGGGAACCAAATATATGATGAGGCAATAGATTTATGTATTTACCATGTTATAGCCTATAGGTGGTCAGTGTGCTACCTGTTGATTAAGTAACATGACTTGGTAGACAACAATAAGACCAAGAAATTGGTACACAATTGATGCAAATGAGAGTATTTTGTGGTGGTGGATTTGATCGGTTTCTTATTGAAGAGTTAGTTAAGTGTGCAACAATATAAAGGACTCCTGACATTGTAATTTTGTGCTAGAAGATGGAGTCTTTTATCGTACTCTATTTGTTTTAACTTTTATTTTTCATTTGCAACTTGCAATCGTAAGCGAGGAGTATCTATCTGCTAGCTGGTATTGTGATCTGTACTTTTTGTTGGACACAATTTCTCCATTATATGCTTTCAGGAAGATTAATGATTCTTTTGCCATGAATTTTGAAGCTAACGTCATAAACTATTATAAATCAGGTATGTAGTGCATCTAACAACCAAAAAACTTCCCGTGAATTTCATATAGCTTGAAAAAAATTATCTACGTTCCAGATGCGATGTCTTGATTTGTGACTGTATGGTTGGTGACTTTCATATGTAACTTGTATCGCTTAAACTTTTTTTTGTAGAATCTGTCACCTACCTTCCTCATGAGCCATCATTTTCACAAGCTTCCTACAACTTAATGCATATTATGCATTTATTGGTGATTAGGTTTCCATAGTTATATATCTGTCATCGACCTTCCTTGTGACCATCGTTTTTTACATTTCCAAAGTGACTTAGGTTTCAATAGTTATATATCAGTACATGTAGTATGTCTATTGGATGTGATTTGGAATGTAATTTGCATAGACTAATATGTGGTACAATGGTAGCACGTACGACTGACTCCATGTCCGAAAATGTGTGTTCGAATCACGCCAGGTTCACTCATCGTGTAATACTTCGTAGAAAACTTTTGCTAGTTGCTTCCATATTTGGAGATAACTTGAAAAAGCTTCTTCTAGATTTGCAGACAACTTAGGCTAGTTGGCTTCAGTTTTTTAGCAACTTGTCCCTATATATATTTTTGTGGTAGACAACTTGTGCTAGTTTCCTCCATATTTGTAGACAACTTGAACAAGTTGCTTCTAGATTTGGGGACAACTGGGGCTAGTTCCTTTCACTTTTGAAGACAACTTGAGCTAGTTTCCTCAGATTCGTAGACAACTTTGTGCTAGTTTCCTACACTTTTGAAGATAACTTGAGCTAGTTTCCTCATATTCAGAGACAACTTGAGTTAGTTGACTCCATTTGTTTTAGCAACTTCTTCCTGTACCCTTTTTTTATTGGAGACAACTTGTGCTAGTTGCCTCCACTTTCGAAAAAACTTAAGCTAATTGCCTCAGATTTGGAGACAACTTCAGCAAGTTGACTCCGCGTGGTGTTGGTGGTGGTGGAGATGACGGCGGAGGTGGTTGCTAGTAGCGGTGGATATGAGAAAAGTTGTGGTGGTGGTCGAAAATGGTGGTGGTTGGTTGTGGTGGTGGGCGGAGGCGGTGGTGGATAGTCGTGGTCGGCGGTGGTGGACAGTGGTGGTGGTTGTTGGAGGTGATGGGCAGTGGTGGTAGTGAGAGTAGAGGTGGTGTTTTCTTCTTCTTATTTTTCTTGAATATAGTGGTTAGTGGTAGTGGTTTTGTATATACACTATACAAAAAAGGGTATTTTAATAATGTATTAAGCTTAGGGGTATATATTAAGTTTGAAAGAGTATTTTTCAACGAGCCTCGTACTCGGGGTATATAGATACTGTTCCTTTAATTTAATACTTCAGTAGCCAATTTATTATGTTTTTATTTATAAGAACTCTTGGTATTTATCATTGTGTTTGTTTTTATTGATTCATCATGTTAATCGCTTACCAGAAGTAGTTCCAAATGATCCTTTGTCACTTGAGACTCTTGTGATATCTGTGATTGTGAACTACTGAAATTGGCTAGTACGAAAGTATGTGGCTTGTATAACAATTGAACATGGACATACCTAATGAACACTAGGAGTCTTTTGCTGAAGACCAGATATTGTTTCTTTTCGGATTGGACAATTTACAGTAAGTTAAAAGAGTTTATTTTTATATATACTGGTCCTAACAAATCAAGGCTAGGGATACCGTGTACCCAATGCAGTAGAGTTACCCGACAAAATTCTCAATAACATTTTAACTTTACATAACCAGAATGATTGATGATTTGATTGCAAGTCATACAGAGACTTTTTATGCAAGATATAGGAAAAAAAGGGGGTTCGTAAATTGGGATTAGTAAAGACATTCAGAGACTTTTTATGCAAGAGATTTTGGATGATTCTCCGTGAGTTTAGAGATTTGAGAGACTCTTTGAATGATTTTCAAGGAATTATGGTGATTCATTGAGACAATAAAACATATATGAATTTCACCTTACACGCATGAGACAAACAATATATTTATTTTACAAAATGAATATATGAATATTTCAATGAAAATGTATTAGTTCATGCATGGATAACAAAAATTGTAACTATTTTTCCCAAAAAATCAAAACGAGACGAACAGAAAGGGTGAATCTCTAGTAAACTTATTGATACGTTTGATCTCTATACCTTGGTAGCTATCACTATAAAGGCGGAATTCAGTATAATAATAGACAAGAAACTTAGAAGAACACAGAACACAAGTAGTGATTCGAAGAAATATATCTTCTCTAAATTATGAACAAGAAAACGATTACAATTCTCCCTTTGTTACGCTCACAATCTCTCTAAACAATAGTTAGCCCTAAAATATTTGCTAATCTTGCTTTTATAATAATTAATTGTCTCACAAACTTCTCTAGGTTTTCTGTGTGTTTAGTTAACAACCAAACCTCTCTATTTATAGTTTATCGTACTCAGCTGACTAGGTTTTCTATTAGGAATCTATTTCCTAAACTAAGAGTGTTGCACAAAACAAACTCTTTCCTAATTAGGAATTCTGCCTAAAAAATGATTCCTTCCTAGAATAGGATTCTTCCCTCAACTTAGCTTGAAGTTAACTAAGTTCCCTAAAGGAATACGGATACACCTGTATCATGGGTCCCCCTTTTAAGAACTTGAACTCCTTTGAGAGTTAAAAATGAAGGTTATGGAACTCGAGAGTCCCTTTTCCCTTGTTAAACCACTTGGGATTGCTAGGAACTTGACCTTTACTTCCAATTAGAAAAGCTTCTTTCTTTCCTTGTCATGTTTTAGTCACTCATCGCTCCAATATGCAGTCTTCCTTGAGTGGTTCCTCTCTATCAAACCATAAGTCTTATACCCGTGGTAAGATCATAGTGTCATCACCGTCGTCATCTAGTAATGGTAGTTCAAACAACTTCAAGTATTCAACATTTATGACTGAGTACATTCCTAGATAAGGTGGAAGATCCAGATGAAAGGCATTGTCACTAATCTGATCGAGAATACGAAATGGTCCACACCTTAATAGGTTCAATTTCTTACCTTCCCCCTTCAGTCGTTCCTTACCTAACTTTAACTATACCAAGTCACCAATACCGAAATTACAAGGCACAAGATGCTTGTCATGCTTTGCTTTGTATTTTTCTTGTGACTTCTTTAATTATGCTTCAACAGTCGCATGAATCTGAGATATCTTCTCCAAGAAATTTTGCGCCTTTTGTCGTTCACTTCCTTCCTTCCCCCCATTGAGGTGTCACTGGAAAATACTAGATCGAAAGGACTAGGTGGTAAGTAACCATAGCAAGTCTCGAAAGGAGATTTCCCCGAAGAACTGTGAACTTCTCTATTGAAATCAAACTGTAGATACGGTAAACTCTCATCCCAAGTTTTAGGATTCTTAGAATTATATCCCCTTAACATGTGAACCGTATATAGTTTTGTTGACCACTTCTGTTTGTGAATGAAAAGTTGTACTCTTCTTCCACCTAGTGTCCATCATCTTCCATAAAGAATCCCAAAAGTGACTAAGAAACCGACTATCCCTATCATAAATAATCGAAGTAGGTAAACCAAAATGCTTCTACACGTGCTCAAAGAAGAGCTTTACTGCACCAGCTCTCGTTACCGTCTTTGTACATGGAATTAATACAATCATCTTGCTGAACCGGTCGACCACAACGAACAAGTAATCATGACCAGACTTGGTCTTCGGTAACCCACCAAGAAAATCCATAGAAATATTCTCCCAAGGACTTGATGGTACTAGTAATGGAAGATATAAACCACATTTTCTGTTGGAAGGTTTAGATGTGCTACACAACTTATACCCCCTAAATAACTTAGCCACATCATCTTGAATCTTTGGCCAAAAGACATAACGAGGAAGGTTAAGAAGAGTCTTATTCATCCCAAAGTGTCCAGCAATTCGAGATATGTGTGCCTCTCTTAACCATTGTAAATGATATCCATCTTCTGGAATGCAAAGTAATTGACCCTTGTATAAAAATCCATCTCGGAGTTCATACTTGTTTTTCAAACCAATCTTCATACCTTTTAACATATTCTTGAAGTATTTGTTGGATGCATATGACTCTGCATACTCTTAAGGAACAATTGGTTGAATTCTCTTGGCCACCAGTAATGCTCGAACTGGAGGTCGAGATAACATATCTGGCAATTTGTTTGTTACTCCCTTCTTGTACCTAGTGAGAATATTGAAAGCCATTAATTAAGACATCCACTTCATGTGACGGGCTTGTTGTAGTTTCTTATGTGCATGTAGATACTCCCACGGTTTGTGATCTGAATGTACAACTACTTCTTTGCCTAAGAGGTACAATCGCCAATGCTTGATACATTGATATAAAGTATAAAATTCTTTGTCATAAGGTGCATAGTTCTTAATAGCACCTGAGAACAATTATGAATAGTACTCCACTGGTTTACCATCTTGCAACAACACTCCTCCCAATGCATAGTTAGAAGCGTCAGTCTCAACTTCAAAAGTATGATGTAAGTTAGGCAATTCCAACACTGGTAATTGTGAAATCTTCCTTTTTAGTAACTGAAAAGCGTCTTCATGGGTTTACTGCCATTCAAACTTTGCCTTAGCTCATGTCAAACCATGTAATGGCCCTGCAATAGTCGAAAAATACCGGATAAACTTACGCAAGTATGTGCAAGCCCCTAAGAAACTCCTGATTTCAGTTACAGTACTAGGTCTAGGCCACTTAGTGATCACTTCGACCTTCCTTGGATCGATCTTCCGTTGTCCACCACCAATAATGAATCCTAGGTACAACAACTTCTCCTTTCCAAACTCACACTTTTTTACGTTCAACTTCAGTTGGCCTTCATGTAATACTTTAAACACCTTCTCAACGTGAATGAGATGCTCTTCCCAAGTTCTGTTGTATATAAGGATATCATCCAAATAAACAATCACAAAATCTTATATAAAAGGTCGTAACAAATCATTCATCAAACTCATAAACGTCGCTGGAGCATTACACAAACCAAAAGGCATCACCAACCATTCGAACAAGCCTTGTTTGGTATTGAAAGCAGTTTTCCATGTATCATCTTCTCGAACTCTCACTTGATGGTATCCAAATTTGAAATCTAACTTTGTAAAGACTCGAGCTTTTTCCAACTGATCCATCATGTCGTCTATCCTAGGTAGAGGGTAACGATTCTTGATCGTGATCTTGTTCAATGCTCTATAATCAATACACACACTAGTGGAAAATGAGTTTTTTAAGTATGATTAGGATTTATAAATAAGACTACCCTTGGCTTTCTTTATATGTTAGTCTCCCAAAATCAGTCCTTCTTATAACAAAAGAAAATCGAGTTCCCATAGCAGCCTTAATGTAAAGGGGCAGTTTAGTAAATATATAAACTTCCACGTGGATTTCTATTAGGACTGCCGGAGAAACATGTTTCTATGGTCCCACTTCAATTATGTCTACCGTGGAAACTAGTTTTCATAGTTCCTTCTAGAAACAAACTTGCCTCTCCATATCGCTTCTCTCTCAGTGTGATCCCATCTCACTCTCTTTTCTTTAATCCTTACCGACAAAACTCAAGTTTGTTGTCTGCAACTCTTTCTGCATCTTCATCTCCTCCATGAATCTAGAAATCGAACCCCCCTTCAAAAATGTTGGTCAAACTGGAAAAATCAACAGGAGAAATTCTCATTTTTTTATCATATACCCGAACCATGTTCTTCATCTTCTTCATCTCCTCCGAAAATTCCTGAGATAACTGTGAAAGCTTATTTATCACATTCAAAACTAGAAACCCAATCTTCAAAGTTCCCGAGATAACTGCAGAAATCGACCCCCCTCTTCATCATCATTAAACAAACTCTTTACTTCATCTCCTCGTGATCTCTCTAAAAACCCAAACTTTCCCAATTTTAAAACCCTAATATAATCACTCACTTCCCCAGATCTATTCAAAACCGTCAATTGATGAACAATTGGTGTTGATTTTGAATCGTTTGAAGAAATTATAAAAGAACCGAAAATAAAAATCGTAACTGGTGATGGGTTTCTTTGTGTTATGGGTAATTCTCAGTAATACATTTACAAACATCTAATTACAGGGTAAGAAACACAAATTAAAATTCCCAATTTTCCTTTTAATTTTCTTGTGAATGTGATTTATGTTTCATTGATTTTTTTTAATCTACCGCTGAAGCATATCTATATGGACATGTGGCTACGGAGAGAAGGAATAACAAGCTGGTCGAGAAATTATATGTTGAGCAGACCTAGGTCTGAGTTTTTTTGCCTGATTCATCCATTGTGTTTTTCGAATTTGATTTTGTTTTGATGGATTTGTTGTTTCATTTTCCCAAGAATCAACAAGTAAATTTAGGGTTTGAGATTCTTATTTTGTTTTATCATTAGAATTGAAGAATCTTGGTTTTATGTTCAGGGTTTTGAAATCGGGTGTTGGTTACTGTGATGGATAACAGGGGAGAAGACCTCGGCTTCATTGTCTATGGAAGATCTGCTGGTTACATTATGTTCTTCGAATTAGTGGTATTATTTATTTCATATGTCCTTCGAATTCAATTATGTTGGTTACTTTAAGTAGTGATAAGGTGGTGGTGGTACTATATACAGTTGTGGCAGAATGTCTTTCGGCAGTTACAACTCCAAGACAGGTATGCATTATGCATATATGGATTTAGAATTTTAGGGATATAATAATTTTATCGAGTGATCTTTTTGTATGCTACATGAAGTGACTCAAAGACGTTACATAGTTTCATGAGAATTCTAAGAAAGGTATTTTCTTTTGGGAAATATTAGTGAAGATTTCCCTTTTATATTTTGTTACTATTGGTCTAACTAAGACTTCTTGTTATACAGGTCCCTATCCTTCATAATGTCCAATGGGAAGAACTTGGCGTTCTTTGCTTTGTCTGGGTTGTATTCCATGCCATTCAGATTATTAAGGTTTGCTTTCGTTCTTTTTTATGCTTAAGTTATGATGATAGTTTCTGATAGGTGTAGAATACACCGTATTTACTATCTATAGAGTTTATTCTTTCTTTGCTATTTTTCTTGTAAATTATGTATTTTACGCGTGTTTTTGAGTTATTAGGTACTCTGGAGTCACACGGAGAAAAATAAGAAGAAACCACCAGATTTGAACTAAAAGGGAAAAAAGGCCATTTCACAAGCAAGCACTATTGAGAGCCTATCTAAGGTTATGGGGAAACTCTATTTGAAGGAGTTCTAAATATAGTCAAGCTAAGGTTAAGGGGTTGCCAGAAAGAGTGGCCCTTATCAGAAGTGATCGAGTACCAATAACCACCAGCCCCAATTTATAACCCTAACTTAACTCGTTATATTCTCAATCATTTGCACAAAGAAATAGAGATTGAGAGAAATAAAAAAAAAAACAGCGCAGTCGCTGATGTTGAAGTCGAGAAATTGAAACCAAGAACAGACATGGAAGATTGAGATGGATCTGTGGTGATCGAAGAAATGGAGTCAGGGTTCGGTGGAATTTGAATTGCAACTGGATCTATCGGATTTGAGGACGAGATTAAGGAATTCTTGAAACAGAAAGAAGAAATCAAATTCAAGCTAGGGTTTGATTTTTTGCCGATGAAATCAGTAATGGTGGTCGTTGTTCAAGAATGGGTTCTCTCTGAGATTGAATTTGTGGTGATGGTTGATATCCAGTTAAGATTCGGGAAATCAGAGAAGCTGAGATGCTGTTGATTCCGTGAATGGGGTCTGCGCTGAAATTAAAGGTGGTCTAAGATGGGATCGATTTGTGTAAGAAAATAGATATGTTGTTGTGAATCGGAGATGGGTTTGGTGTGATTTCAAGTAATCAACATAGATGGAATTGAGAGAGATATGACACTAATTCAAAAATGGGTTTGTAGTCTATCAAGGGTCTGTGGATGATTAGGGTATCCATTTGTATCTGATATCACTTCTGAATCCGAGAATTGAAGGATTGAATTGATGGTGGATTGAAGGAAATGGTGGTTTGAAGTAATAAGAAGTGGGTTGTCAAAGAAACTGAACTTGTGGGTGTTGATGGTCAGGGTTGGTGTTGTTGCAGTACAGGAATGGAGGAAGAAGATATTATATGGGTTACAATGGTGGAGTTTGTGCTGCAGTGAATCAAGAACATGCAATTGGGAGATGAAGGGGGTACTGTGCTGCAAATGTTGAATGAATAGATGTATGTTAGGATTGTCACAGGGAGAAGAAAAGAATGGCCTAAAATTGGCCTGAAAAAGCCCTGAAACAGAGGAAACTCTGTCCAAGTCTTCCCTCTGATGAGTCAACTCAGTGACCGATCTAGCTCACTTGTCTTAGAAAAGTCAGTCGAGTTAGACAGCTGACTCGTTAACTGACTCGGCTAACTTCCCTCACTTGACCATCTTGACTGACAGTTTGACCTTCTTGACCTTTTATTTTAACAAAATCGTGAAGGAATATTATTTCAACGGCATCAGAACTCAGGTAGCCGACGGTAACGGATTCCAGTCGATTTCCGGTCAAAAACCCAGTTTTCAGGCGACCAAATTTACAGAATTTTGTGTGGACTTCTCTCATGGGTGTGAAGACTTGGACTTGGAATTGGATGAAGAATTTGGGCTTGGATTTGGAAAGAGGAGATGGAAGATTTGAGAAAGGCTTGGACTTGGAAATTGAATTTCTAAAGGAAAGGGATTCTATTCCTTGGAAGATTTGGAGAGCATTGAAGCCTATAAATAAAGGAGTTCTCTACACTTTTAGAGATACATATTTTGCACATCTTTACACACACAACACTTCTCTTTTCTTTATTCTTTGTGTGCACTCTTTAGCATGAGTAGCTAATTTTATTATTGATTGAGGATGAATTCCTAGTTCTTAACACGTTTTGAGTTTTGTTTCAAATCTACTTTGAATTTTCACATGATTATCGTTTGTTTTTACTAATATGAGTGTTTATTATTGATTGATAGGTTGTTTAGAGTGCATGCTAAATTGATTTGTTAATTTGATCTAAAGCTAGTGAAAGTTAGGGAATACGTAATAGTTTCTTGACTCTTTACACAAGTATAAAAAACGAAACCTTGCGGAGGGATTCCGTGGAGCAATTGTGTGTAAAAACAACGCTAGAAAGTGGACCAAGCGAACTGAGTCTAACTACTAGTACTAAGCCTAAATTCATAAATCTTAATGCGTTCGGGGAATTACATCTTGTAAGCGAACCTCAAGGTGGTTCTTTTGAACAGAATCTGATAACTAAGCGGACCTGTTACTCAGTGAAATAAGGAATTTTGGGGTTAGCTAATCGAACCTGCTATCCTACGGTTGGTGATAATTTGTGACTAATATGAAGTGGAAAAGAACATAACTTGAATCATTGTTTTGCAACGAAGAAAGATTCATTGATCTACTTTCTCTTATTGATAACTTTTATCTTTTTAATTGCTTTATTTACTTTCTTTTGCTTATAAAATTTAAAACCAAGACCCCCCTTTTGTGACATTATAAGACAACTAAAACCTCTTGCTCCTCGTGGGAACGAACTTGACTACACTATATTACTTGTTAATTAGGTAGTAAAATATTAATTAATTTGTTGTGGTTACTACACGCATCAAATTTTGGCGCCGTTGCCGGGAAGTAGCGGACGGTTTTAGTTGTTTTCTTTTTATTTATTTATTTTCTTTATTCTTGCTTTTTTAGATTATATTATCGTATCTAACTTGGTTTTTGAGAAAAAAAAAATCAGGTACTCCATGTATGGTGGACAAGAGCTAGCATATTACAACAATCAATACGGTTTTCAACCTCAATGTTATGGCAACTTCCAACCATCCTTAGGATACAATCAAAACCAATATTTTGGCTATGATCAATATCCTACGGAACCTTAGGGATACTCTCATACATATCAACAACCTTGTAATGGGTATGTAAGTCAAGCACCAAGGTGGGATAAATCTACTTCTAATTGGCTTCATTCGAGTTGTATGCAGATTATCAATGAATTGCGAGACTTGCGACAAATACTAGACCGTGAAAGAAAGAACGTCGCACAAACCAATTTCTGCAACACTTTTTCTTACCCGACTCCGGATCGTAATTATGATCATTCACCCATTCAAAGGGAAGAGTTATGGGAAATAGAACCTATTGTAGCTAACGGTGGTAAGCGTGTGAACGTCAGGAAACTTGCACAAAAATTATACAAATTGGAAGATGATGGAGACTCGAAAGAGCTTGTAGCAGAAATTAGTAGGACCATTCATATGGAACTTAAACAACGTCTAGATAGAGGTAATGAAACCAATGACGATTCTTATTATGGTGAGTCTGAAAATGAAGATGATTGTGTTGAAAAGGACCAACCTTTGGAGACTTTTGATGACGCTAGTGTAGCTTACTCGAGCCTTGATCTTAATAATGATCAATTACCTATTCAAGAGGTAGAACTTGATGAATATGCATTTAGTGCTTGGAAAAAATTCCTTAGGGAAAGATATGAGTCCGCAGAAGTGTATGAGCGTTGCAACAATGATGAAGTTATTCCAACTCCGAATCATAATAAGGATCCTTCACCTATTCAAAAGGAGGAGATTGGGTGTGACTTTACTATTGTTATAAATGGTGTAACACCCTCACAAGAAGATCCTACAATCTATACCGACGAAAATCATTTTAGTGAATGGCCCGATTCCGATGATGAAGATGTTGAAGAGATGATGCTCGATAATGAAACTGAATTGATTGAATTCGTGGAAGACCCAATTGAACTTGCTAATGATTTGAATGATGCCAAGACATTGGTTAAGGTAGAAAATGATGAAGAATGGTTACCAAGTTTGATAGAGGACCATGATATGCAAGAGGTAAGTAATTCACTTGAATTTTTTAAGAATGAAGAAGATAGTGTAATACAAGAAATTGTGCAAGGTTTGTCTAACCCTTTGCATATTAATTCTTCTCTTTTACCTCTTATTGGTTTGAATGTATGTGCTTCGGAAGTATTTTTGGATGACTTTGTTTCTCGATATCCACCATTGGAAACACTTGATGCTAATACCATGCAGGTTTTCCAAGAGGAATCCATAGAAATTCCCAATTTATATGTTCTTTATACACTTCCGAGTGTGGACAAGAATAAGTGTGGGGGAAATTTCTACCGAGCGATAACTTTATTATTATTTTCTTGTGCTAACATTTGTATGGAGTTTTTGTGTGTAAAACAGGTACTATGGGTGGATCCCCAAATTTTCCGATTGTTAGTATATGGGGAATGAATCTTACAAGAGCCAAGTCGGGTCGTCGACTTTAAAACAAGCGCTAAGTGGGAGGCAACCCACCATTTTTTTTATCTCTTATCCTTTTGCTTTTTATTTTCTTTTTGTTTCATTTATTTATTTTTCTTGTTCCATATCATGTTAGGATTTCCCACCTTGACTTTACTAGCAAGATTCAATTACATTGAGGACAATGTAAGGTTTAAGTGTGGGGGAGTGGCTAAGCATATATATTTGAATTTTTTTTTGTTGCATAAAACATCCAACTTTTAGAGATTTTAGAGTCACTAGCATACTTCTAGGTATGTTTACATAGAGAATTATGACCGACATAACTGAACTTGGAAGTGTTAGGGAACTACGTTCGGATTTCTTACTGTTAAAGTGTTAAATAATGGATTTAATCATGCCGGTGATGCAAATTAGGAGCAGAGAAGAATGCATTATTAGAGTTGCTGATCAATCATTAGTAGAGACTACCCGTTTTTATATCATGTAAGGCACCGACCAGAAATTCTTCCATTTGACTAAAAAGATTTCTTTTGAGTGTGTGTCATCGTATGTTAATTCCGGGTATAATGGTGAGCTACCCAACTTTGCACCACTTTCAGCACTATTTTTGATCTCTTGAGTGCAAATTTTTGTCAATCATGAGGGTGACGTCTATAGATGAAATCCTCTTTCTTGTAGTTCGATTTGCAGTTATCACCATTCTCTCTCTCGGCAACAACGGGTCCATAGAAACACCATAATCATCATCAATAAGGAGCGACATCAAAATCTACAAGGAAAGTTGAAGACGTTTAAGGTTTACAAGCAACAATGGGGACAAGAAAAATAGCAAATTTCAAATCCAAGTAAAGCAACATACAATGAGTAGATGTTTACATATATGTTGAAGACTTACAATATAATGATCGGAATTGTATATCAAAGTTGAAGACTTATTTACAAGAGCGAAGAAAAGCAAAAGGTGAGAATTATTGAAGTTTATGATTTCGAGACGATACAAATTGTGAAGAATCAAACGGTAAAATACTTTTCCACGGCCATGGTTTGTTTTATTTCACTTTCTTTTGTATTTTGTTTCACTTGTCTTAAAAAAAAAGTTGATTGAAAAATGGAAAAAAAATATTAAAAAAGATAACAAAAAAAAGAGAATAATTTTTTTTTGAAAAATATGAGACAAGAGAAATATCTATTATTGTTTTGTTTTTATTTTTATTTATTGAATAAGCCATGGGGAAGGAAAATATATAAGGAAGTTTCAAGCGACAAGGATTTTATGGAAAAAAGGTTACAAATTGTCAAGGATTTATGAAGTTCGAAAGTTTATCATCAATAGTTGAAGCCGAAGACTAACACCAAGAAGATGAAGACGAGGAACCGAAGACCTTTCTATTGGATACCGTGAGAGTGGTGTTATCATAATTGGCAATCGGATGTGAATGTAAGTAAGTAATCTCATCATCGATAATAGTTGTTGATTTCCTTTCCTAGAGATCGTCAGAAAAATGGTTTTTCAAAATGTTAAAAGATGTGGGTTTTTAAAATATTTCGGAAGTTGTCCTTCCCACCATTCAATGTGTTGCAGGAATTCTCTCTTCATTCCTACCTTCACACATGTGAGACCCATAAAAAAGCCGTCTTTTTTAGTGCAATTTCATAAAACCCTTTTTGGTGAGGCAGAAGTCGAGGCGAAATGCTTATTGACCGTTTCTCAAACAAGCGTTCTCTCATTATGGTGTGGTTATTTCTCACTCAATATTTAAGAATGAGAATAGGTTCTTTAGTATTTCTAACTTCTTATTACTAGCATGCGGAAAATCTATGTCCTCATAACTCTTTGGATGCTTGGGACGCTGGAACGCTTTGAAGTTGTAAGTTTTAGTTTGATTTTCTCTAGGACTAGCAAAGTCTAAGTGCGGGGGAATTTGATATGTGTATAATACACCGTATTTACTATCTATAGAGTTTATGCTTTCTTTGCTATTTTACTTGTAAATTATGTATTTTACGCGTGTTTTTGAGTTATTAGGTACTCTGGAGTCACACGGAGAAAAAGAAGAAGAAACCACCAGATTTGAACTAAAAGGGAAAAAAGGCCATTTCACAAACAAGCACTATTGAGAGCCTAGCTAAGGTTAAGGGGCAACTCTATTTGAAGGAGTTCTAAATATAGTCAAGATAAGGTTAAGGGGTTGCCATAAAGAGAGGCCCTTATCAGAAGTGATCGAGTACCAATAACCACCAGCCCCAATTTATAACCCTAACTTAACTCGTTATCTTCTCAATCATTTGCACAAAGAAATAGAGATTGAGAGAAAGAAAAAAAACAGCGCAGCCGCTACTGTTGAAGTCGAGAAATTGAAACCAAGAACAGACATGGAAGATTAAGATGAATATGTGGTGATCGAAGAAATGGAGTCAGGGTTCGGTGGAATTTGAATTGAAACTGGATCTGTCGGATTTGAGGACGAGATTAAGGAATTGTTGAAACAGAAAGAAGAAATCGAATTCAAGCTAGGGTTTGATTTGTTACCGATGAAAATTGTAATGGTGGTCATTGTTCAAGAATGGGTTCTCTCTGAGATTGAATTTGTGGTGATGATTGATATCCAGCTAAGATTCGAGAAATCAGAGAAGCTGAGATGTTGTTGATGCCGTGAATGGGGTTTTGGCTGAAATTAAAGGTGGTCTAAGATGGGATCGATCTGTGTAAGAAAATAGATATGTTGTTGTGAATCGGAGATGGGTTTTGTGTGATTTCAAGTAATCAACAGAGATGGAATTGAGAGAGATATGACACTAATTCAAAAATGGGTTTGTAGTCTATCAAGGGTCTGTGGATGATTAGGGTATCGATTTGTAGCTGCTATAACTTCTGAATCCGATAATTGAAGGATTGAATTGATGGTGGTTTGAAGTAATAAGAAGTGGGTTGTCTCATAAACTGAATTTGTGGGTGTTGATGGTCAGGGTTGGTCTTGTTCCAGTACAGGAATAGAGGAAGAAGAGCCTATATGGGTTACAATGGTGGAGTTTGTGCTGTAGTGAATCAAGAACATGCAATTGGGAGATGAAGCGGGTACTGTATTGCAAATGTTGAATGAATAGATGTATGTTAGGATTGTCACAGGGAGAAGAAAAGAATGGCCTGAAATTGGCCTGAGAAAGCCCTGAAACAGAGGAAACTCTGTCCAACTCTTCCCTCTTATGAGTCAACTTAGTGACCGATCCAGCTCACTTGTCTTAGACAAGTCAGCCGAGTTAGACAGCTGACTCGATAACTGACTCGGCTGACTTCCTTCCTTTGACCCTCTTGACTGACAGTTTGACCTTCTTGACCGTTTATTTAAACAGAATCGTGACGGAATATTCTTTCAACGGCATCAGAACTCAGGTAGCCGGCGGTGATGGATTTCGGTCGATTTTCGTTCAAAAACCCAGTTTTCAGGCGACCAAATTTATAGAATTTTGTGTGGACTTCTCTCATGGGTGTGAAGACTTGGACTTTGAATTGCATGGAAAATTGGGCTTGGATTTGGAAAGAGGAGATGGAAGATTTGAGAAAGGCTTGGACTTGGAAATTGAATTGCTAAAGCAAAAGGGATTCTATTCCTTGAAAGATTTGGAGAGCATTGAAGCCTATAAATAAAGGAGTTCTCTACACTTTTAGAGATACATCTTTTGCACATCTTTACACACACAACACTTCTATTTTCTATATTCTTTGTGTGAACTCTTTAGCATGAGTAGCTAATTTTATTATTGATTGAGGATGAATTCCTAGTTCTTAACACGTTTTGAGTTTTGTTTCAAATCTACTTTGAATTTTCACATGATTATCGTTTGTTTTTACTAATAAGAGTGTTTATGATTGATTGATAGGTTGTTTAGAGTGCACGCTAAATTGATTTGTTAATTTGATCTAAAGCTAGTGAAAGTTAGGGAATACGTAATAGTTTCTAGACTCTTTACACAAGTAGAAAACACGAGACCTTGCGGAGGTATTCCGTGGAGCAATTGTGTGTAAAAACAACGCTATAAAGTGGACCAAGCGAACCGAGTCTAACTACTAGTACTAAGCCTAAATTCATAAATCTTAATGCGTTCGGGGAATTACATCTTATAAGCGAACCTCAAGGTGGTTCTTTTGAATAGAATCTGATAACTAAGCGGACCTGTTACTCAGTGAAATAAAGAATTTTTGGGTTAGCTAAGCGAACCTGCTATCCTACGGTTGGTGATAATTTGTGACTAATAAGAAGTGGAAAAGAACATAACATGAATCATTATTCTGCAACGAAGAAAGATTCCTTGATCTACTTTCTCTTATTTATAACTTTTATCTTTTTAATTGCTTTATTTACTTTCTTTTGCTTATAAAATTTAAAACCAAGACCCCCCTTTTGTGACATTATAAGACAACTAAAACCTCTTGCTCCTCGTGGGAACGAACTTGATTACACTATATTACTTGTTAATTAGGTAGTAAAATATTAATTAATTTGTTGTGGTTACGACACGCATCAGTTTCCTTCTATTATTTTGCACCTAGGTTAAATATGTTTTTGCTTTTTTACTGACCACTAATGTTAGTTGAGAACACCCATCCATGGTTTGGATAGTTGTAAGTATTTGGGCATTAATTTTCGTTAAACTACATGACTTTTTTGAGAATCCAAAACTGCGTAAACATGAATTTTTTGAGAATCCAAAACTTCCTTGCTTGTTTAAGTCTTGATGTGACATTGTTTAATTTTCGTACTCCAGTTACTCAAATTGTACAGTTGAGAATCAGCTGATGGTCTTTCTTTAGTGACATTGTTCAATCTGATCCGTTGTATGCTTTTCCTAACTGTTCCAATAGAATGTATATTATTTTTACTTACTTTATTACTGAAATCCTAAAAAAATCAAATGGTAGAATGCAAAATTTGGGTAATGTTCTTAGGAAATTTGACTAAACCCTGTTTATTTTGTAGAATTCTAGCTTTGTATATCCCAACTATATGGTTTAAAAAACCGACATCAATGAGAAAATGAGGGTCACTCCCCAAGTAAGTTATTTGTTATAGCCATCCTTTATACTTGCATATGACCGTCATTACCATCGCTTTCCTTTACTACATGGATGGGATTTCTTAGGAGACCACTTACTATTGTACGTTGATGCTTTCATGACTAGCATTAGTATTGCTTTCCTAAACGTTAGATATCACCATTTTTGTATGTAGAAATCAAATTGTCATGTTATTGTTGTTAGCCTGTTATCGTTGACTACGGTCTTTGTTTCACAACAAGTATGTGTTGTGTAGTAATGTTCTTACAATTAAAAGAACTTCAACCATTCTAATTGCACGCGCTTTTCTGCTCTTATTAGCTTGTCCATTGTGCTAATGATTATGTGTTGGGTCGTCTAAAAGAAATTGGTCACCACATAAATATAAATGGCATTGTTCCTAAAATTCACTGATTTCCAACTATACTTATTTCAGTGCGGTCACTTCTGATGAATATGTTATTCTTTAGAAATAATTATATGGTATGCATCAACAGATTGCTTGTTTTCTCGTTATTTTGGTCATTTCATTTGTCTTGATTTGGTTTTGCTTTTGTCCTGGTGTAGGCGCTACTCAAGAAAGGATGTATATTTAAAACAAGGAATACTGGACTCTTCCATGGGATAAGGCACCAATTTTTTGTGTATTTTATTGGTTACATATGAATAGACTACTTCGTGCAACTGCTGGTAACATAAATAGTATTCTTATCAGCCAACTGAAACCATATATTAGCCTTGTATACTCAATATCAACATGTTTACTAGTTGTTATCTAATAGCTTAGTCATAGTTTATTTCTAGTGATTCATGTCATTATTCAAATGACACCAGCACTATTTGGATATTTCTGTTTTAAGAGCCGGTAATGAGATTTTTGATCAACCTGCAACTTGAGATTAGTAACCAGATTTCGATTTTGAGCAACCAAAACATTCCTCACAGCTTTGTGTATATATTCTGCAATATAAAATGCCCATGGCTGGCATAGTTTTGATGTTAAATGCATTTATCTATCAGGAGGTTTAACTATCAGTGGAAACTTCAAATATATTATTATTTGGTTTCAGTGGGTTTACACGACTTCGAGAGTATTACTTGACGTTTATCCCTGCTTAACAGTGAATTTTGCATTGAACTAGTGTTATTCATACACGAAAGGTTGATTGATCAGAAGTTTGATTATTATGACTGTTTTATTTCAGGCGGGAGAGGAAGAGATGATGAAAACGATAGCATAAGGGAAGACGAAAATGCATCTTCATGCAGGTGCATCTTGGACCAAAAATACAACAAGCTATTGATATTTCAATTGAGTGCACAAAGTTGGAAAAACTCTAGGAAGTTGTTACAAATTTGTTTTGTCATGTACATATATGCAATTGACGAAGTTGGTATATTTTCAAGTTTTCGTATATTTTGAACTTGGGTAGTCTTTAGATATTGGAGTGTAAATTTAATCTAGATTTCAATATGAATGTTTACTTTTAATTTGAGTTTTACTTTTGATCTCAGTTTCATATTAAGATTCATCTGAATTAGCTTTGGATCCAGATGAATATATTTTCATTTAAAAAAAAATATGTTCCCTATATACGACTGTGCCTCACGGAGCTAATTAATAGGCTGTTGATGAAAGACGTAATCTGAAAATATAAAGGAATCTATGAAACAGTCTTTTTGGGAAATAAGACTACAATTCTAGGGATCCCGAAAACAGTCATATTTAGTGATTTTAAGTGCTTTTCTAGAAGATTTTTTTTTGCATTTTCCCCTAGTGACATATGCCATCCTCCATCTTTCTTTGGTACCAACAATACCGTTGATCCACAAGGTGAAGCACTTGTGACTATCATTCTTAATTCTAGGAGTTCTTGGACTTGTTTCTTGATCTCATAAGATTCCTCTATGGACGTGCGATAAAGACATACATTAGGAAGAAAATTCTCTCCGGTCAACATAATTTCATGCTCCACACTCCTCTTTGGCGGTAACCCTGTGACATCAGAAAATAAATCCTTGTATTTCAACTTTAACCTTTCTATGTCGCCTTCTTGTTGTGCAGTCAAGGCTGCCAAACAAACTATACTCGACTTATCCTCAAGAGAACGGATCACAAGGATAATGAACTTTGTGCTAGCATTCACTAACCGCTTAGCCTGAGTGGCTGTAATCAAGCTTGATCCCTCTAGAGGAGAATCTATAGCCCGAATCACAAAACTTTCTCCATCTTTGGTAAAGGTATACTTTTGTCCTCTCCTGTGTATAGTTGCATCTCTATCCCATACGTAAGGACTACCTAGAACTACTTGCCAGACATCCAAAGGAACTACGTCACATGTAACTTCGTCAATATATGACTCATCTAGAGCAAATTTGAACGTGCATTGTTGTGAAACTTATAAGCCCCCTTCCTTTTGAAGCCATCCTAAAGGGTATGGTTTAAGATGTTTGATAGTCTTGAATCCTAAATTCTGCACCAAAGAATATAAATGTAAACTCTTCTGACTTCCCGGGTCAATAACAACATTAACTAGTGATGTTTTAACTTGCATCTTCACTGTGAAGAGTCTCTCCCTAAGATCATCCTTTGAAGGTGTTTCTTTTGTCCTTGTCATAAGAGAAAGCTTTGAATTGGGTTCCGTTAGTCCATGGACTTCTTTTGGAGTTTGAGCGACTAGTGATGCCTTCTTGGTTTCTTTCCTCTGCAACCCTTTAGGTTTTATATGAGGGTTCTTAACCCAACACTTGTCGATAACGTGACTTATTTGTTTGCAATGGGTGCAAGTCAAACCTTCCTTGTCACTAAACTTCCCTTCTTCTTTGATCCTTTCACCTCCTTTTACAGTGGTACCTCTAGATTTCGCCTTAGTATTCCCGTTTGAATCAGATTTCTTAAGCCTGCCTTCAATCGCATTAACTTTTATACTTGCTTCGGAGATAGAATCCCTTGAAAACATCTTCAACTCCTTCCGTATATACTCATGTAACCCAGAAATATATTTCATAAAGATAACATAATCACCCAAGTCTAAATCCAAAATCATAGCTTGATTCTGAAATTCCAAAGTATATTCTTGCACGTTTTGGTTGTAAGTCTGCTTCAAGTTGTACCACTTGAACCATCTTTCCTCAAGGTAGCCAACCGGATAAAACTGTTTCCTTACAACTGCCTTGAATCTTCTCCATGACAATACTCCTTTACCTAGGTTTTGTCTTTGATAAGCTTTCCACCAGGTTAGAGCATGCTTTTGTAGCTTCAATGCCGCGAAAGCAATCTTTTCCTTTGAACCATATTTAAAGAAGGAAAAATACGTCTCTAGACGTTCAATCCAATCATCCAATTTTTCTACATCGACACTCCCATCGTAAAGTGGAATATCAACACCAAAATCAATTTTCAGATTCTTACCATGAGGTTTAGTTGATGTAGGACTTTTAAGAAACTCACTTTTCTTCTTTTATTCATCCTCTTCTTCTTCCTCTTCTTCTTTTGAATCGTCTTCTTCCGATTCATCTTTTTTTGAAGCTTCAGGTGAAGGTGTAATCTTTTTTTTCATCTTCGACTTTGGTGTATGAGAATGAATACATTCAGTCAATTCTTCAAGGGTGGTTTTAATCGACTTCATGTCTGTTTGTAGCGTAGACACCTTTTCTTCCATAGTCTGTGGTTCGCTATGCTTGGGTTCATCATCTGACTTTGTCATCTTTGATCCCCTAGTTCTCCTAACGTCTTCTAACTTCTCGAGTACCTCACCAAGCTTTATGTAGAGAGATCTAGTGAAAACCATAAACCACAGGGATTTACCCTAAAAATGAACCTTGCTCCTGGTAACAACTTGATACGTTTGATCTCTATACCTTGGTAGCTATCACTACCTTGAGAATCAGCTGATGGTCTTTCTTTAGTGACATTGTTCAATCTGATCCGTTGTATGCTTTTCCTAACTGTTACAATTGAATGTATATTATTTTTACTTACTTTATTACTGAATTCCTAAAAAAATCAAAGGGTAGAATGCAAAATTTGGGTAATGTTCTTAGGAAATTTGACTAAACCCTGTTTATTTTGTAGAATTCTAGCTGTGTATATCCCAACTATATGGTTTAAAAAACCGACATCAACGAGAAAATGAGGGTCACTCTCCAAGTAAGTTATTTGTTATATCCATCCTTTATACTTGCATATGACCGTCATTACCATCGCTTTCCTTTACTACATGGATGGGATTTCTTAGGAGACCACTTGCTATTGTACGTTATTGCTTTCATGACTAGCATTAGTATTGCTTTCCTAAACGTTAGATATCACCATTTTTGTATGTAGAAATCAAACTGTCATGTTATTGTTATTAGCCTGTTATCGTTTACTACGGTCTTTGTTTCACAACAAGTATGTGTTGTGTAGTAATGTTCTTACAATTAAAAGAACTTCAACCATTTTAATTGCACGCGCTTTTCTGCTCTTATTAGCTTGTCCATTGTGCTAATGATTATGTGTTGGGTCGTCTAAAAGCAATTGGTCACCACATAAAGATAAATGGCATTGTTCCTAAACTTCACTGATTTCCAACTATACTTATTTCAGTGCGGTCACTTCTGATGAATATGTTATTATTTGGAAATAGTTATATGGTATGCATCAACAGATTGCTTGTTTTCTCGTTATTTTGGTCATTTCATTTGTCTTGATTTGGTTGTGCTTTTGTCCTGGTGTAGGCGCTACTCAATAAAGGATGTATATTTAAAACAAGGAATACTGGACTCTTCCATGGGGTAAGGCACCAATTTTTTGTGTATTGTATTGGTTACATATGAATAGACTAATTCGTGAAACTGCTGGTAACATAAATAGTATTCTTATCAGCCAACTGAAACCATATATTAGCCTTGTATACTCAATATCAACATATTTACTAGCTGTTATCTGATAGCTTAGTCATAGTTTATTTCTAGTGATTCATGTCATTATTCAAATGACACCAGCACTATTTGGATATTTCTGTTTTAAGAGCCGGTAATGATATTTTTGATCAACCTGCAACTTGAGATTAGTAACCAGATTTCGATTTTGAACAACCAAAACATTCCTAACAGCTTTGTGTATATATTCTGCAATATAAAATTCCCATGGCTGGCATAGTTTTGATGTTAAATGCATTTATCTATCAGGAGGTTTAACTATCAGTGGAAACTTCAAATAGATTATTATTTGGTTTCAGTGGGTTTACACGACTTCGAGAGTATTAATTGACGTTTATCCCTGCTTAACAGTGAATTTTGCATTGAACTAGTGTTATTCATACACGAAAGGTTGATTGATCAGAAGTTTGATTATTCTGACTGTTTTATTTCAGGCGGGAGAGGAAGAAATGATGAAAAAGATAGCATCAGGGAAGACGAAAATGCATCTTCGTGCAGGTGCATCTTGGACAAAAAATACAACAAGCTATTGATATTGCAATTTGAGTGCACGAAGTTGGAAAAACTCTAGGAAGTTGTTACAAATTTGTTTTGTCATGTACATATATGCAATTGACGAAGTTGGTATATTTTCAAGTTTTCGTATATTTTGAACTTGGGTAGTCTTTAGATATTGGAGTGTAAATTTAATCTAGATTTCAATATGAATGTTTACTTTTAATTTGAGTTTTACTTTTGGTCTCAGTTTCATATTAAGATTCATCTGAATTAGCTTTGGATCTAGATGAATACATTTTCATTTAAAAAAAAAAAAATGTTCCCTATATACGATTGTGCCTCACGGAGATAATTAATAGGCTGTTGATGAAAGACGTAATCTGAAAATATAAAGGAATCTCAGAAACAGTCTTTTTGGGAAATAAGACTACAATTCTAGGGCTCCCGAAAACAGTCATATTTAGTGATTTTAAGCGCTTTTCTAGAAGATTTTTTTTTGCATTTTCCACTAGTGACATATGCCATCCTCCATCTTTCTTTGGTACCAACAATACCGCTGATCCACAAGGTGAAGCACTTGGGACTATCATTCCTAATTCTAGGAGTTATTGGACTTGTTTCTTGATCTCATCAGATTCCTCTATGGACGTGCGATAAAGACCTACATTAGGAAGAGAATTCTCTCCGGTCAACATAATTTCATGCTCCACACTCCTCTTTGGCGGTAACCCTGTGACATCAGAAAATAAATCCTTGTATTTCAACTTCAACCTTTCTATGTCGCCTTCTTTTTGTACATTCAAGGCTTCCAAACAAACTATACTCGACTTATCCTCCAGAGAACGGATCACAAGGATAATGAACTTTGTGCTAGCATTCACTAACCACTTAGCCTGAGTGGCTGTAATCAAGCTTGATCCCTCTAGAGGAGAATCTATAGCCCGAATCACAAAACTTTCTCCATCTTTGGTAAATGTATACTTTTGTTCTCTACTGTGTATAGTTGCATCTCTATCCCATATTTAAGGACTACCTAGAACTACTTTCCAGACATCCAAAGGAACTACGTCACATGTAACTTCGTCAATATATAAATCATCTAGAGCAAATTTGAACGTGCATTGTTGTGAAACTTGTAAGCCCCCTTCCTTTTGAAGCCATCCTAAAGGGTATGGTTTAGGATGTTTGATAGTCTTCAATCCTAACTTCTGCACCAAAGAATATGAATGTAAACTCTTCTGACTTCCCGGGTCAATAACAACATCAACTAGTGATGTTTTAACTTGCATCTTCACTGTGAAGAGTCTCTCCCTAAGATCATCCTTTGAAGGTGTTTCTTTTGTCCTTGTCATAAGAGAGAGATTTGAATTGGGTTCCGTTAGTCCATGGACTTCTTTTGGAGCTTGAGCGACTAGTGCTGCCTTCTTGGTTTCTTTCCTCTGCAACCCTTTAGGCTTTATATGAGGGTTCTTAACCCAACACTTGTCGATTACGTGACTTATTTGTTTGCAATTGGTGCAAGTCAAACCTTCCTTGTCACTAAAATTCCCTTCTTCTTTGCTCCTTTCACCTCCTTTTACATTGGTACCTCCAGATTTATCCTTAGTATTCCCGTTTGAATCAGATTTCTTAAGCATGCCTTCAATCGCATTAGCTTTTATACTTGCTTCGGAGATAGAATCCCCTAAAAACATCTTCAACTCCTTCCGTATATACTCATGTAACCCAGAAATATATTTCATAAAGATAACATAATCACCCAAGTCTAAATCCAAAATCATAGCTTGATTCTGAAATTCCAAAGTATATTCTTGCACGTTTTGGTTGTAAGTCTGCTTCAAGTTGTACCACTTGAACCATCTTTCCTCAAGGTAGCCAACCGGATAAAACTATTTCCTTACAACTTCCTTGAATCTTCTCCACGACAATACTCCTTTACCTAGGTTTTGTCTTTGATAAGCTTTCCACCAGGTTAGATCATGCTTTTGTAGCTTCAATGCCGCGAAAGAAATCTTTTCCTTTGAACCATATTTAAAGAAGGAAAAATACGTCTTTAGACGTTCAATCCAATCATCCAATTTTTCTACATCGACACTCCCATCTTAAAGTGGAATATCAATACGAAAATCAATTTTCAGATTCTTACCATGAGGTTTAGTTGATGTAGGACTTTTAAGAAACTCACTTTTCTTCTTTTCTTCATCCTCATCTTCTTCCTCTTCTTCTTTTGAATCTTCTTCTTCCGATTCATCTTTTTTGAAGCTTCAGGTGAAGGTGTAATCTTTTTTTTCATCTTCGAGTTTGGTGTATGAGAACGAATACATTCAGTCAATTCTTCAAGGGTGGTTTTAATCGACTTCATGTATGTTTGTAGCGCAGCCACCTTTCCTTCCATAGTCTGTGGTTCGCTATGCTTGGGTTCATCATCTGACTTTGTCATCTTTGATCCCCTAGTTCTCCTAACGTCTTCTAACTTCTCGAGTACCTCACCAAGCTTTATGTAGAGAGATCTAGTGAAAACCATAAACCACAGGGATTTACCCTAAAAATGAACCTTGCTCCTAGTACCAACTTGATACGTTTGATCTCTATACCTTGGTAGCTATCACTATAAAGGTGAAATTCAATATAATAATAGACATGAAACTTAGATGAGCACAGATTAGAAGTAGTGATTCGAAGAAATTTATCTTCTCTAAATTATGAACAAGAAAACGATTACAATTCTCCCTTTGTTACGCTCACAATCTCTCTAAACAGTAGTTAACCCTAAACTATTTTCTAAGCTTGCTTTTAAAATAATTAATTGTCTCACAAACTTCTCTAGGTTTTCTGTGTGTTTAGTTAACAACCAAACCTCTCTATTTATAGACTTTATCGTACTCAGCCGACTAGGTCTTCTATTAGGAATCTATTTCCTAAACTAAGAGTGTTGCATAAAACAAACTCTTTCCTAATTAGGAATTCTGCCTAAACAAGGATTCCTTCCTAGAATAGGATTCTTCCCTCAACTTAGCTTGAGGTTAACTAAGTTCTCTAAAGGAGTACGAATACACCTGTATCACTTATTGGGTTTTGGAAGACAACAATTTTTTTTTCCTTTTTATTTTTTATGAGTTTAATTGTAGCTTATTTGGTTATTGTTTTTAATATTTTAATATTTAATCCTTAAAGAAAAGAGAAAGAACAAAATCTCTCGAAATATCACCTATTTAGGAGAGACTTTTTTTTATCCATTTACGGTATGTTTTGTAATAAAAGTTTCTACAAGGATCTCAAAACTATAAATCATTGGTAGGCATTGGACATGGCACCTTTACAGTCGGGCAAGCAGCGCTAAGGGATGCCTCAGGTAAGATATCGAAGCACGAGAAAGCGTGTGTTGACAATGGGCATGCTTTCGTCCCCTTTGCTTTTGATACTTTTGGTTATTTGGCTCCAGAAGCGGTTGGATTACTCAAGAGGGTCCAGAAAGTCATGCACAACAATGTCATGACTCCTGGTTCATGAGATTTTATTTTTAATAAGATAGGTTTTGCTATTCAAAAAGGGCTGGCAGCACAGCTTGTTGCTCGCTTGCCTGCTATATAACTTCTTTTCCAGATACTTTTCTTTTATTTTCTGTACTTATATTCGGCTATCAATGAATTTTTATTTTTTTTCAGAAAAAAAAAAAAAACAACAACAGAGAATTATAAAGACTTTTAGAAAGTCACCAAACAATAACAGAGAATGTTTGAGTTTTTGAAGAACTCTCTATGGACAAACTCGAATTGTTATCAGGAATGGACAGAAAACTCGAATTGTTGTCGGGATCGGACAGAAAACTCAAACCTTTGTATTTCTCGGCCAATTGCTCCAGTTTATTGCCCTTGACTGGCTGGCGGTTGCATATTTGCCCGACATAGCATTAGATTACTTCCAAAGTGGATTTTGTGAGCTACGTGTAAATACAAAAAATCACAATTTTCTTAATAAAATCGTCACGGCTTCTTTCGGGACTTCTATCCATCATCTCTCTCAAGTCATTCCAACGCGTTTCTCCTTCGTCTGTCCCTCGTATCCGACACCCCAGAAAAATCAAAATTTGGGGGAAACTCGATTTCTGGATCATCAGATCGCTTCGATCCGAAGCCCTTATTCGTCCAATTTCATCAATTATCGTCTTCTAAACTCGGTATCTATCTAAATTTTTCTTGTTTGATTTCCCAGATTTGGGTTTCTAGGGTTTTTGTTTGCTTTATTCTGATTCTTTGTGTATTCGCAGGAGGAGGTGCAATCATCATGTTTTCCAGGATGTTTGGTAAACCTAAAGAGGATTCTAGTGCCTTAACAACGTTAGATAAATTGAATGAGGTAATTATACTTACTTCCCTTTGATTCAATTTTTTTTTTTTGGTATAATTCACTAGATTTTTTGTGGTTTGAGTGTGATTTTAACTTAATCTTGATGTGGGTTTCTGAGGAATCATGTTTTTGTGGAAAGATTTTTGTTCATTATGTTGTGATCTGTACTAGGTTATTTATTGGTTTTTTAGGCACTTAATGATACTAAATCACTAACTTATATCAAAGATTATGGGTATCAATGATCTATATGCAGCTGTTTAGAAGTCTATAGCTTTTAATTTTTGGTTTTATTGTCTCGTACATAGTCGTTTATTCTGAACTAACTAGCACCTCCAATCCTGTTGAAATATTGACTGTCGAGTTGCAAGGTTATGGCCAAGAGGTTTAAATTTTATTAGCAGGTATTAGTATCTGACGCCCTCTCAGGGCACCACTTAGGTTGTTGAATTTACTTCTTTTTTGGTGGTGGTTGAAAAGATTGAAAGAAATTGTGTTGCCTTTTGAGTGACAAGGTTATGGCTAAGAGGTTGAAATTTTCATCAACAACTATTTGGGATGATATATTATGGCATTGCATGTGTAGTAGTTGTCTAGTTGGTATGTCCAATTCAAGACTTCACTTGTGCCTAGTAAAACTTTGAGACTGAGTAACATGACCTATGGATTTGCTTTGTTTGGTTTGTATCTTCTAGTGTGTGTTTTTCTTGTAAGCGTAGATGATATATGCAACTTATGTCATCGCTCAATGTCTCATTCTGTGAGGCAGATGGTTTGTTGGGTTAAAGTGACTTGTTGTCATCATCACATCATTTTCTTGCTGCTGTTTCCTTAGTTTGTGAGCGTTTGTGAGACAGAACCATATTGAGTCTTTTCCTGTGTTTAATGTATTGATTGTCATTTCAAGTACACACTGACACATGTATGCTTTTATGTAGACACTTGAGATGTTAGAGAAAAAAGAGGCTGTCCTTCTAAGAAAGGCTGGACAAGAGGTCGAGAAGGCCAAGGAATACACGAGAGCTAAGAACAAAAGAGGTACAAAACTTACTTTGTTATTGTTTTTTTCTTTTGAACATCACAGTAACTTGAGATTTATCATGTTCATATGGGACAACAGTACAAGTATATGCTGGTTTTGGAACACTTTTCTTTTGTGTGAATCAGTTATTGCGAGTAAATTTATTCTTCATGGGTTCTGATTTTATTTTATTTTGTAGCTGCAATACAATGTTTGAAGAGAAAGAGATTGTACGAACAGCAAGTTGAACAACTTGGAAATTTCCAACTGCGAATTCATGATCAGGTACATATGGTTTACTATAAGCGAATTTCAAACACTGGCCATAGTGAACCCATTTTTTATAAAGATTCTAATGTTTGCTTTACTCTTGTCCTAAATTTAGATGATCATGTTGGAAGGAGCAAAAGCTACACATGAGACTGTTGATGCGTTAAGAAGTGGAGCTGCTGCAATGAAGGCTATGCAAAAAGCAACGTAAGTAGATTCTCTCTCTCTCTCACCCAATGTCGTTGCACGGAAGTAGATGTCACACTCGCTCATTTGTACATATATATGTCAATATAGTTACCCTCGAAAAGTCTTTTACTCAAATCGTAACTGTATTACAGAAACATTGATGATGTCGACAAGACGATGGATGAGATTAATGAGCAGACCGAGAATATGAAGCAGATTCAGGACGCGTTGTCAATGCCCATTGGAGCCGCTGCCGACTTTGATGAGGTAATCTTTGACATTTAATTTGTGTTCAGACTTAAATTAACCTTAACCAGAGAGTGGTAGTTAAATTATCTTTGTTGGTTGCAGGATGAGTTGGAAGCTGAACTCGAGGAGTTGGAAGGAGCAGAGTTGGAGGCACAACTTCTAGAACCTGCAACCCAAACTCCTGCAGCCCCAGTATATGTACCGGCAGGAAGGCAACCAACACGACCTGCTACTCAGAAGAACAAAGCTGAGGAAGATGAGTTGGCTGCACTAGAGGCAGAGATGGCTCTCTGAACAGGTACTTATCTTCTAGTCTTTTATTCTCATCTTATAGAAAAAAATCAGTTATGGAAAGAAGTAGAGCTACAAAAAAGGTTCCGTGTTCCTTTAAGTGTTTTGTTTTTCTCAGCTTCAAGTTACTAGGAATACCCAAGTATAGGGGTCCACATGCTTTTCTAGATATGAATTATCTGTGTCTGGGCTGTTAAGCCTGTTTTTATGTCTTTTGTCTTTTCATTCGAACACGGTTTTTTTTCTGTAACTCGCTCCCTCAATTCTTTCATGGATATAGAAAACTTTTTGAACAGAACAGACATTTAACCAAAAATGGTAGTATATCATGTAAGCTAGCTGATTTAGGTTTTTTTTTTTTTTTTTGGTATATAGCAGGTTCTATATCAGGCCTAGAGTTACATAAGAATCATGTAAAGATTGGGTTGGTGGGAAGATGTCGGTCAGACAGCTACCACTCCATTCACATTCACATAAACATTGGGTGTTAAATGTTGCATTTAAATGCGAAGGAAGATAAGATTGTACAAAGAGCTTTATATAAGTAACAGACAAAATTTATTTCTTAAATTTCTGAATTCTGGTCGCAGGATCTATGGAAGTTTCCCTGTTTTCTCTTCTTTTTCCTCTGTATAATTATCTGGTAATTGTTTTTTCTCGGTTTTATGTATTTGATGTTATATCTATGAGGTTGTATATGGTAGACCTTACAGCAAATTAGGAAGTTAATGCAGTTTTGTAGCCCACAGTATGGTGTCTGCCATTGTGGATCTCCTTACTGTATCTATTTGGTCATAGATGAACAGCTTCTTAACCCCACAATATGATGGCTGCTATTTCATATCTCCTTGCTTCTTTACTCTCCCAGAATGTTTAGCTTTCACTTTGCAGTATTTTGAGAATTTTCTGTTTTATCATCATATATAGAATCGGAAGCTTGGTAAATTCGAATATCCGCAGAGAAAAGAAGAAAAGATAAAAACCCTGAAGGGCCTGAATAAGTCCAAGTGCTATGTGCTAAGCTGTATTTATTTGGCCATGTTTTCCTTGCCAGAGGAACAGAGAATGACAAGAATGGAGACATACCCCATCAATTCACAATCCTCACTCTGTAACTTTTAACTGTTTCCTCTCTATGTTCATTTCTTTTTACCTCGTACAAAAAACATGGGAAAAGGCATCATATTATTGAGTTTCAAAAAAAAAAAGGCGTCATATTATTGTGAACGACGATGTTGCTAAGAAATACTTTACTGTTTTTTACTTACACCCAGGTATCTATGAAAATTGACCAACCTTCATAACCTGCAATTGGCACATGAAACTTTCGCAACCTATGTATATATCCTGCCAACAAACTTTTGGAGCTTTTTTCTGGGTGGGTGGTCTTGGTTAATACCCATTTCCGCACCTACCTATGTACGGATGTTGGCCACCAAATAGGAATATTAAGATGTTAACTATAACTACAATGAAAATTAAAGAAAATCAATGTTGTTTTGGGATTATCCTCTTGTATTATGCATTATTCTCCGTTTATATAGACATTATCAATGGGTCCATGGCTGATACAGTAGCACCAACCACCAGGAATTGGGGTTCATTGTTTTTAATGAAGGCGGCTTACGGGCAAATTTTCTAATCGTTTTTGTTTTTTGGAAACAATAATGTACCTTACAGGATCCATTTTTTCTGTTAAACAATGGTTTACCTTGACAACTTGGAATGTCAAATTACAAACACATTGATTTCATTTTGCAAAGCAAGTCAGCTTGGAACTTAAGCTAAAACACAATTATTACAGCCAAGACTTCATAATGATAAATAGATATTCATTTTATGAGGATGAGGATTAAAATTGATACAATATTTAATGATGATTTACTTTTCTTGGTGAGCAAATTCTGAAATTCAGCAAGACTGCTACAAGGGTCACCGAGACTGTTTGGGGTGTTCCAAAATTCATGTAAAACAAAATAAGTCCAAGCGATGGATTGGTACATCCCCAACTAAATTGGTGACCCCTTGTAGCAATGGTGAATCTGTGGTCTAAAAGTTAGGCATCTGGTCGAAAATTTAAGCAGGGCCAAGATCCAAGGTATCAAAGGGGAAAAAAACAAAAATCCCACTATGAAAGTAGACGAGCAAATAATAAAAATAAAAATTAAATAGAATTATATGAAATTCCCATAACTGCAATCTGAAAGCGATAAGCTGGACAACTGACACACTTAACCATAGTTGCCTCCACCCTTTTCAAGGATCCAATGACAAATAGTAGACTGATCTGTCTCATGCAAAACTCACTATATATCTAAGGATTTCACTTGTCTGTTTCTTGGTAACTTCATTGTGTTTTGGCTAATTTGTCTCAATTTGGCAAAACACGTGTTTCATTCATCAAGAGTAACTTTGCTAGGGGAAAAAAAAAAGTGTATAGTAAATTTGTAATTACCCTTACTGTAGTAACTTTACTTACTTGCTTACTTGTCTAAACTTTGACTGAGCCTCTCTCTCTTATTTCTCTCGTCATCAAAAAAGAAGAAGAAAAAGGTGATGGAAAATATTATATTACATAGTCAAGCTTAGTTCCTGTTGATAAAAAAGTTTTTTTTTTCATCTTTTTCTCACCCCTTTAAAGCAGAAGCATCCCAAACTTCATTTCAAACAAAGACAGACATCTGAAATTTTTTCTTTTGGCTCTGAGAGACAAAGAGAGAGATGGGAAGAGCACCTTGTTGTGACAAAGCTAATGTGAAAAGAGGTCCATGGTCACCTGAAGAAGATGCTACTCTCACAAACTACCTTGAGAAAAATGGCACTGGTGGAAATTGGATTTCTCTACCTCAAAAAGCAGGTATAAATTCAAAAACCATTTCAACTACATTTCTTGATCTTTTCCTTATGCTTCTCTAAAGATATGATCAGATTATGCAACTCAATGATCTCTCAGTTTCGCAATTCTTGATCATTTTGATTATCTTTTTCTCTCCAAATTCTCTTAACTAATAGTCCAACTTTGTGTTATTAGGCCTAAAGAGGTGTGGCAAAAGTTGTCGTCTAAGATGGCTTAATTATCTTAGACCAGACATAAAACATGGAGGGTTTACTGAAGAAGAAGATAAAATCATATTTTCTCTCTACAAAAGCTTAGGAAGCAGGTACTGATCATAATTTTTTGTCGAATTCTGTACACATTGAATTTTCTTGTTAACTATTCCTTGAGTAGTAATATTTTATGGTTTGTGGGGTTTTTGTATAAATGTATGATTATTAGGTGGTCAGTCATTGCATCAAAGCTACAAGGAAGAACAGACAATGATGTGAAGAACTATTGGAATACAAAATTGAAGAAGAAGTTCTTTGGAAAACCCATTCATCACCGTACAATCAACAACAGTAACATGGCCACCACAAGCAACAGCACTCAACATATTCAACTCAGTTCGTTGTCGGATCATGTCAATAACAGTAGCTACGGGTTCTCGAATCAGAATTACTCTTCAACGTTACCGTTTGTCCAAGTTCATGGCCAAGATGAAGGTATTGTTAAGGCAGAACAACCAAATCTTCATTTTCCATTACCAAGACTCATGGAACCATCTGAATTTGATTACAATATTGTTTCATCATCTACAACATCTCATCAACAAGAAGTTTCGGGTTCAGGGGTGGTTCCTTTACTTCCCACATCTTCAACATCATCAATAGGGTTTAGTGACAACTATATGTCATACTCCGGTGGTAATAATAATGATCTTAGTGCCACCACCACCACTGTTGAAAGTTATGATGATGGATTTCTAATGGGTTTTGGTCTTCACTATCCTTACTCATCATATGATTTTCTTCAAGATTTCAGCAGTAACTTTCATGAGAAAACTAGTGAAGAAGAAGTGGTTGCTTCAAATTCTACCAATGCTAGTAGTACTTTTTATGCTAATTTCACTTCCAGTGTTACAAACTAATTTAAGAATTTTCAATGTAATGGGTTTCAAGATTATGATGAATATAATTATTAGAATTTGGTTTTTAGTTTTTGGACACAATATATAGTATTCTAGCCTAGTCTTGTTATTATTCTTTTAATAGTATTTCATGGAACATATGATGGAAGCCATAATAATAGTTCAAGGAAGGGGGATTTGGTCTTTACCCATGTGTTGTTTTGTGTGTGTGTATGTGATCATCATGATCAGCAAAGAAGATTCTGCAATGTTGTGTGAGATGACTAGTCAGTAGTCATGAAAGTTGCATGGATGGCTAATTCAAAGCTTAAGAAAATGTCTACCTCAAAAGAAAAACACTTTCAAACATCATATAAAGTATTCTATGTTACCATACTTATGTAATGTTTTTCTTTTTCTTTCTTTCTTTCTTTTTCTCACTTTTATTTTTCATTTCATTACAATTTGAAAATTGGAGTCACTTTTGTTAGACTGTACTGCAAAAGAAGAAGCATGATGCAATACATTAATATTGAGAGCCTTTGACCATAGTCAACATGGTTGACTCCCCAAAGACCAATATAACATAACTCATCAAACACCATTAAAAAAAATCATCCATAAAAATTCAATCAGGGACAGACCCAGAATTCTACAATGGGTAGAGCTGGAATGTTATTAGCGCAGAGCCGTCGAAGGCTGCAATTTTTTTTCCCTGAAACTAGCTATGTAGTTAGTGGCTAATAGTGTTTGACACAATAAATACTAGATATGCAGATAACTAAATGCTAGAACGAACAAAATCATTGATGTAAAAATGACAATGGATAGAAGTTAATAGTTTACCGAAGAAAAGTGCGCTAAGGAATGGGCAACTATCACTTTAGACTGGGCTAGAAATCACATTTCTAACAAATACATGTACTAAAAAAATTTCTTCACCTGTGAGGGGGCGGGCTAAAGCCCCACTTAGCCCCTCATAGGTTCGTTTGTGAATTCAATATTGGTTTCGAACTCACATTAATGATATCGAAACACCGTCAATTTCGGTGATGCCCCGTAGACGAGAAAAACAAGAGTTGGAGATGCTCAAATTGAAATGCAGTCTAAAGTCTGACATCTATCTCCACTTAGGTACCCTATGGCCTATATAGGTTTGTACCGTATATGACCCAAACACAAAACAAATGTACAAAAGATAGGTGTAAAAGCCACCGTAGATAAAAGGGTTGCCTACCCTAAAAGAACAAGTTGAAATCTTTTTTGATTTTGATAGGACTCTCACAAGTAAAATGGTTTTTAAATTGGTTCAAGAAAGTGTGTTGTTATGAGGAGACGTAATTGACGAATAGCTCCCAAAAAGATTTGGATTAAGATTTTCTAATAGTAGTATAAACCATAAAGTGCTAGGTTTGATTTTAAAAGTAATAAGTTAGATAATCAAGGTAGTGTTTGGAAGAACACTCTTTGGAGTGATAACAGAGGTATTTACCACTACTTAAATGAATAGTTTCGGAATGAAACAAACAAGGGTTTAACAAAAAGAAATCAGTAGTCATTAAGGTCAATAATCTTAGTGAAATTCCAATCAGCATTAAAAAACTAGGGATTAACTTGCACCTATGAAAAAGATAGCAAGTTAATCTTTAAGGTCAAAAACCCTATCAAAATGTTAGCTAACAAAGAGTCTTTTTTCTTCTTGAATTTTACTTGAAATTCCAAGATTCTTCTATTATTGGTTATATCTAGGAGATAATAAACTAGGGAAAAAAATGAAATGCACTGCTCAATTCGATAATACCCATTTCTTGGATCTGTTGTTGCCTAGTAGGAGCCTAAATATGGGCTTATTGTCATCACTCAGCAGCTTGACTTTAATGCCATCACTTGAATCATTCTTGAATTTTTATCCCGATTCTTAGAACTTCAATCAAATCAAGGCTAGGGAACTATGGTTAGGAGTTTCTAAATGTATGACCAGTCTAAATTATAGGAGCTGTTTAAATACAGTAACTTGGAAAAGGAAGCTTCTCTATTCTGACTTAGTTAAAATTATATCAAAGATAAAAATATTAGAACTTAGTTGTGTGCAGCTAGTTAACAACGACTAATTTTGATTTCCGACTTTAAGTCAGTGATGTAAACGATCAAAACTCTTATCCATACAATTATATAAAGGTTTACTCGTTAAGCAATGTAGATTCACTGTAGTACCTGAAACATATAAAACGTTTCCCAGCTGCAACTTGCATTATCTTATACAGGTAATGGACAAAATAATCAATAAGAAATATTTCAGATTTTATAATAAAACAGAACAATTTAAAACATGTTTTGAAATTCAGAATCTTCATCTCACCGCCCAATTGTAGCATTATAGTCAACAAACATAAGTAAACATTTTCCTTAGAATTTGTGATATTATTTCTTTCGTACATGTATAGATACAAAGATAGATTCTCAAAAGCACAAGGTTAATTCCAAGTCAATAAATAGACATTGCAATTTATCAAATACAACCAATAAGATTACTCAAGCAGCAATAATCAAGATTATATTTGGACTATTAGCCTGGCCATATGACTCAAGCTGGTAGTCGTCGATAATCTAATAGCAGACGATTCATTATTTTATCTTTGGATGTGCACAGACATACACAAGTTTTGGATGTAGCTGATTTGTCTAGAAGCGAAAGTTCATCTATGTAGAATATACTTTACTCGATTTTAACTGTATCGGGTGAAAGTATTTCATGAAACCAACAATTTCACTCGTGACTCCAGAGAACAACATTTCTAAAGCAAAGTTGCAATTTGAATACCACAAAAACACATTCAATTACAGATACCAGAAAAAGGAAATTTCAAGTTCAAACGGATTAAACATTCTGGATATGCATTGCGATGGATTCCAGCAGTCAAGCTCTAACCCATTTTTGCACAGTGAAACGTTATATAATCACATATAATCTATATATTCTTCCAGCCATACTGAATTACCTATGTATCACACTCTAGATCTGAGCAAGAACCGGGTTGACAAGCTCCAAATAATCGAAATCATCTGTTATACCGATCTGTATATATGAGTAGATGCGTTAATTAGTGGATGTAGATGTAAAATGGGTACACATGAAGACAAACATCCTCTAAACTTAAACATAAAATGGACGAGGCTGGAGCAAACAATCTGGAAAAAAAATGATCAATGTGACATGGGATAAAACTGACTTATTCTGCATATTTAAAGGTGGCAGCTATTATGTTTTTGTACAACCTGAAATTTAGGTTTCATTAATTTTTCTATCATGCAAGGGAATATCACTAGTTTCCAATGGTTTTTGTTTGCTTAGCATCAAGTAGATCTAAATTCTCAGATTAATATTTTTGTTTGATACAGGAAAAAGTTGGGCCTTGCCCAGTAGTTAGACCTAGCCAGCCCAGTCTGCCATCCCCAACTCTAGCAATCCCACCCCTCCACCTATACATAGTGAAAGGGGGTGGATATTGAACCCCTGAACTTCTTTAAAGTGATGTGGCATCAACCCCACTAGAGGGGGATTCTCAAAAGTTCTCAGATACATACATTAAGTAGGTTCTTATCAATCAAGAGAATAAATCTAACAAACAGCGTTACCTTGACTAGTACAAGATAGTTTCAATGCAACATGATAGTGTCTCTTGGTGAGAAAGTAAAATAATATCTAACTCAAGTATCTGAGGAAAATAATACCTCTGTATAAAGGTGTTCGAGCTGCTCTTTGGCCTGAGGAAAATTCTTGGAACACCACTGCCGAATTGTGAAGATGTTATCTGGGACATAGTTAACCAAAGCAAATGGTTAATGTGCATTCATATCTAGATAACCGCAAACTAGGGCGAATGAAAAACAAAAACAAATAAGAAAGTAGAATATAAAACCTGTCCATCTGTTTGCTGCTGCATGGGAGACCTCAATTGCATTTTCTGCCAATGTTAACATACATGAAGGAATCAGTATGCCTACTGCTAGAAAATGAATTAGAACAACGTGTAAAGGAAATAGAATCAGTATGCCCAGACAATATATAGAAGGCTTCGACTCTTAAGCAATAGCAAATAGGAAAAGTAAGAGATTATTAACTCATCGCTTCAAGAGTCGCTGGATCATTGTCTGCAAATTGCCCCATCTCAGTCTGTATAATCAACCACAGGTTCCAGTTAGTAGTTGCAAAAACTATGCTTCTTTATAGAGGAAAACAAAAACTAGTGTACCAAGGGCTAGAACTACCTTCAGCTCGTTATACTTGGTCTCGATGGTTTTCAGCTCAGCCAAGGCCTCCTCTCTTTCGTCCTATAATCAAGGCGTAAAAGTCATATTCACAAAGGCCCGACAGTTTGCTCATACAAAGTTTATGGTGCGGAACATTGCCTCACTAAGACCTTTAAGCACTTACAGAATCCTCCCTTCCCTTCTTTAAATTATCTCTCTGTTCAGTAAGTTCTGCTAGCCGTTTTTTGCTGTTTTTTAGATCAGATCCTAATTTGTTGGACACATTCCTCAGCTGTTTCGCAAAACCATCACCATAATTACAATGAAGACAGAATTAAGTAAAATTACTATCAGTTACGCTGAAGCTAACACGAGAATATCATTTTTCACCTGATTTCCAGCACAACTCGGAAGACTCCAAAAATAAATCTGGAAACACATAAATCCCAGAAAAATAAGTACAGAACATCATCAAGAATAACTTTCGGAGCAAACACACAGTAGAAAAACAAGTTAAAGTAAGTAACAATCATATTTCGAAAACATCATGTACTCACAGAACTTCCTATTTTATCCTTCAACACAAGATCATCATCAACTAAACTTTGTATAACATCTTTAACAGATTGGCTGATAACTCCCTTCTTAGGACCCAACTTCTCCAGTTCTTTAAGCTGAAAATCAGTACAGACACAGAACAAGACACACATTCAGCACAACATACACATCATAAGTGTCTCTGCTGCAAGACAACCATAAAAACAAAGAAACTTAACAGAATATACACATAACCTAACAATGCCCATACCAACCCAGCCATTTATACAAACAGTTCATAGACGCTATGAAAAACGTATCCGATTATCCCATATAGACTAGGTCAAGCTCAATTTAAACTATTGTAATCGATTACTCACAAGATAGAAGTCCTGGGAATCATAAAAGATTTCTAACATCTTCTCACGCTTCTCTTCCAACGATAACCCTCTTTTCTTCGACTGTACACAGACACAGAAACAACATCAGAAATCCCCAAATTAGTAATCAAATCCCTAAATTATTTACAACTAACATGAAAATTAAACCATCATACACAACCTCCTAAACATAATCACATCAAAGAGTTCAAAATCATGGCTGAAAAATCTGAGAAGTTGAATCTAGTAAAACCCTAGGTAAACAAAATCTCACTAAAACGATAGCAAAATCTTGATCTAGATCTAGGAATTTCATGTTTTACACTTATATAGAATGACTAAGATAAATTAGGGTTTCTGAAGAAGAAGAAGAAGATTTTACTCTTACCATTTTGCTTGCTAGAGGAAGGAAAAAGTGGAGCGAAAACGTTCTTCTGTTTGGCGGGATATTTCCACCGGACCCTGTTTACATGTAGAATCGGACTATGAAAGTGGTAATGGGCTCGGGTGTTGGAGCCAAATCATGGGCGATTGGGCGTAGAAGAGTCTGCTCCATAGTGCAAGAGACTGTTTGGCAACCAGCTCTCTAGATGTACAAGTAGTTCTAACTTTAAAGGTTAATATCGTGTTTGGATATCATTTAAAAGTTTATTTTTCGACATGTCAGAAGTTATATTGGGTAATATTAATATAACTTCTGGAAACAAAAACATTAATTTTTTTGTGAAAGAAATTGTTTTTGTTTCTAATTTTTTGGATTAATTTTAGCTTCTAGAGAAATAGAAGCACTAACACCTCTTAAGACAACACTATTTTTTCTTCTAAAATTCTTTCTGGTTGGTTCAAACTAACTATTGACTTTTCGATTTATTTACGAACATTTTGATTATTGCGAATACGTTACGGATGGCCTCGGAGGTTCTCTCGGCGTGTCCAATTTCCATTATTTTTGTTCACAAATGCAAGCACGGAAACATACATACTCTAATGTCAATTTGAACCAAAATTATGTTTGGGTAAAAGTGGCCATATCAAAAATAACAAATATTTACGAATTAAGGTTAGTTTTTAAAGTCTTTTTATAAAATAATAGTAATTTCTAAAAACAAAAAATTGAAAAATTAGCTTGAATACAATTAGACTCAAAATAATAATAAAATAAAAAAACTTTTCGCGATGCATAATTGTTTTTGTTTCTAATTTCTGGGGTTGATTTTTACATATGTGGAAGCACTTGAGCCTCGGGTATCTAAACATACCCTTATTTCTTTTTGGAGAGAAGGCTAAGGCTCATTTGCAGGCAATTTGAAGCTACTCTTCAAAAGTTTTTTTTTTTTTTTTTGGAGGGTACAACTAGTCATTTCTACGTGAGAGATGAGGCTTAGCGAGCCAAACACGGCGTTGATAACTCCTCACTATGTCCACTTAAAAAGGGATTTACACATTCCAAAATAAAATAAAAATAACAGATTAATCTGACAGAAGGAATAATCATCAGTCATCTCATCACATCCAATCATGGATACATGTGAAGAAAAGTTAAGTTAGTTATCTATTCATCAATAAAAAACAATATAGATTACCTAAAACAACAAACCAATAATCACTAAGAACATGCTTCGAATCGCAACCGTACACGTTGCGTAAACCCATTCGTCGATCAATGGGGTTGGGGAGGGGGGTTTACTTTTGTAGTCTGTATACAGTTGTGTTACAGTCTGGATGAATATATCCAGACAATGGTGTAATCTGTACTGCACTGACTGAGATAATAAGGTGAAGAGGATTGGATTCTTTAGTTCTCAAGTGTCCATCTCTTTATAAACTCAAACTCATCTCTTAAGTTTCATTCATACAATATCATTCTGTAGTGCAACGTTTTTCCGTTAAGGGGAAGACAGAAAGCAGCAAGGAATAACAGCAATGGAGTTGAATAGAGTTGCATCCACAGCTACCATGGCGATTTTAGCTCTAATTGTTTCTTTGGTTTTCCCTGCTATTGTAAATGCTCAAAGTACTCCTGGACCTGCCATGGCTCCTACTAGTGATGGTTTGTTTACTTAACACTTGTTCTTCTTCTTCAATTTTAGTGATTTTTTTTTTCTTCTATGTGGATTCAAAATTTCATATGTGGATTCTTCTGTATATGCATTTTTCATTTACAACTATTGAGTTTAATAGCCAGTTTGGATAGCACATGGGACATAGAAATTAACTTTTTATGAATCAAAATAGAAGTTAGAAACGGATTTATAATGCACGCGCTTTTAGTATGCATAATGTTTAGATTGTGATGAAAGCCTTCGAGTTCCTCGTTCCCGAAGTTGAATCAATTTACATGATAACAGCTATGCAGCAACTTTAGTCATACAAGAAAGGCCGTACTTAGCCAAAACTCAAAAGTGGATTTTTAACGTAAAATATACTACTAGACTTATTTTACGGCCACCCAAAGAAGGGATCATTACAATTGATATTAGCCTTTGTGATTTGTTCTAATGAAATTTTGGTTTGGATTTTTGGTTTGCAGGGGTAGCAATTGATCAAGGGATCGCATATGTGCTGATGTTTGCTGCTTTGCTCGTCACTTACATCGTTCACTAATTTATGACCAAAACAAGAAATGAGATGTAGAAACGATTTTAGTTAGGGGTATGGGACGATTTTAATTCTATTATGATGCTGTTAATCCCAATGTTTGTATGATATTTCCAAAGTTGCTTTTTTTTTTTTTTGGATACCATACCCAAATTCATTTCATTCTTATTTCCCTTTATATGTTGCCACCTTTTTCATTTAAAAAATGAAATGAGAAATTTATCAAATTGTTTATTATCATCTCAAGATACAATATCATCATGTGAAACTTTGAATAGTTTATCCCATATTGGACATAGCACCTTTGATAATGAATTTCCATATAATGAGACGTTGTCTAGAGCCTTTTCTTCCACTAACTACATACAACATTTATGCTTCAAAAAAATATAAAAAAATAACATACAACATTTGGGTAACAACTTAAGCAGAAAAATCAAAAATGAAGGTAGAACGGAGCATGCACTATAGCGGATAGCCTATATCCGAGCAAACAATGAATAAAGGATAATCCGAAAATGAAAATAGAAATAATTTAATAACCAGTTGACAAGTAAGGCAAGTGTCCTAGCTAGCAGATACTACTTACTCCATCTCAGTTGGTTAGAGCTAGCACTATGGAGAGGGATATCCCTTCCATATCCTCACTATCCCTCAAAATACCAAATTTGCATTTACTATGGTTTCCCATATTCATGTAGGGATATACACCTCTATCCCTACATGGATGATCAGATCTAATCACTCGTGTTGGGAAGAGAAATCATACGGGTACTAAGTACGCGTAGTTTTTGCATGAGTACTGAGTACCCGTTTCGTTTTTTTTTTTGTTTGACCTTTTTTTGTTAACACCTCTCTCACACCCGATCCTAACCATCCATCATTAATAACGGCTCTATGTTGTACACCGTCGGATCCCAACGGCCATTTTTTCAAAATCCTCTATAAATACCACTCTAATTCTCCACTCAAACCACACCAAATCAATTGATTTCTTATTTTCTCCTTCTTACATCAATTGATTTATTCTTTATCTTCATCTTACTATATGTCTTTGGTTTTTAGTTTTATTCTAACACTAATTTGTTTTTTATGTTAGTTTGATTCAAAATGGTACTTAATTTTGTCACACAAGAAGAGGTTGATCTTACTACTGCTTTTATTTATGTGAGTATGGACGAAATTGTGGGTTTCGTGCAAAAAAACCGCTTTGTTTTGGATACGTATTCATGAAATTTTTGCGCAACGCAATGTCAATCCATATGAAAGAGATTGGGAAGCTTTAAAAAGCAAAATGAGACATATTAAAAAAGATGTCAAAGAATGCGTGTCCATTCTTAACGCTAAATATCGGCAAACCAAAAACGGTGCGAACCACGAAGATTTGGTAAGTCTTATTAAATTTTTAAGTTTTTCCATATAGTTGGTGACAATAGCAATAAGCCTAATGTTTATATAATTTTTCAGACAAGAGATGGTCGCCTTCAATTTCAGGAACAAAGAGGACAACCATTCAAGTATGATGCATGTTATGAATTATTTAGAGCAAAGATCCCTGGATTTAATTATGAACTGACTGTGAGCCAAAACAGTGAGTTATCTGATAATCATCGTAACTTTGTATCAGTCGAAGTTAAAAGAAAAAGTAAATAAAATCTGCACATGTCCTCCACCTATTTAATGTATTTTCCCCGCCACACCAAATCAAAAATACATCGCCACGGGGCAGGGCGAAATCAAATCAAAAATGCATCGCCACGGGGCGGGACGAAGCCCAACGCATACCAAATCAAAAATGCATTGCCATGAGGAGGGACGAACCCCCATGCACACCAAATTGAAAAAAAAACTACGCACCGGTCACAAATCTAGTTAAGATTAAAGTTTTTTTTCATTTTTCTTTTGAGAGTATTGACAACTGGGCTGGGAAAAGAAGGCCCCCATAGAAATGGGCCATGTGCAGTCGAACGGCCCGGCTCTGCACATAAATTTCATTGGGACTGCCAAAGTGGGATGCGTATTTGTCACCGTGTTTTGGGACCGTAAATAACTTTATTTTTTACAGGAAGTGTGCCCAAAAACTGTGTCGATGGATTAGACGTGGGTGCAATCTTAGTTTGGCTGCGACTACTGGTTTATGTATTTATTGGACACTTGTATCTATTAGATAAGGGTAATTCCTATGGTAATGTTCAAATGAAAAGTCTTGTTGAGCCAGGTGGATGGACAAACACGTTACTCCACTATGAGAAAAGAAGTTGGCGGTTGATCACCAAACAGGCATGTCAACAGAAAAAGATGGCGTTATAAGATAAAATGAGCAGTCTACCTATACACGCTGGCGTGTGAAACAAAAACACCAACATGTTATGCACAATCTCCAGCGTGGGTCGCCCAACTGGCAATGGCTAGTTTTTCAAATTTAAAAAAGGTCGTTTTTTTCTTCAAATTTACCTCTATAAATTACCATCCTCTTCAAACAATTCACTCACAAAATTCACTTCTCTTGAATTTTCTCTTCTAAATTTATTTCAGTTTTTAGTTTTATTAGTGAAGATAATGTTTCTAAGATATGTGGAAGTTTCAAAAAGATTACAAGAGGGAAGTGCAAGTATTTGAAGTTTCTCCGAGAAAATATTCTGCGAAAAGGCAGAGAAGAGCTCCAGTTTTGAAAGTTAACAACAAAAAATTCAAAAACAAAGGTAAAACTGTCAAAGATCGCGTTGAATTGAAGATACGTCAAATGAAGATAAACAGGAGTCCAGAGCTTGTACATGATTTTATTGAAGTTGTTTAGTACTTTTTATTATTGTTTAGGTTTATATATTGTAAAATAATTGACAGTAATATCAATGAATGAAAATATTTATATTTAATTTTAAAGTATATTTCCACTTCGGATTAAGGGATATTTACTACATTTTAAACTTGCATATACCATTAAACTACATTTTAATAAACCGCAACAATAATATCAAACTACATCAAATCCGGCGACATTATCTCTGTGGAGTTCATAGCATTCAAAATGCTTAAAATCTCTTCTGGTTTCTTCAGTAAACTTGGTATGAGCGATGAGTTTCTGTAAAACAGATAAACAACAAGTTAAGATATTTATGATGCAGTTGATCGGTGAGGACAAAGGTAAGATACTCACCAGTTCTTCGTTGGATAATCCAGAATTGCTACGGTGAACCATCCACAAAAATTCTATATAATGTTTGACTACTTAGTGATGAATGCAATTTTTAGCTCTAATCTCTTACCGTTTCTTATGGTTTCGTTCCGTGACGCTACAAAATTTCTAAACACTCTTTCCCAGAAACAGTCATTGTTTAATGATCTTATCATACGATGTAACCAACATCAAACAAGAGTAACATCTTCTTCCATTGTAAAGACCGGGATAGGCATTCGAGTGTAGCACATAAGTGCTTGAGATGAACCATCTTTTAGAATTATGAAACACGCTTCGTAACGATAAGGTTTACTGTAATCTTCCTCCCAATTATCAAGAGCTGTTTGGATCACTTCATCTTCAGTTACACCGCTGAATTTTTTTCGATCAATTTCCCTTATCAGAGCAAGAAATGGCTGGCATGTAATCCTAATAGATTTAAAACGAGTATACAATCGACGAGCATCTCATTTTCCCGGGTTCCCCGTCAGTGAGACGAACATTGTAAAAACGTTCTCCCATAATGAACCGTCTTGAAAGCCCATACCAACGATTACCTTATGAAAAAAAAAATGCTTTTCATATAGTTATTACATGTTCTTTGGTTACACTAGTGGAAAATGGTGTTATTATTACCCACATCTATGACCCTCGTTGACCGTAATTTGACCTTTGTTGGATCAAAACCGTAGTTGATAAAAAAAAACACGGAAAAATTATTAATCCCTTAAAAACCGTAACAAAATATTTACTACCCATTCTGCTGCGGACAGGTGTAGTAATTTCTATAGTTCATATTTTTCCCTATATATTATAAAGAGATATTCCCTTCGTTATTATCGAGTCCCATTTTCTTTCCTCTGAGCTCTCTGGATAAGAAGCTCTACCCTATGCAGAAAACCATTTTTCCCTGTCAATAACCAAAAAACGAGACCAAATTTCTTATCTCTTTCATTGATTTTTTCTACAGGATACTACAAATCTAGGGTGGATTTGATTTATTCTCCCAAAACACATTACAGTTAATTCTTAGGTTGAATCTGGAAAATTTTCTTCTTCACTAAAAACTCTTATTTTCATGTTGATAATCTTACTGGTGTTATGGAGGTATCTAGATCTGTAACTTTCGGAAAGAGAAAAATGTATAATCACTTTCGATTTTTAATCTACACTGCTTGTAATGGTTCGATTTGTTTCAGTTTTTTGGGGATTTTTCATGAAAATGAAACTCTAGGTTTTATGATTTGGATTTTTTTATAACAGATGTTTGATTTGTTGTGTTGATTTAGTATTTGGGTGATAGAGTAACATGTTTAGTTTTACTATTTTTTCAATTGATGTTAAATGATTTTCGATTTGGGTATTTTGATAGAGAAGTATGTAATTGGATTTCTCTCTATTCGTGTGAAATTGATTTTTTTTTTGTTTATAAATTGATTGAATATGCTACTGGTGAAAGTTTAGTCAATAAACACCCTGAAAGTACCTTCGTATTCTTATGAAACTCTGTTTTAAAAGCATCATCCTCTTCCGCATTTCTTTACCTCCTTTAAGGAGGATTTAAATTGATTTTGAGTCATAGATTGATTAGGAAGAACGGGTCTGCAGAAAATTCGATCCTTAAGCAAGTTAGATGGAGATTCTTTTGTAGAGTTAAGAATAGGCTGTTGTTGCCGTTGTTTCAACCGTGTGATAAATAACTTTGTTGAATGTTAGAGTTTATGGTCGAATCGAAATTTGTAGGGAAGGAGATAGAAAATTCTCAATACAACAAGAAAACACACATCTCAGGACCAACACAAAAATGCACACCAAGTGTTCGATGGTAAGTCTGTAAGAACAGAAAAAGGGGGTACAAATTCAATTTCTTTCTTTTTGTATTTCAGTAATGGTGGGATGATTTGTTGCTGGGTATTTATTAATTTGATCATGTAGAAGGTTGTTTTTGATGTGTTTTATCAGCTAATTTTTAAACGTGACCAAAATTTATTCATTGTTACTCGTGTATTTTATGAAAACAAGAAGAAGAAAGAACACTTGTGTTCTGTTTGTTCACTAGCAGAGAGATGAAGGTTGCTGCCGTGAACTGATAGAATCAGTGGTAACTTGTAGTTGGATTGAAAGAAAAGGACCTTATTCACGTATCTGGGCATCTAAAGAACGGTCATTCCACTATCCAGGTATTGTTTGCTGAACCAAAATGCATAAATAATTCTTATCCACGTGTTCTATGAATCATAAGTGATCTGAGTATCTAGAAGACCGGCTTTTGATGGTTGGATTATAGCGGCAGATCCTTATGTATTTTTTTGAAAAAAGGATACTGCCACAATTGATTGTATTACAGGAAGTGAACCCCTTACCTCCTTAGGGGTGAAGAGCCTGTTCCAAATCCAATTGATCTATTTTAGATTGAATATGCCTCCATGTTTGGCTAATGTCCCCAGCTTATTTTACTGGACAATAGTTTGTTGTATCCTCATTGTGCTTAATAGATTTAAGTGCCACTCTATGCAGCAATTATTCCAAATATATTCTTCATAGGTGGAATTTTAGTCTCTTAACCAGTTTAAGTGACCACCATTAAGCTGTGAATGAAATCAAACTAACATTAAGATATATCCATGTTGTATCTTATGGTGCATAACATTAGCTTTGTCAATGAATCCACTCGAGGAAAGAAAAGCTGCACAACAAATAAGCAAGATGAACGAGCTTCAGGCCTGTCAGGTAAATTCCGGTGCGTTATTTTTCTTTCTATTCACTAGTGTGTTTCTCGGTTTAATATGATATAATTCGCATAAGTATGAATGGTCTTTGTTTGTTTCTCTCGTTTTTCAGTTAATACATCAAAAAATGCCTCTTGGAGAGACCTAATTGACAACCCAAGTCAGTGGACTGATAACAGGAAGGATAAACTTGATGGATTGGTGATCGCCTATTCCTCTAAATACATGACTAATATTGTGGTTTTAGTAATAGATAATAAATGTTCAACAAATGTTGGCGCAGGTAAAACAGAAGTTTCCGTTGGTGACAAGTTTATAAGCTATTAGTGCTGCGCACCTTCTTTGACATTTTCTAATTATATTCTTTGAAGCATAGGATTTTTCTAGGAGCAATGCTCAAACCCAACAGGGAAGCTCCTCCCAGGGAGTATGAATGGTCTTGTATTCCGTTGGTGAGTTTTCTTGTAAGCTTAATAGAATTTGGTTGTTTTGATTTAAATAGATGTTGGAATTATCCTGGTCTACAAGAAAATTATTTGCATTTTAGCTTGTAATTGATAGTAGTTAGACTGTCCTGTACCTTTTGAACTTTGATATTGTTACCATATGGTTTTTAGTCTTCTTATATAGCTAACTGACGGTAGTTCACTAACTTTCTTGTTTGAAAATTCAGGGAGAATGCCAAAGCAGCTAAAAATATGAATGTTGAGCAAGGTTATGTGCATGATGGCGTGGTTATTTTGAAGACCTATTTATCGAACTGCTAGTACAATTTGTTGTTAAAAGGGTTAAGGAATTGATGTTGAATCATTATCTTAATGTTAAAACTGTATCTTGCTAGTTTTAATATAAAGTATAAACTTTTCTCATTTTCTTCTCCATTAGTTTTAATATAAAGTATAAACTTTACCATTTGAGTTTGAATTCAGTTTTATTTCAGATTAATTCAGTGAGATTATTTCAGCCCTGGCCCCTGATATTGATTCAGTGCAAACAATTCTGAATCTATATTTTTTTTTATTAAAATTTAAATCTACTACCGATTGGAATGGTAATTACCCCCTTACTGTGAAAGTCGGTAGCATAATAAAGTTATTCTGTGACCCCCACTCATGAGTTGTACAATTATAACACGCTTTATCAACGACCCATACCTCTACAGTTAAAAAGGGTCATATAACTCATATTTATTACCTGCCCTGACAGTCATAGAACCGACACACACCATACTCTTAAGTTTAACATAAGATCAAACACACAAAAGTCGGACCAATTGTTATTGTTGTAGGAAATTGTCATTGATGTAGCCAATCATCCACTTAAGCCTCATCCTTGCCCAAAATGTCCGCCAAATAGAATTTCTCAAAAGTGAGATCACTATAAGAAGTCATGTTTAGGACCTGGTATATCAACACAAGAAGAAAACATGCAAACTCATTGTGTGTGTTTGAGTCATTTAAGAAGTGAAGAGATTCCTTACCATCTTCAATCTTTGGCATTGTCATAAAGTACATAGTCACATATGAAATCAAGGAGATGGGTTTCACACTTGTGACTTTGTGTACATAAGTGCTTCAACTCGTCCCGGGCAGAGAGAGCTTCTCCATGGAGTAAGAATGCGCTTTCATTACTAAATGCGAGACTCACGAAGCAGGCGAGACACAGTATTGCCAAAATGTCCTTCGCCATAAGTGTGTGATACCTTATACTTTGTCTTTATTAGCTTGCCACCAAGCTAGAATATCAAAATCCACGGTAGAAGGTTCAAAATCATCCACCAAATACCTCTCAAGTTAGGACTTTGGATTAGTGCAATTTGAACATTCATTCTACGCCTTTCTTCCTCGACTCAAGCATATCTTCAATGTTCTCTTCTTGCACACAAACTACCATCTCATCCAAACCTACTATTGTTGTTGACCCGATTACCTAAGACATCAGACAAATGCGAATTAATATTAGTACATGGTGATGATATTTAACGAGTAAAACAAAAGAGATAAGTTAAGTTATAAAGCGATATCACCTTCATCCGCATTAGCATTTGAATAAATGGTGTTGTACTCTTCATAAAGTCTTCCCATATCTTGTTTCACAGCTTTCATTACACTCCCAACCACGAAATCTTGTTGCTCATACAAACATTCAAGATCAAATTTTAGGCGACTCTTTCTCTCGAGGATCAAGCAACTTAGCAAAATAAAAACGAGTTCATATCTTCATAATCCCCAGAGTATGAGTTGTACTTTTTAAACATTACTTACGTCATCCTAGACATATGAGCATCTCGGTTTCCTAAAGCTCTAAGTCAACCAATTTGCTCATGAATCAAAAACGCCATAAAAACTCATGTGTAGTAACTTTGTGTTGAAGCAAAGAGAACCTACTTGATGTGGCATCAAAGAAGATTTTTAAACATTTTACAAGACTCTAGCATATGACCAATCTCTAGACATCGGAGCATGATGACGAGGCTTGTTCTTTTTCTTCGTATTCCGCTTTTTAGTTACATCTCCTTCACTTTGATTCACTAGAACTAACAAAATAATCTTCTTCAACAATTACAACAAGGTCATCATCTGGATTAGGTAAAGCTTCACATGTATCTTCTCTAAAAATATATTTATCTCTAAAGGTCTTGTCTTCTCTTTCTAACCTCTTGAAGACCTTTCTCATATGGAATGGAAGCTTCAAGCATTAGATATGTAGCATTCAGTGGTCTTCACATCCAAGAATACCATCTTCTTCTGATCAATCTTCTCAAGAGCAAACACATTCTTTGAACTTTTCTAACCTAGAGGAGATCCATTGACAAACTTGACAACTGATCTAATCTACTAATTGACTTGTGATACAACAACACAAGCATCTTTGACGAAAGCGCAAGAACATGCGCGCACACCTTACACGATACAAAAATGAAACAAGATATCTTGATGTAATGAAACAAGTTTAACAACTTAAGAAATAAGACGATAACTTGATAAAGTAACTTAAGCAAGTGAAATGTATTGACTAAGTATTCAACTTAAACAAGTTTAACAACTTTAGAAGTTAATTTGAACATAAAGCGCATGTATTACTAAGTATGAATGAAATAAATAAACTACTAAAGAAGAAAAGCAAAAGCTAACTGCATGTATTCAGCTCTGCTTGTTGCTCTGTCGATTGATGACACCTTGGTTTGAAGATACTCGATCGCCACCAAGTATTTGCACTGACATTGTCCAAAAAGCAATGAAAAGATCTTCTAGCCCCAATCCACAAACATTTCTCAAGCATTTTACCAATTTCCACTCAAAAGATGACCTTTGATCTGGCAAAAAAGGATGATTCTCTTTTGGAGCTTCCACTTTGAATATCAATAAAATGCCTGAGTCACACATATAGTTGAAGTTGTTTGGAGAGGTCCATGTATCGGTTGTGAGAGAGACTCTTTGTTTACTTTCCTTGAAATATTTCTTCAACTTTTCTTTCTCATCTTTGTAGATTGATAAAAGGTCTCTGTAAATGGTCATCCTGCTTGGCACCTTGAATCTAGGTTCCAACTGTGCACTATATCTTCTAAAACCTTCTCCCTCTACAATTCTAAATGGAAGTTCATCAATTATAACAAACTCAGCCAATCTCCTTCACACATATCCTTGTCGTCAGCTAATGAAACGATTGGGATGACTGTCCTGGTCTTGGTGGTGGAAACACTAAACTCTGTTGACCCTTGAGCTTCTTGTTTGGATTATCAGGACATGTGCCTAAATGTGTCTTCATGCTGGAGGTGCCATTTCCTCGAGTATCGGCTTGCAACTTCTTCTTGCAATGCTTACATTGTGCTTCTTTGTCACTGAGCCTTTCGAAATCAATCCATACTTTCGATCTCATTTTTCTATTCTTCTTGGTTCACTTTCGTGTCTGTGGTCTGTGTAGCCAGTTGTATTTCTTGTGTGGCATCAACTTTGAGGTGTTACGAAGTTGTCACTTGAGTAGACTCAGCTGCAGGGATTTGGAGGTTGGAGATGCACTGCCATCTTGCTGACTCGATAACGAAACTGAACTTGATCAACCATTACCACTTCACATTTGCAACAAACATCATTTCCAACATTTAGTTCTTAATACAACCACAAAATAAAGGATTCAACTTAAACAAAAACAACAATCTGGGAACCAATAAACATTACAATCATTTAGTTCACAACATAATTATATTACACATAATGAAATGAAACAATTAACAGAGATTGAAAAAGCTAAATAAATTCTTAAAGAGTAATTCATATATCAACAATAGCTCATATCAATCAACACCCATTAAAAATTTAAAACCCTTTTGCTCATAGTCACAAAATACATCAACAAAACCTTTTTCATAATCAATACTGAATATTGAACTCAAATCAACATGGATTCAAAAAAAAAAAAAAAAAAACTCAAATCAATAGAACTAGTTACACTGTTTCAATGTTTGGTTGACAATACTCTTTTATTGAAAAACTCAATTGCTGGTTCTGCTTTTGAAGGTCTGAGAACATAAAAAAAAAATTATAACCCTAAAAATAAACCCTAAATCAAACCATAAATCGATTGACAACAGAAATCGAATGATAATATAAATCAAACCATCATTGATGGTGAATCAAAAGAAACCCTAAAAAAAAAACCTAAAAATTGATTTAACAAAAAACAATCGGAGAAGAAGGAGAAACATAAGAAGAGAAAACACTTCTGTTTTCCACTAGTGTTAACTTGGGACCAAAATTTCTAACAAACATTTTTGCAGAGTGAGAGAGATTAAGAGTTTTAGAAAGAAGAAGAAGAAGAAGAAAATGTGAATTTGGAGATGAAAAGAATGGAATTTATAGGGCGATAAAAAAATTGGGTCGTTGGAAATTTAGTCGTTGGCGTTTAATTGGTAGTAAAACCGCGCGGCTTTACTACAACCGCCCGTTTGAATTACCAACACATATTCTTTTTGTTATAAATACAACACTAGGTTTCATTCTCAACCAAACTAACAGATTTCTTTCTTAAGCCAACAACATCCACCATGTTTTCTTAAGGCAAAACAAAGAAAATATTATGTGTCGAAGCAAAAGAGGTTTGTCCATTATGTTTCATGGATAACCACGGTCTTATAAAATTCCCTTGGATGTATTCAAAATATCCGCGGGAAGGTTTTTCACGCATCAGAATGGTGATTGAATCAAAACCGGAAAAGATCAGGTATTTGCAATGTCAAGATCCCAACTGTTCATAGGTACCATATATGCTAGATGATGCTATGAAGATTAAAGAAGAAGAATTTTTTTTTGCAACACTCTGCAAAAAAATTAAACTTATAGCCAAATTGAAGAAGAAATTATTACACTGCAAGCAATGTGGAGATGGAGATCACGAATACAAACACTTTCCACAGAGAATTAGTGGATGCTAAAATCTCGGTTGCAGAACTTTTATGTATTTGTGTACTTCTACTGAAGAAGACACATATAGAAGGCATTTCTGGAAATGCCCTAGGTTTTTTTTTGTGTGGAGTAGGATGATTAAAGTTGAAGGACAAATCGATTCCCTATGGTATTATGATATTTAGTTTGCTGTTCATTTTGTGCTATTACTATTATTTAAACCAAACATGTGGATGTCTTCATATTTGCACCATCAATATCATAAATAATTTAAATTTTTCTTTGATTAAACATTGCACCATCAATATCATAAATAAAAATATATTGCATTGGATTAAACAACAACATCATACATGATAATAGAAGAAATACATTAGATTAAAACAACCACTACATAGGCGTCAATTCTTGTCGGGTAGTGGAATTCCTAGGACAATATAGGGATCATATCTGTTCAACACCTTAAGAATGTGGAAACAAGATTGGAAGTCGAAAGGAAGTCCACCATGAGATATTTCCCACATCGTTCGTGTTTTGAGTTCCAGTTCATGTACTATTTCACCGTTGAGTTTATTTTTGTGATTCTCCATTAGTACAACGACGAATTCCGATACATGACGACTATTTAAACTAAACTGATATGCCAATACGTGAGAATCACGCCCATTAATGTTTCCCGTTTCAATGACGAACATTCTATAAACTTTATCCCAGAAACAAAACGTCAATTCGGCTACATTCTTATTGACTGCATCTTGTTATGAAAACAAAGGCTCTACAAATAACTAAACCCTCTTGTTGAGTGAATCTAACACCACGAACTCTGGGAGGCATTTTTATAGATGATTTGATAGTGAAGAATGTGTAGTATGTGAGGATTTGGAGTTGAAATGAGGAGTTTTTATAGATTTCAAAATTATAGCCGTTGGATCACAATATTTTTCAGCCGTCCAGATTTAGATGTTAACGATTTTGTAAAAAACACGGGACACTAGCGTGTGATGGAACTGGTGAGTTTGAGATACACGCCAACGTTTCTTCCTCAAACGCCAGCGAGTGTGCCTTAACCGGCCGACTTTCCATCAAGTGTGCACCTGTTTCTCCATCGCACTCAACAAACCAATAAATTTGACTATTTGCCCATCCGTTTTTCATGTTTGTTGATTTCATAGTGAGATCAAAATAAACAAATTAAATTTCATGTTTATTGAGTCCATAGAAATTGCTCTAAGGTTGTGTTTTATAACAAAGAAAGGAAAACAAAGCATATTAATTCTATGGAATCAGTTTTATGGAGAAGGCATGGAAAGACTTTCCACAAAATTCCATTACCAAAATTAGTTGGATAAGGGCTTACAAGGTTACTACTTCATGACCTGTTTTCATCTTTTCTGGACACCTATATATATGGTATATTTGGTTCTGATTGTGATGCTCTTACGTGTGCACTTAGCTGCTAAGAGCTTGTCCAATGGAATGTGTGTGAAGAAAAAAGTCTTCATCTATGTAGGATATACAATAATTTTTAAAAAAAATCCTCTTCAACCCATTAATGTGAGGATGATGTGGAAAAAAAATGAGTTAGACATCCTCTAGGTCAACCTCTAGTTTTAGACATTCACGTAGAGGATGTCTTCCCATCCTAGTCACTTTTTTGTTAATAAAAATCAATTAAAAAGGAAATAAGTATAACCAATTATATACCAACAAGTAAGTACAACATTTTATGGGTTGGAGATAAAATTTATTTTCTCCTAATATTTAGGATTTTATATCTAGAGGATGTACTAGAAGTGTTGCCACATATTAAACATCCATATTTACCATTGGAGAAGCTCTAAACCTAACCCTAAGATCCTAGGCCCGTTTGAGACGTCAAATGTGTCACCTACATCTATCAGTATTTTACGGAAGCTGCAAGACCTCCCCCACTAGGTGTCATGATCTTCACCATAGATTTATCTTGGGCGGGCCTCTGGAGAGAGCAGGAGGGCCGTTATCAATGTAACGTGAGTGTGGGGGAAGGTTGGGGGAGGGCCTGTAGCACGAAGCATTTTCGTTATTTTACCAATAGGAAATTATTGTAAACAAAAACAAGAAACCCGAAACAAATATTACAACCAGCACAAGTCGAGTCTCTTGACAAGAAGGAAACCGATACCTATACCAGATCTAATGTATTCTTCTATTTAAAGGTATCGGGGCTGTTTGGTAACCATTATTTTAATGGATTATCAGCCCATAATCCATTATGCATATTATAATGGATTTTATATGTGTTTGGTAACCATTATAATAATTGCTTATTTTAATCATAATTGAAAAAATTCATTATTTCCATAAACAGAAAAAAGTTGTTTTGAAAATTTGTTATAATTAATTTTTTTTTCTAAGGAACTCAAATTGAATTTTTTCTTCTTATTTTCTCTAAACTATCAAGAGAGAGACAAAAAGACAACATAAAACTAAAAAAATATCCTAAATTATTATTCTTGATTTTTGTTATAGGGAAAGCTGATTTGTTTAGGGGGAAGCTAAAATTATTTGACTACGGTACATGTCCTTTGACTTTGGGTCATTAAGGGGGAGGAGTGAAAAAATTATCTTTCCCCCTAACAAAAAAAACCAAAGTTTACCATTTTGTCCCCAACTTAATGTTAACCAATCATCCTTTCCTCAATCGTTAACACTAAACCCAATGAGCCTATATCACAAAAGACGAAAATACATTTTTATTGTCAAAAACATACTATGCGAGCAGTATGCAAGCAAAAATGGTGGTAGTGTTTCTGAACGGGTAACCTAGCTAATCCAAGGATCCAAATTACATTTTCAAAAAAACATCCCAATCGGCCTGGCCTAATGAAATTAATTCAATCAACATCATAAAGCGTATGACGACTCAATTAGGGGTCTTCATTTCCTATTAGCATATGGATGCCCTTTACCTAAATTAAAGACTTAAAAAGTAGATGACTCAAACCAAAGAACGAGCAACTCAAATGCAGAAACTCATTTGAAGATTTTAAAAGATGCTAGAGAAATTAAGATTACATGCATCAAGGACTTATCTAAATTTCCTTTTAAGTTGAAACAAAAGAGGAAGAAATTAGATAAATCCTTTAAGAAGAAGAAAACAATTTTCTTTCCCTGTCGATGAAATATTTAAATGGGGTTCTGAATTTAAGTTAATTGAAATATTAAGTTGGCGATTCAAGAAGAGCGTCGACTTTTTCCCGAAATGTTCTCAAAGAAAAATCTCTAATGAAGGACGGGTAACTTGTTAATGATGATGGAGAAGATTACGTTAATGTGCTACGATGACATGTTCGTCAGTGGGTAATTTGGTCTTATAAATATTTTGCAAAACTAAATTTCATTAAGTAGTTCCCCTTATAGATAACTCTAAAATATAAGCTTTCCCCTTAAAATTCTTTCCCCCTTAACAAATCAGCTTTCCCTGTAACAAAAATCTTCTCAAATGAATGGGCATGCGAAAGGAAGAAACTCTACTCTATTTCTGGTGGTGCTCGCAATTGCTATTGCGAATTAAGATAGTTAACAATGCATCCCTCACCGTATTGCTAAGGCCCATTAGAAATCTCATGGGGAAGTTCTCCTACAGAGATCATACAATTGGCCCATTAGTGGATGATCGCACACAATTAATCTGCATATCTTTGCCGTGAACAAACAAACACATGCTTTCTCCAGCATCCCTCACCGCTTCCAAAAGTTAAGAGGGGTTGTAATGATGATTATATTTATTGTTCGAGCGGATTTGGTTACGTCCCTTTAACTAATGAGTATAAAGTTGTTCAATTGTATAAGTTTGTTCTTCTGAAACAGATATATGTTGTATAGGTACTTCATAGGGTATTCGGGTGGGGTTTTGTTTTATGCTATCATCTCTGTTACGTTAAAAGAATTGGGAGAAAAGGATATAGAAATAATGGAGTCAGCGAAAACGAAGAGACATAAAGCCGTGATTTGATTTTTAACTAGTAATCTTTGTTGTGCTTCTGAAGTAGTATTCTATATATTTATATGGGTTTCAACTTGATTTTGCGATTCTACTCTATTTTGATTCGAACTACCTTGTGACTAGGGGCCTAGGGCTAGCTTAAGCCAGCCCCAACAAGAGAAAAAGCCATTTTTTTCATAGCCTTTTTTGAGTTAGGTCGTAGGAGGTGCGTGAATTTTACGCTTAAATCAGGCCTAAAAAAGTGCTCAAGCCCACCCTATAGCCAATGTCTAGCTCCGCCAGTTTTGTCACTTACATGTCATAGAGTACTGGAAGTCTGAATATGAAACACCACTGAAATCATTGTAGTATTCCGCACATTTCTTGCGTACTGTACACCTGTATCATTTTTTTTGGTATAGTAAATTGTTAAACCCTGAGGTTCAATTAGATTCCAAGTTGCATCATTTTTTAACACAAGAGTCGTTGGGATGTCACAGACTCTGACAACAATGGCATCATTGTATATTTGTCTTTGTTCTCACCTTAAGATCAGGGCCGGCCCTGAAATTTCTCTGCCCCGAAGCCGAGGAAAAATTGTTGCCCCATCCCAATATAATCCCTAATGTTCAAATTACCACACGCAGAGCAGAAGCAACAGAACCATGTAATGAGAATGCAATGATAAGATAAAATCCATTATCAAGACAACATAGTAACGAAGATACATTTGGGATATAAACATGAACAATTCTTTCTCAGTCTCAAAAGAATCACCAGGGTTTACACAATCCAGTTAATGATATAATCCCAAACAATCTGCATAAATGACTCTCCTAATAGATAAAGGAAAGAATCACCAAAATATCATTACGACAAGATTATACGCAACCTAAATCTGGGGTTTGACTAAACAATTGGGGAAGTTGAGCAATCTTCCAAGCTTCTCGATTTCTGAACTTCCCACTTTCTTTCAGATGCTGAGTAACGTTTTTCTTTATCTCGAGAGTTCTTCAGTATACGTCCATGGGTTATCTAACCCGGTCTACTAATTAAAAGTGGGAATTATATAAAGGGAAAACCATGAATTATATAAAAATTACCCCTCCCTATAGAGATTTTCTTACAATTGTCAGCAAAGAAACAAATATTTTGGGCCGGTGGAAAAATCTATGAGAACTGTTTTCACTTATATAAATTGTATGAAGATGGCAAAATATTCGATTCGTTAAATTTGAGATCTGAATTGAGTTTCTTCATCAACAACAGATTCAACCGAAAATTTCTCGATCTGCAACAATATGTAATGATGATTAGTTATTGAAGATGAGTAGAAAATTATATGATATTTGCATTTTCAATTTGTAGTTTGTAAATCTTCAATTTCTAAATTCAGTTTTTTTTGGTTTTTGAATGTTGCAGACAACGAGTTTCTGGAAGCGAAATCGTTATTCATCTCTCAAACAGGTTTTTGATTTTTTGAATTTATGTTGTTTTACTTTGCATAGTATGGATGAATTATTAGTAATATATTCAAGTAACATATTACGATGTGTTGTAGATGTTCTTCTTGTTGTTGACATAGATTTAGTTGACACTGAAATTTTGTACAATTTCCAGATTATTTGTATCAACATTGGTTGTTGATGCAGTTTGTTTCTTCAACTTTCATTATTGATCTGACACTGGAGATTATGTTTTGTTGTTTGGTTTTTTATTGTGTCAACATTGGTTGTTGATGAGTTAGTAGGAGAATTATTTGGATAATACTCATTGTTTGAAGCTTAAACTCATTGTTTATATTCTCAGTTTACATATCTAACATTCGACATTGAATATATCTTTCACGAGGGGCATGACCCCGAGTGATGTCTTGACATCTTTTTGAATGTGTATCTTAGGTTTGGTTTGGGCTTTTTATTATGATTTTTGTGAATTTTTTATCAAGGAGCATGTATGTTAATGTAGTTTTTCATGTTCTTGGTTCACATTTGCACCGCGGATACTGATGTGACGCGTAGTAACATATATGATGATGTTTTATGCTGTTTTTTGTATTACAGTCCTTGTTGCTCACATAGAATTTTCATAGTTGATACTATAAATTTGTACCATATTCAGATTATTTGTATCAACATTGGTTGTTGATACAGGTTTGTTGTATCAAATTTCATTGTTGATGCAAAAAACCTGCATAAATTTGTGATTATGGTTGTTGATGTTTGTTTTGATGTATCAACATTGGTTGTTGATTCAGGTTTTGTTGGATCAACTTTCGTTATTGATGCAATAACTTGGACAATTTGCTGATTATGTGTGTTGATAGCTGTTGTTTTATTGTATCAACATTGGTTTGTTGACAGATTAGGGTGTTAACATTGTTTTTATTAGATTTGTTGATCCAACTTGATTATTTTATTGTTGTAGGTCAAAGATGGTTGTTGCAGAGTTCACTTTATCCAATTTGACCTTATCGCATGCTGTTTCGGAGTTAACTACTGTCAGTGAGTTGATTAGTGTGGTCAAAAAATTCTGGCCTTATATCCCTGAAGACCTCGTACTTTTTGGTTACACCGTTGATGGAATTTCACATGTGATTAATCACGATCTTGAGTTGAGGTTTTTCATTCACTATTGTATCTCCAAAGGTGTTGCGGTGAAGTTTAACATCCTGTTTAATATTGTTGTTGATGCTGTTCCTAGTTCTTCTTCTGTTGGTCCTTCTTCGTCATCATCAAGTTGTGTTTCAAATAATGATCTTACTGTTGTAGAAGATTTGACTGATGATTCAGCTATGGTCAGAAGGGTCCCCAAGAAGTCAGATGCTTGGGAAAACATCTTAACTGGAGTAGGGAAGGTTTTTGATAATAAAATCCATTGTCTTGATAGTGTTAAGAAGTATGAATATCACAGTGGTTACAAACTTTACGTACGTAAGAGTGACAAGACACATTATACTGCCCGGTGTTTTAACCATGAAACTCAATCTTGTAAGTGGAGGTTTCATGCGTCTCTCGTTGCCAATTCTAATGGTGTGTTTCAGTGCAAGACGTTTAAAGGGGAGCATGCATGTGATTTATCTTCTTCTGATCCATCAAAGGTCCGGATGACGAAATCTTTTCTAAAGGATATCTTAATTGATGAATTTCGAGCATCAAAGAAGAAAAAGACTGCAACTGATGTTAAAGATTTGCTCCATCAGGAATATGGTATTGATCTCTCGTATAGTCAGGCATACCATGGGTTACAGTTCACTAAAGAGTCTCTTTGGGGTGATGATATCAAGTCATATTCAGACTTTGTTTGGTATAAAGACTCAATTGAACATTATAATCCTGGAAGCGTCGTAAAGTTTGAGTATGATGGTGATACGAAGCAGTTCCAGAGATTTTTTGTTGCTTTTGAAGCTTCAATTACTGGATTCAATAAGTACTGTCGTCCGATGTTATTTATTGATTGCACTTTCCTCACTGGGAAGTTTAAGGGAGGTCTTATGGTTGCTTGCGGGAAAACTGGTAACCAAGGTATGTTTTTTAATCTTTTTTCTCTTCTTTTAAGTATTAAGTGTTTCAATTTTAGTTTCTGAATCACATGATATCCCTGGATTTAAATTATATGAATCACATAACTTTGTTCATCCCATAATCATTTGTTGTTTGATCACATAATAATTATTGTTCATGCATTATATCCCTGGATTTCAAATGTTGTTTGTTTATCCCATTATTGCAGTTGTTGACCCCTTTTTTCTGTATCAACTCTTGTTGTTGTTCCATAATTTTGCAGTTGTTGATGACATAACTTCTTTTTGCAGTTGTTGATGACATAATTCCATAATTCCCACTAAATGCAGTTGTTGATACCATAATTGTTGTTGTTGATCCCATAATTGCAGTTGTTGACCTATTTTGTAGTTGTTGATACCATATTTTGCAGTTTGTTGATACCATAATTTCTGTTATGAATCCCATATTTTTGCAGTTGTTGATACCATAATTTGCAGTTGTTGACCTCTTTTGTAGTTGTTGATCCCAAAATCGCAGTTGTTGATACCATAATAGCAGTTGTTTGATCACATAATTGTTGTTGTTGATCCCATAATTTTTGTTGTTGACCCATTAACGAGTTCATGGAAATCAGTTTTTGTGTATTACTATTTGAATCTTTTTTTTTTTTGTATTTTCTAGAGATCTTTCCAGTTGCTTTTGGTATTGTACCTTGCGAAAATTGTGACAGTTGGGAATGGTTCCTAACCAACCTGAAGGGTATTATTAGTGAAGACCGTCCACTGACCATCATATCAGACCGTGGAGCTGGCATTTTGAAGCATGTCCCTCTAGTCTTTCCAAAAGCTTTCCATTCTTTTTGTTTGTACCACATGAAAGACAATGTTCTTTTTCCAAAGGGTAAGAGTAGGCAAACTGATGTGAAGTTGTTTGAAGAGTGCTACGCTGCCTTAACAAAGGATAAAATATTTTGCCGCCGCCAAGAGTTTGAGCAATCTCAAGCTTGATTCAGTGATTGATTGGATGGTGAAGATTCCATTTGAGAACTGGGCAGCTCATGCTTTTCAAGGAGAAAGGTGGGGTGATAACACCTCGAATATTGCAGAGAGTTTTAATAGGGTTATCAAGCATGAGAAGCGGCTCCCAGCACTAGAGCTTGTGGATTGTATTCGTGCTTATGTAATGGAGAAGAGCTACGAAAGGTTGGTGTTGTCTAGTAAGTGGAATTCCATACTTACACCCCGACTGTCGTTTCTACAAGTTTAGAAGAGCAAGTGATAAAGTATTTGAAATAATTTCTCCCACTGGTAAGCATATGGTGGATTTGGATGCTAGGACATGTACCTGCAATTGGTGGAAGAAGCATAGTTTCCCTTGTACGCATTCCATGAAAGCTATGTTGCAGATTGGGGAAGACGAACCTTAGAAGCACATCATTCCGTATTATACCACTGAGTACTATAAAGGTTTGTATGCTCGTCCTATATATCCTATTCCTGACCATGAGAAGCCGCCTAAAATTAATGAAGAAGGTTATGTCTTACCTCCCAATGGTGGTCGAGCGTCAGCTGGAAGGCCAACTGCTTCAAGGTACAGGGGTTCTCGAGAGAAAGTTCGCAAGAAGAGGAAGTGTGGTCAGTGTGGAAGACTTGCCTTCCACAACCGTCGTAGATGTCGCAGACCCCCTTTGGCTCCTCGTGCACCAGTGTTTCACAGGGAGTCTAACTCCAGAATGATCAACTTCTTGAGGAGAATGTTTTTCGGAAGTTTTACTGGATGATTTTACTATTTCTCTGATCTCTTCTTTTTTTACCTTTTTATGCTAGTTGTTGAATGATCAACATGGATGTTAGTTATCTTTATGCTTTCTCTATATTTTGTTCTTGGATTTCTTGTGTTTTTAATGACATAGATTCTCTATTATTTTGTTTTGCAATGTCATTCTTGTCAGTTTATGTCAGTTTACAGGTTTACTGTTTTTTTTACAGGAAAAAATACCATATAAACTGTATCAACATATCAATGTTGATGCAAGTCAGGGTATCAACTTTCAATATTGATTCCCCATTACTGGATCAAGTTGCATTTGTTGAGGCTTGCTGAAATGAAAAAAATTACATGGTTACAGGTTAAATACTTTATCTGTGTATTCCTGCAAGCTTTTACCATGTAAATAGTATCGACATGTTAATGTTGATCCAAGTCATGGTATCAACATTCAATGTTGATACCTCTTACTGCATCAACTTCCATTGTTGATACCTACTGAAAAGAAAAAACTTTCATGGTTTTATCTGTATATATTCAAGTTGATACCATGAGCTGATCATACCTGTAATTCTTACTACCAAGACTCATTCACTTTACTTTATGTGAAACCAATCAGTTATTCATCAATTAATTTTTTGACCCATTGTATTTTGGTATCAACTTCCATTGTTGATACCAAAAATGTATCAACTCCCATTGTTGATGGCTACTGAAAAGAAAAAAATTTCATGGTTTTATCTGTATTTACAAGTTAACTCCATTAGCTGAGCATACCTGCAACCTGTACAAGCAACATTCATTTACTTTCATAACCAAACCATTCATTCACTTGATAATCACTTTAGTAACTAATAGTAATATTAATTGATAACAAACTAGTACTAAACACATCCTCCAAATTGTTTAAATAAATTAGCAGACCTACACAGCAACTAAATTAGTTACCAGCAAATGTTAAACTACACCTAAGTGTGTTTTCTCTAATCTAATGGTTCAACCGAATCTTGTAGGTTGATAACCTCTTCGACCGAATCTTGCTTACCATCTAATGCTTCAACAGAATCATGAATGTTGAGTACCTCTTCAACTGAGTCTGTAAGTTGCAAAGTTGGTTGCCATGCATTCAATTCAGATAATATTCTGGCAGTAATCTTTGCTCTCTTACGGTTTATGTTCTCATGGTATTGGACTTTCTTACCATCTAAATCCAAGCAATCTCCACGCTTCACCAAGCACTTCATGAATAAGCGAGGCGTGCATTCGCAGTCCAAACCCTGTTCTTGCGCTGATGCCACGGAAATGGTCTAACTTTGTAATTACCTGTTCATCTGTCTCAACATCTTTTATACCCATTTCGTTCAGGACTGGAGTCAGAGTTTGTACCATGACATTGTACTGCTCGTTGTATCGTCTGTAGTGATGAATGTTGTTGAAGAACAACCATCTTCCACGTATCAACGCAAGAAGTACCCAGTGGAAGGGTTTCCCAGACTTATCTTGTAGACACATCGGTATCATCAGTATTGCTTCACTGTCATCCACTGGGTATCTTTCCCTCAAGTTTCTTTGGAATCTTAGTTGATTCCACTTTCTGTATATTCCCGCTAGCTACTGCACCCCTCATTATTTTCTGCATCATTTTCTTAGCAGTTAGTTTGTTTTTGATAAATTTAACAACAATAATTGATTCATTTGTTCATCATCATTAGATGGTAACTAGTTATTCAAAAGACAGATTAAGTGTTGTTACTTACATAAGCATTTGAATTCAGAATTAAGTGCTTCTTCCCATAGTATGCTGGCTTAGATGGATTTTCCATCTTGGAATTCAACACGGTGCTGTAGTAATAAACTATCTCACTGTTAATGTTCATGTTGTTCATTAGAAATTGGAGATGCCTTCCAGTGACCCATTCTTCATGTTTATTTTCGAAATAAAAGGTACACGCTCTGGTACTTCATTTGCAAAGTTTATGTTAGTTCCCTGACATTACATAACATATTAATGTTGAAGTATTATTATCTTTACATTACATATCAGTCAAATTCTAACTGCAACTTGTATAATCAAAATTATCAACATACTATATAAACTGCATCAACAGGCAATTGGTTTTAGAGTTACATACCATTCTGTTGCTTGCTCAAAGAATGGACCAATGACCTTTTTTTCGTCCTCGGTGCAGGATTCCCAAAGTTTGAGGTCTTCTGGATTATTCAGCGGTATTGTCTCAGGTGGCGTCTCATCAACGTAATCATCAAGGAGGTGAATAACTACATCCTCTTTTTCTTCAACACCTCCCCATTTCTTATTTCCTTTTTGTGCTCTGGTTACTGCTCTGGACCTCTTCCTCACATTAACTGGAGGTGTGTATTTATCTGGCGCATTCCTTGATGACCTTGTGTCATACCTCCTTCCTCTTCCAACAACTTCATACTGATTCCTTTGTCTCTGCGTCGCTTCAGAATCATCCTCTTGGGTGGTGTCTTCGTCTTCAGTTGGGCCATCAATTTCATCTAATTTGAATAGAACTTTAAGGCCTTCCAAGACATTATCGTCATCTATTTCCGGTGTAGGAGTATATTCTGTTTTTTGTGATGGATCATCTTCCATCTCTTTTGCATCAGTAGGAATATAAATGTCAGCAGTGATCACATCGAAGCTTGGAACACCGAAGTTTGGGGTAGTACCTGCAAGAAAATAATCTGATTAGATTAACATGTAAGAGTCTTACTTAAACAGTATCAACATATCAGTGTTGACTCATTTTTTTTTTGAATCAACAATTGTTGTTGATGTTTATCAACTGCTGTTGTTGATGTTTATCAACTGCTATTGTTGATCTATATAACATTTTGACATTAGAATTATAACCAAAAATAAAACTAGCATTTTATCTCTAGCATTACAACAGAATTTTATATGTTCATTTGTCATAATGAAAGAAGCCAAACTAAAACTTGTTTAATCAAAATTATCAACATACTATATAAACTGTATCAACATATCAATGTTGATGCAATTCAGTGTATCAACTTTCAATGTTGATACACTGACTGCAAATTAAGGTATCAACAACTGCAAATTATGGTATCAACAACTGCAAAAATATGGGATTCATAACAGAAATTATGGTATTAACAACTGCAAATTTCTAATGAACAACATGAACAACATGAAGAATAACATATCATGTTGATACAGTGTATCAATGTTGATGCAAGTCAGTGTATATCAATGTTGATGCAAGTCAGTGTATCAACTTTCAATGTTGATGCCCCATTACTGGATCAAGTTCCATTTGTTGAGGCATAATCACAGTTGCATACATTTTCAAATTGTGCCAAGCTGAAATACTGAATAGTACCTGTAGGGACATTACCTGATTTCTCTGCAAGTATAGCCTTAATTGGAGGAGTTGAATAAACAAGTACATCTCCCACCATCTCCACTTCTTCCATGTTTGTTCTCTTTTCTTCATTATCATATTCTATTAGTTGAGCTGTTTTTCCAATATCTGCAATCACATTAGAAATCTGTAGATTCACTTCCTCATTTGAGTCTGCAACCACATTAGCAATTTGTGGATTCACTCTCTCATCTGAGTTACTAGTATATGGAACCACATTAGCAATCTGAAGATTTGCTTCCTCTTATCTTCTTTTATCTTCTTTTCCTAAAGAATGTCCCATCCTCCAGCTTGCCAATAAATTTGGGTCTATTTGTACATTGACATTCAATCCACTCTGATAAACCTTTTTAAAGCTTTTCTGCAAATCAGTTTCACCTCCATCTGAAAGTGACAGTGCCATTTGACTTGATTCTTCTTCTTCTTTTTCATTCAAGTCATCTTCATCCTGCTTTTCAGAAGGTTTCAACTCAGTTTCCAACTCAGCTTCAGTCTGATTTCTATATGGTTCTTCATTTAAAGCAGTCTCCATCATAGCATTGATTTCCTGTTGAGTACTCTCTGACGTTTCTCTTGCTTTATTGAGTTTTTTCTCCTTTTCTTCCCATTGCTTCACTTCTATATCAATTTCATCAAGTCTCGCTTTATCCCCAGGCTTCAAATGCATCATGTCCTTGTTGTTGTCAATAAGTTTCTTCATGAATATTATGTTTCTCATTGATTTAATTGTTTGCCCCCTCCTTTCATATGTTAACTCCTGCTTGTCAAGTAGAAGATTAATGTTTTCATCTATCAGATTATCATTCCTATGCCTCTCTGCTTCCAACTCCCGTGCTGGTGCTAACATGTCTATCAAATACATCTCTTCTTCTGTCACCGGATCAACAACATCTTCATGAACCTGCAAATACACATAAAAATACAGTTAGCATAATATTTTTTTCCAACTTTATAACCATAATATATCTTTCACGAGGGGGCGTAGCCCCCGAGTGATTTGCGACACTAAGACTGAACTACATTTGGATATGATGTCAACTACCATTGTTGACACAAAATAGAATGTGGCAGATTTTAAATTTCTGTGTAAACATTTGTTGTTGACTCCAAGAATTTGTATCAAATTCTATTGTTGACGTAGATTCAATAAATGTGCAAGTATAATCTGTATACATACAAATACTCCCTAAACTGGTATCAACTTCCATTGTTGACACAAGTACAATTATTATAATCAGTACAAATTTGTGTATCAACTTCATTTTGTTGATACACTAACTTAGTTTGTTGACTCCCTAAACTGGTATCAACTTCCTTTTGTTGACATGATAAAAAGTGAAATCTATTTGAAATATAAATTGAGTAAACAAATATGTTACCTTACGAGTGAACCAAGTCATGTCCATGGTATATCCACATTTCGCTTGAAATTGTTTTACCAGTTCTTTGTAGATTGCATGTTGACTCCATCTCATGAATCTTGGTGTTGCGGTTTCAAAATTTGTCCTCTTTGCGACGAATATTTCTGTATGTTCGCAGAACCAATCACGCATCTGAGAGAATCAATGAGGTTAGTTTGACGTCGATTATGCATTTTACTATTTTCAAAAATAAACATTATATTAAATTAACTTTTTTTTTTACGTGAGTAGAATTGTGCAGCCAGGAACACTTCCATTCTTTCCTTTCTGCTTTCCAATGTATTTAAGCAGATAGGTTACTATGTGATCTGGCCATGACACTTTCTCCATGTTCAAAATATAAGGAAGCCAATTCTTTGCAAGTCCTGTTGCACCAGAATCTGGGAAGAAGACAACTGCGCACAACCACATAGAAAATAGTCTCACAAAATGCTGTGGGTCAGACTGATCCTCAGCGGCAACTTTTAGTTTGCGCTCAATTTCAGACTTCTTTATTTTATCACTCTTATGTTCTTCTTCCCCTGCTCTGAACTTGTTCTTTAACCATGTAGTGACTACATCATCATTTTTTTTATTCAGCAACCTCTTCAACTCTTCACTCTCGATGACCCTTTTTATCTTGAAGATTAATGAAAAGTCTGTTGGCTCTATTTTGCACTAATAAGAAGTTTTCTTTTTTCCAAACCTGAATATCTTCTTTTCTTTATCGAATGCTCCAATAAGTAGCTGTATTGCCAGGACAATTTTTACTAACCACTTATCATTTGTTGCATCAATCTCTTTTCCTGTCTAGAATGGTCTTATAAATTCCCAGAACACACATTCCTTTAGTGCTTTTCCATTCTTGTTATCTCCTCCTACTTCAAACATCTTGTATAGAAAGTTTCACATTTCAATCAATGGTATCAGACATGATTTGAACTTCATTTAGCTCTTCCTACTTCGACCTGCATACACGCATCTCATTCATTTATTTTTTATATTTAATATAGAAATGAACTTAACTACATTGCAGCATAGAACTCAAATAAAAAATAATGTATAAAGTTTAACCTGTTTGTTCTTCCTCTGTTTCGCATATTCTGTGGCTACTTGTTTGTTGTTCTGATTCTGAATATGATTCTTCATCCTCTGAATCATCTTCAACCTCCAGCTTTTTCTTTCCTTTACGTGCTTCTGGTTGTTGTTCATTGTTCTTCTTCTTCTTTCCAGTTGATTCCTCTTCCTGGTCATTCTTCTTATTGGTCTCCCTCTTTCTTTTTGTTGCTTTACCTCTTTGACTTTGTTGTTCTGATTCGTCTTCTTCCGAATCTACTTCTGGTTCTTTATTTCTGCTGCTCTTTCTTCTTTTAACAACGTCTTGCTCTTTATCAACCAACAACTTCTTGTTCACTCTCTTCTTTTTTGTGGCTATATCTTTATTACCCTGTTGTGAATTATCTTCTTCTATACTCTTCGGATTTACCCTTGGTGATCTTCTTACTCCTTTCATCTATTTTTAAAACAACATTAATTTTGTCAGCATTCAATAATCATAACATTTTTAAAACAACATTTAATTTTATCAGCATCTGTTGTTGATACCATCAAGTATCATCATTTAATTTTATCAGCATCTGTTGTTGATATCCTGCTTGATACTGTTTCAAATGGTATCAACTTACATTGTTGATACCATTCAACAAGTAACAAGTGAAACATCTACTCAAATGGCTTATTCATTATTTATACCTCATAAGCAGGATATCAACTCCTATTATTTCACCTCATCTGTTAGCCTCAACAACTGAAACATCTACTCCTATGCTTATTCATTTGAATTTCACAGAACCCAACATCATACATACAACAAAGCATTTCAAGGCATTTTCAGGTATCAACAAATCATTTCATGGTATCAACAAAGCATTTCAAGGTATCAACAAAGCATTTCATGGTATCAACAAAGCATTTCATGGTATCAACAAAGCATTTGACCTCATAACAAGGATATCAACTCCTATTTTATCACCTCATCTAAAGCATCAACAACTGAAATTGGATATCAACATCGAATCCTATGCTTATTCATTTGAATTTCATATAACCAACATCAAGTGGGTGAAACTCAAAATTAATTGAAGAAATTGTTTCTTACATCTTTCATTTGAAACTGCAACTTCTGAAAACTCAAAATCAACTTCTAATATAAATTCAATGAATTAGATTCAAAACTAAGTTCATACCAAGTTAAATCAAACACATAATAAGAAGGAATTGGTCATAAATCGTACATGCAACAACATTTTTTTCTCAGAAAAATAAATTTGAATTTCTAAAACCTAAGAAATCTACTTCAAAATGTTAAAAAAAACATCGTCGGAAGCAAAATCTCCATCAATACGAGTAAGTAGAAGATGGTAATCATGTTTACCTCTTTCAATTTTGTATTTAAATCTTCAAAATCAGTAAAACCTAATTTTCTATCATTTCTTCTTTGATTTCTGGATTATTGAAACTGAAAATGATGAAAACGAAATCGGTTACTGAGACTGAAACTGGATTATATATAGGTTGACGGTTTCTTCTTCAGTTACAGAAATCGACGGTTTTATTTTTGAATTTTCGTCTGAAATTTGTCTCTGCAGTTTCAGAAGTGGAGAGAAGAGAGAGACTAATGGTGGGATGTTTGTTACGGGAATAAATGAATCCCAACGTTATAATCTTGATATTTATTGAGGGGTATTATAGTAATATATCTCTCCGTGTTTTTTTATGGGAGGGTATTTTTATTTTGGGGAAGGGTATTTATATTGGACCTCTATAATAGGGGCATTTAATTAATGTTCCCTAATTAAAATTTGGTTCTTATTGCCAACAACAATAGAGGTATACGATAACGGAGCCTGTGTGAAAATTTTGCTCAAGGCCTTTTATAATATTGAATTTATTTTGTAATGATAATAAACAAAAATATCAATAATTCGTATTTAATTTGCAAACTTATAGAAATTGGCGCATCAAAGGAAAACGTATACTAAACAGGATTTATAATGCATATTTTTAAATTAAAATGAAAAAGTGATACCGTCTCTATTTTTAAAATGGAGGGAATTAAATAAGAGTTTTTTTTTGTGTTAATGCCCACCTACCAGAATATGAAAACATGAGATGAGAGTAATATAGCATAGGCTGCACTATTGTCTAACTAATTATGTGTCTGGTTTAAAGCATCAAGAAAATGATAGCTTGAGGGATGAACGGTTAAGAAACACCCAGGACAGTTGTCGTGTGTTTGTGTCCCATCTCTAAAGACTTAAAGGTCTAGACAAATAAAGCTTCCACTTTGAACGGTGAGGAAACCCTCACTTTTTATTGGCCGAAATAGGTTTTTTTGAGTTTTGTGGAACGAGCGTTTTGGTGAGGACATTTGGCAACATATGATTGGTTTATAAAGAATAGGAAAAAGACTAAAAAAAAGAAACCAAATTCAATATTTAGGTGAGGACACTTGGCAACATATGATTGGTTTAAAAATTACAAACTTAAAAGAAAACTTAACTTACCTTGTTTGGAATTTTATGGAAGTCCGAATTCAATTCAGAAATCGACTAACTACTATACTAGGACTCTTTTTTCAAAATTAATATATAAAGGGAAACAATCCTCATATTTTCTACAAAAATAAAAGGAAAAAATAAATATTAGGACTATTTTTTATAAATTAATATATAAAGGATAAAAAAATCCACATTTTTTCTGCAAAAATAAAAGGAAAAAATAAATAAAATCTGCACATATTCTCTACCTATTTAATTTATTTTCTCTGCCACGTCAAATCAAAATTGCATCACCACGGGGCGGAGTGAAGCCCCGCACACTGCAAATCAAAAATGCATTGCCACGGGTCGGGGCGAAGCCCCACGCACACCAAGTTAAAATAAATAAATAAATAAAATTTGCACATATTATCCACCTATTTAATGTATTTGCCCTGCCACACCAAATCAAAAATACATCTCCATGGGGCGAGGCGAATCCCTGTGCACACCAACTCAAAAATGCATCGCCACGGACAGTACAAACCCAAGCGCACACCAGATCAAAAATGCATTGCCACGAGACGGGGCGAAGCCCCCCACACACCAAATCAAAAACATTGCCACAGAGCGGGGTGAAGCCCGCAACACTAAATTAAAAGAAAATGTAAATAAAATATGCACATGTCCTCCACCTGTTTAATATATTTTCCCCGCCACACCAAATCAAAAATACATCGCCACGGAGAAGGGAGAAAACAAATCAAAATTGCATCGCCATGGGACGGGACGAAGACCAGCGCACACCAAATCAAAAATGGGTATATTTATTAAATACCCCTAGTTTTGACACACAATAAATATACCCTTATACAACAATATAAATACTCCTATCATTTAAATACCTTATCCCTTAAAAAATAGATTACCTTAATACCCTCATTATTTTCCATTTAAAAATCTTATCCATTAAAAAATAGAATTTTCTATTATTTGACATCCACCGGCAGCACCATTTCACCACCACCAACAGCACCGCAACCACCACCACTCCACCACCACCACCACTCTGCCACCACCACTCCACCACCACTCAGCCACCACCACTCTACCACCACCACTCCGCCACCACCACCACTTACTAAATACAACCACCAATAATATTCCACCACCGTCACACACCACCACCACTGTTGTTGCCGCCACCACCACTGTTGTTGTCGCCGCCGCCATTAATATTAGCGTCAACAACTGAGTTCCATTTTTCCATTGTTGATACACAAATATTTGTTGTTGACTCCCTAAACTAAGGTCAATTTCTATTGTTGATACACAAATATTTGTTGTTGACTCCTTACACTGAGATAAATTTCTTTTTTTGATACACAAACAATGGTTGTTGATTCCATTTTTCCATTCTTGATACACAAACACTGGTTGTTGATTCCATTTTTCTATTGTTAATACACAAACATTGGTTGTTGACTCCCTAAAACTAAGGTCAATTTCTATTGTTGATACACAAATATTTGTTGTTGACTCCTTACACTAAGATCAATTTCTATTGTTGATACACAAATATTGGTTGTTGATTCCATTTTTCCATTGTTGATACACACACATTGGTTGTTGACTCCATTTTTCTATTGTTGATACACAAATATTGGTTGTTGATTCCATTTTTCCATTGTTGATACATAGACATTGGTTGTTGACTCCCTAAATTAAGGTCAATTTCTATTGTTGATACACAAACATTGGTTGTTGACTCCTTACACTAAGGTCAATTTCTATTGTTGATACACAAATATTGGTTGTTGATTCCATTTTTCCATTATTGATACACAAACAAGAACCAAATAAAGACTGAAAACAAATAAGAACCAAACAATAACAAGAGTTTATGATTCACGATTTCAAATAACTACTGTATTCATGATAATTCCAACAGAAATGTGTCAATAGTCCAAATAGAACAAGATATAAGAGCAAACAAAGCACAAGATCAAAACAAAACAAAAATCTCTAATACTGAACTCCAAATGAACATGGCTTGTCTAATTTAAACGATGGACTAAAACTTACCAACTGATGTGGGTTTTCTTGACAACAAATTAGTACATGCTGCAGTCTATGAAACTTACAGGAACCCTTCCTTTTCCCTGCACAAAATGATATATAAGTAAAGTACACAATCAGCGTGAAAAGTTCATTATAAGAAAATTAAAACTAAACACAAAAAACTGGTGGAATTCTGTGAGACTGTTCTTTACATGTTCAAGCATGATTCAACAGAATTCTGTGAGACAGTTCTTTACATGGAATTTGGTACTATGATTCTTACTGAAAAATAGCTTTCCCCTAAAAAAAGCATTCTATTGGTGAGATTGAATTAAACAATGCTTACGTCATAACACCATCCATCTCATTTCTAGAATCCGTCCCAAACACTTGTTCTTCTTTTTCTAAAAATCTAATCCATCCATCATTAAAAAAGATAACACAACAAACCCCACATACCACATTCATTAACCGTCCTCCAATTACATTCCACTTTCTGTACATCTATATATATATAGTTCTTTATCCCCATACCCTTCTCTTCATCTATACCAGACCATCACATTCCCTAATATAATTCATTCCCATAAAAGTACGCAACAATACATGCTAGTTAACAATCTCCAGAAAAAAGTAACCACCATCCTAAAATTCCCAATTTTTAAATTGACAATTTATTTCCACACTAAAATAGTGTTGATAACAAAATTTACCATTCAACCAATCTACAACACCCAAATCCAAAAAAAAAAAACTCAATCCAAAATCGCACATAATATCTTGGAACAAGCAATATACACATACAAATGCTCCCTGACATGATTTTCACCAAAAGAAACTTAGAATCAAATGATACAGAGTAAAATATATGTTACCAGTAATACTGAAATGTCCGTTGTATTGCATTCTCTTGTGAGATCTACCACTACCTCTAGGAGTTTTCCTCTTAACTTTTCCAGCACAAGCTAAAGATACCACAACCATACCTGCAACAACGATCATAAACCACCAGCCATTGGATTCACAAAAACATTTAGACTTAAAAATCAAAAGAAATGTGATAGAATTGAAAGGAGAATAGAGACTGAGACTGAGAGTTACCCATGATTCCAGATTAGGGAACAAGAAGTTGCACTGATTCAACAAAAATCATAACAACTTTTAATAAAACGTACCGAAAACAAAACCTATATCAAATTTAATATGGATTTGAGTGAGATTATATATATAAAATTAGTTTCTGAAACAACAATGTCGATCTCAATTAAACTGAAATAAAGAAAAAAAAGTTTAGTGAATCAACAAAAATCAAATTTTCAGAAAAATCTATAACCAAAAATTGAAAAACATACATACTAAATCTAACTCTCTTAAATCTGAAACTGCAACTCGAATCTGGTTTAGAAAAAATAACAGATCTGAATCGGCAACTCGAAATCGAAACCCAAATAAATAAATCAATTGATGAATATGGTTTAGAAATCAGTTGAAATCAAACACAAATAATGATAGATCTGCTGATATAATAACAGGCGTGACGAATGAAGGTGGTGGTGCTGTTTGTGATGTAGTGGAGGTGGTGTTCCAACGGTTGCAGCGGCGGAGATGAAAATGTTGGTGGTGTCTGTCTTCAGTAGAGGATTGTTTAGGAGGTGGTGGTGGTATATTTGGGGAAGTATAAGAGGCGATGATCATATCAGAGAAGATAGTGCTGGTATTGGGGGTAGTGGTGGTGATGGTGGTGATAAATATGGTGGTGGTGGTAGCAGAAGTGGTACAAAGAGAGATTCGAGAAAAGAAGAAAGAAATAAATGAAAATGAAAATGAAATAAATGTGGGGAGGGTGAATCCGGATTAATAATTCCTTTTAGAACCGGAGGGGTATTATTATAGGTGTCAAGGATATTTGTGAAGGTCAGTCAAGATAAGGGGTAATTATATAATTACCACATCAAAAATGTATTACCACGAGGCGGGACAAATTCCCGCGCACACCAATTTGAAAAAAAAAAACTACGCACCAGGCACAAATATAGTTAAGTTTAAAGTTTTTTTTTTTCTTTTTTGTTTCGAGAGTATTGACTACTGGGCTGGGAAAACAAAGCCCCCTAGACATGGGCCATGTGCAGTCAAACGGCCTCAGGCCCGGCTCTGCACATATATTTCATTGGGACTGCGAAAGTGGGATGCGTATTTGTCACCTTGTTCTGGGCCCCGTAAATTTTTTTTTTTTTGCAGGAAGTGTGCCCAACAAGTGTGTCGATGGATTGGACGTGGGTGCAATATTAGTCTGGCTGTGACTGGTAGTTTATGTATTTTTTGGATACTTGTATCTATTCGATAAGGGAAATTCCTATGGTACTGTTCAAATAAAAAGTCTTGTTGAGCCAGGTGGATGGCCAAATACATTTTTCCACTATGGGAAAAGAAGTTGGCGGCTGATCACCAAACGCGCATGTCAACAGAAAAAGCTGGCGTTTTAAGATAAAACGAGCGGTCTACCTATACACGCTGGCATGTGAAGCAAAAACGCCAGCGTATTCTGCACAATCGCCAGTGTGGGTTGCCCAACCGGCAACGACTAGTTTTTCAAATTTAAAAATGATCATTTTTTTCTTCAAATTTACCTCTATAAATTACCACCCTCTTCAAACAATTCACTCACAAAATTCACTTCTCTTGAATTTTCTCTTCTAAATCTATTTCAGTTTTTAGTTTTATTATTGGTGAAATGGCTGAAAAGGAGATCACACTTTTTTGCGATGCAAAACTTGAAGATGATATTTCTAAGATATGTGGAAGTTTCAAAAATATATCAAAAGGGGAGTGCAAGTTTTTGAAGTTTCTCCGAGAAAATGTTCCGCGAAAAGACAAAGAAGAGCTCCATTTTTGAAAGTTAACAACAAAAAATTCAAAACCAAAGGTAAAACTGTCAAAGATCGCGTTGAATGGAAGATACGTCAAATGAAGATAAACAGGAGGCCAGAGCTTGTACTTGATTTTTATTGAAGTTGTTTAGTACTTTTTATTATTGTTTAATTTTATATCCTGTAAAATAATTGACAGTAATATCAATGAATGCAAATATTTATATTTAATTTTAAAATATATTTCCACTTCATATTAAGCGATATTTATTACATTTTAAACATGCTTATAACATCAAACTACATTTTAATAAACCACAACAATAATATCAAACTACATCAAATCCTGCGACACTATCTCTGTAGAGTTCATAAGATTCAAAATGCTTAAACTCTTTTCTGGTTTCTTCAGTAAACTTGTTATGAGCGATGGGTTTCTATAAAACATATAAACAACAAGTTAAGATATTTATGATGCAGTTGATCAGTGAGGACAAAGGTAAGATACTCACCAATTCTTCGTTGGATAATCCAGAATTGCTATGGTGAACCATCCACAAAACTTCTATATAATGTTTGACTTCCTTAATGATGAATCCAATTTTTAGTTCTATGCTCTTACGGTTTATTATGGTTTCGTTCCGTGACGCTACAAAATGTCTCAACACTCTTTCCCAGAAACAGTCATTGTTCACTGGTCTTATCATACGATGTAACCAACATCGAACAAGAGTAACATCTTCTTACATTGTAAAGACCGAGATAGTCATTCGAGTATAGTACATATGTGCTTGAGATGAACCATCTTTTAGAATTATGAAACACGCTTCGTAACGAAAAGCTTTACTATTAGCTTCCTCCCAATTATCAAGAGATGTTTGGATCACTTCATCTTCAATTACACCGATGAAAATGAGCATACAATCGACGAGCATCTCATTTTCCCGGTTCCCCGTCAGTGAGACGAACATTGTAAAAACGTTCTCCCAAAAAGAACCGTCTTGAAATCCCATACCAACTATTACCCTATGAAAAAAATATACTTTGCATATAATTATTATATGTTCTTTGGTTAACTTGGGACCACTATTTCTAACGGACATTTCTGCAGAGTGAGAGAGATTAAGAGTTTTAGAAAGAAGAAGAAGAAGAAGAAAATGTGAATTTGGCGATGAGAAAAATGGAATTTATAGGGCGATAAAAAAATTTGAGTCGTTGGCGTTTGTAGTAAAACCGCGCTGCTTTACTACAACCGCCCATTTGAATTACCAGCTTCTATTTTTTTTTATAAATATAACACTAGGTTTCATTCTCAACCAAACCAACAAATTTCTTTCTTAAGCCAACAACATCCACCATGTTTTCTAAAGGCAAAGCAAAGCAAATATTATGTGTCGAAGAAAATGAAGTTTGTTCATTATGTTTCATGGATAACCATGGTCTTATAAAATTCCCTTGGATGTATTCAAAATATCTGTGGGAAGGTTTTTCACGCATCATAATGGTGATTGAATCACAACCGGAAAAGATCAGGTATTTGCAATGTCAAGATCCTAACTGTCCATAGGTACTACATATGCTAGATGATGCTATGAAAATTAAAGAAGAACAAAAAAAGTTTGCAACACTCTACAAAAAATTTAAACTTATATCCAAACCGAAGAAGAAATTATTACACTGCTGTTGATGGTGGTTTTTAGTTTAGGGTTAAAATCGTAAAACACTAAACCCTTGCAGACAGTGATGTCACAACATTTAAGGAAACAAGCATTTACTAGGCACATTTACGGAAACCTTTAATGCGCCTCTAAAATAATTACCTAGGTATATTTTTCAAATTAGGGTTACGACAAGATAAACCCTAATTCCCACGTGTGCCAATGGCAAATCATGCCAGCCACAAAGACCGCGACAAAGCATGCCACACATGCTAGCCGCACCTATGTGCCAATAGCAAACCATGCCAGCCACACAAACCGCGCCAAAGCATGCCAACCATGCTAGCCGCACCCCAGTGCCAATGGCAAATCATGCCATCCACACCAACTGCGCCAAAGCATGCCAACCATCCTAGACGCACCTATGTGCCAATGGAAAATCATGTAAGCCACACCCACGATGCCAAAGCATGCCAACCATGCTAGCCGCACCTCTGTGCCAATGGAAAATCATGTCAGCCACACCGATCGCGCCAAAACATGCCAACCATGCTAGCCGCACCTTTGTGCCAATGGAAAATCATGCCAGCCACACCCACCGCGCCAAAGCATGCTAGCCGCACCTCTGTGCCAATGGAAAATCATTCCAGCCACACCAACCGCGCCAAAGCATGCCAACCATGCTAGCCGCACCTCCGTGCCAATGGAAAATCATGCCATCCACACCGACTGCTCCAAAGCATGCTAGCCGCACCTTTGTGCCAATGGGAAATCATGCCAGCCACACCCACCGTGCCAAAGCATGCCAACCATGCTAGTCATACCTCTATGACAATGGAAATTTTTTCCAGCCACACCAACCAAGCCAAAGCATGCCAACCATGCTAGCCGCACCTCCGTGCCAATGGCAAATCATGCCAGCCACGCCAACCGCGCCAAAGCATGCCAACCATGATAGTCGCACCGCTGTGCCAATGACAAATCATGCCAGCCACACCGACCGCGCCAAAGCATTCCAACCATGCTAGCCGCAACTCTGTGCCATTGGAAAATCATGCCAGCCACACCAACCGCGGCAAAGCATGCTAACCATGCTAGCCGCACCCCTGTGCCAATGGAAAATCATGCCAGCCACACCGATCGCGCCAAATCATGCCAACCCTGCTATCCGCACCCCGCGCCAATGGAAAATCATGCCATCCAGATCGACCGCGCCAAAGCATTCCAACCATGCTAGCCGTACCTCCGTGCCAATGGCAAATCATGCCAGCCACGTCGACCGCGCCAAAGCATGCCAACCATGCTAGACACACCTCTGTGCCAATGGAAAATCATGCCATCCACACCAACCGTGCCAAAGCATGCCAACCATGCTATCCGCACCTCTGTGCCAATGGAAAATCATGCCAGCCACACCAACCGCGCCAAAGCATGCCAACCATGCTATCTGCACCTCTTTGCCAATGGAGAATCATGCCAGCCACACCAACCGCGCCAAAGCATGCCAACCATGCTAGCCGAACCTCTGTGCCAATGGCAGATGATTTCAGCCACACCAATCACGCCAAATCATGCCAGCCATGCTAGATGCAACCCTGTGCCAATGGAAAATCATGCCAGCCACTCCGACCGCGCCAAATCATGCCAACCATGCTAGCCGCACCCCCGTGCCAATGGAAAATCATGCCAGCCACATCGACCGCGCCAAAGCATGCCAACCATGCTAGCCGCACCTCCGTGCCAATGGAAAATCATGCCAGCCACACCTACCGCGCAATAGCATGCCAACCATGCTAGGTGTCATACCCTCAAATGCCCTAGGAATTTTCTGCGAAAGTGTAACCCGCCAGCGCAATGGTTCTGTGAATAAAGCTTCACCCAACTGCACTTCAGCCTTATAAGTTTGCACCTTTGCAAACAGACAACACTTCAGGTTAACAACGGAAGTCTTTACATCCTTCTTTCACTTCTCTAAACTCATCAAATGCACCCCATAATGCACCCAATTCATGCCATACTTTACCAACAACAATCAGCCAACCCATAACACTTATAACATGACACAATCAACTCATTTTATTACATCAAAGGGAAGAAATACAAAACCTGCCCACTTGGGGACTTACACAGACTTTTTCACTCCTTGAACCAAGTCTAAGTCTTACAAAAACTCTCCTATTCACTCACACATGCAAACTTCACTCTCACATATGTTAGGCTAACTCTCACACCTTCTAGCTACCTAATTTCCCATGCCTTAGGACTATTTATACAGTAGCTTTGCTTGGCCAAACCATGCATAACCGTTACACACGCATGGGACATCCATCTGTCCCATCAGGTAGTTTCTATAACCGCCAGCTTGCTTTTCAACCGCCACCTTTTGTGTTGTCAAGCCAACAGATGCCACATCTGTTCTAGGTGGTTATGAACCTTACACATGGTTATAAAATCTCTTTATAACCATTCTATCTTGTCTCACTTCATTGGCATGCTTATGAAGCTCGTAACCAACTTGTAACCGTCACTTGAGCTGTATTGGGCCACTTTTTGCACCATACTGAATTCTGCCACGCTCCAACGTTCATCCCTCTTGGCCCTGCATTTTTATTACTCTAAACTAATGCACGAACACTCTTTAGGCTTTACTTGTTGAGGCCAACTCCTTAGCTCACTCTAGTTACTCAAGCGTCACGTATATGCTTTAGTTCACCAATTAGCTTGACAATAGCAATGCAACTCTTGCATTTCCAACTTGTTTGCATTGTTCAAGCTTTGGCCATCCTTAAACTAATGCCATAGACTAACTCTTGATCTTTTCTACACTCTTACATCATCCTTGAGTTTGGGCTAACTCAATTCCACGGATATGCCTTAATGGCAACATCGCATGTTGCATCTGTCACTTTGGCTTCATCTTGACTTTTCCTCAATGAAACCTTATTGTGTCAGTCAATAAGCTTCATTCCTTAGACAAATGTCTTTACAGTGTAGCGCTACCTTTTTGCTTCACTGGACCTGCAGGTTCATGTCATTCTCGACAATTAACGGTCTATACAGTATACCGCTATTATGGCTTGCGTCGCGATATTATGGCTTCTCAATGCGCCATTACGGCGGAACTCTAACTTGGACTGCAACTCTGTAATGCGTCATCATTATGAATCACTTGCAGTACCGTAATAGACCTCCCCCACCTAATCCATTCAACTCCCTCGTTGAACGCAACCAAGTATACTCAACTTACTTGTTCTTCGGCCTTGTACACTTCTGAGCCACTCAGAATTCAGCAAACTTATTTAGCATTCCTTCCTGCCAAAACTTTATGCCTAGTACCACATGTCACCACTTAGCTTTACTGTTTTTCTATTGATCCGACTGACTTGTACTGTTGTTTTCACGTTGCACATACGTTCCAACTCCCACTACAACCGTATATCAACACCCAAATGCAACTTGGAAATTCTTCTTGCCAATTCCCTGAATTGTACTTGAATTTCACATGAATCATTTGTGCCTAAGTGTACGCACTGAGTGATTCTTCTCAATTCGATCATCATGATCATTGACATCGCTCTCCGACTTTGCCTCTACTCAACATGATAAGGACTTATAAACAACTTGGATTCATTTTCAATCAGTTTTGTCGACGACCCGCCGTTGAACTATTGTTCTTCACGCTCCTCATTAAGCACGTCACAAAGTGAATAGGGGTTCTCTTCGTATTAGACACCCGAATTCAACACTTCATGCCTCACCAAACTATGATTATGCAACCAACATTCAAGAACTCATTTCTATGAATGTGGCCACCAAGTATAAACTCTATACTTATGCCATTTTGCATACCCGAACTGGAATGGTAAGTTTTATTTGCTTAACTTCCATGCAACAAAACTATTGAGTTGCACAACCCATTTAAAACTGTGACTAACTATCTCTTTGGACATATCATTAGCTAACCCTTTAGCTATCCATATGCTATTCCTTCAAAGCCAATATGTCTCCAAATATTTCTTTGAACTGCATTGCTAATTTCCTGGAAAGTGTGTGTGTATTTCTATAAGGCCATGAGTTTTACCCAACTCATGCTTGCTGATAAAATGATTTCTTACTTTTTGCATTGCTTGCACTGTCGCTGCCCATCTGCCGTTGTGCCATTCTGCAATTCCCAAACAGCAACATCATTTCTACGTCAACTAGGACCCCTGTCCTATGTTTTGCTTATTAGCTTTCAACTTGTCTTGCTATTGCATACGTTAGGCTAAGTATGCTACTTGAAGCATCTCCCCATGAACTAGTTTTACATCGTAAATAAAGAGGCAAGACTTTATAAACAAAAACACCCTTGTTCATTACTGCTCTTACATAACAAGACCATGTACCATTACATGATTGATCATCAACTTATATCTTCTGGAAGCTAAAAATTCATTAACAAAGCAACTTGCTTACACCAAAGAAAAGTATATAAAAACTTGAAGACTCAAATAAAAGTCTGTACAACCAAAATCCACACACAGAGTTTGCATCAACCAACAACTAAAGCGACATAGAACAAGGCCAGGAACACTCTTTGTTCTGGCATCAAAGTGTCGCCAATGGAGACAACAACACTTACTATTGTTCTTAGCTTAGTTTTTAACTTTGTCGAAGTGAGCAACGACTTCGCTGCGTGGTCTCTTCCTTGAACCTTCACTTCGGCCTTCACGAGTCTTTCTAGAATGACCCCCATAGTCATTCCCAACTGATACATTAAGTTGTGCTTTGAGTAGGAAGCTGCAAGAGAAATGCAAACCTTTACAGATGAAACATCCCCTATACTTCCGGGGTGAAGGGAATAATTCATCTTCCTTCGGTTCATGCTTGCGCAAACTGCATATAGATTTTTCCTTCCTTTTGGCTTCACCTTCACAGCTTTGCATATCTTCAGTCATTGTGCAACTTTTAATCCCTCTTACCACTGGAATAGACATCTGGATACTTTGGATTTTGCGCCTCTTAAGTTCAGCAATTACACTCGAACTTACGCCAGCCAGAAATTGGAACATCTGATCTTCTTCACTCATACCATGTACTTCTTGCACCAATGCAAGGAAGTTTTCAGCATAGGCATATGGTGTACTCGTCATTTTCAGCCTACGTAAACTTTCTCTTGCATACCAAGCACCATTGCTCGGCCAGAACTGACATCTCAGTCCATCTTTCATGTCATCCCATGACATAGGATTGGAATAACCATCCGCTTCATCTTCTTGCAGCATAGTTCTCCACCAAACCTTTGCATCACCACCAAGGTAATTGCCTGCGAGAGTTACTTTTTTTTCTTCCCTAGTTCCATTCGCTTCAAAGTATGTCTCAACGTCATACAAGATATTCTCAATTTCTCTAGCATTTCTGGAACCTGCGTAAATTTTTGGCTCGGAGACTCGATTTGAGCTTTCTCCATGCACGTTTTCCCCTACAAACATGCCGTTACTGATTAACCCGCGAATGCTTGCCACTTCCTCAGACATTTTCTTCGCATGGCTTATTAGTATGGACTTTATGTCATTGAATTGCACCTTCAATTCAGTCACTTCAGCATTGGTTTCACAATTAAACAAGGTTGCATCAGACACCTTGTCCTCGACTGCACCTACCCTTTCGTCAAATTCATTAAACCAATTTGATGTCCTTACTTCAAGTAGGTCTAGCCTGGCATTATCTTCATAAACAAGAGGATTTACAAGGCTATCACAACCCATGTCTATGGAAAAATCATCAAGATTACTGCCAAACTCCTCAAGTTGATCAAACGTACCCGGTAGTTCTTCGCCGATCATCATGCCATTAGAACTCATTTCTAATGCAATATTCTGAAAATAATGCGCCACTTACTTGATCACAAGAAAATAGCTTTAGAGGAAAAGAATTACTAGTGTATTATCCAACAAATACACTCGAACTGTGCACCAAACACAACTCTGATACCCGAATTGTCACACCTTCAAACGCCCTAGGAATTTTCTGCGAAAGTGTAACCCGGCAGCATAATGGTTCTGTGAATAAAGATTCACCCACTTGCACTTTAGCCTTATAAGTTTGCACCTTTTCAAACAGCCAACACTTCAGGTTAAAAACGGAAGTTTTTACATCCTTCTTTCACTTCTCTAAATTCATCAAATGCACCCCATAATGCACCCAATTCATGCCATACTTTACCAACAACAATCAGCCAACCAAGAACACTTAGAACATGACACAATCAACTCATTTTATTGCATCAAAGGGAAGAAATACAAAACTTGCCCACTTGGGGACTTACACAGACCTTTTCACTCCTTGAACCAAGTCTAAGTCTTACGAAAACTCTCCTATTCACTCACATATGCAAACTTCACTCTCACATATGTTAGGATAACTCTCACACAGGCTATCTACCGAATTTCCCATGCCTTAGGACTATTTATACAGTAGATTTGCTTGGCCAAACCGTGCATAACCGTTACACACGCATGGGACAGCCATCTGTCCCATCAGGTTGTTTCTATAACCGCCAGCTTGCTTTTCAACCGCCACCTTTTGTGTTGCCAAGCCAACAGATGCCACATCTGTTCTAGGTGGTTAATTATGAACCTTCCACATGGTTATAAACTCTCTTTATAACCGTTATATCTTGTATCACTTCATTGGTATGCTTATGAAGCTCGTAACCAACTCGTAACCGTCACTTGAGATGTATTGCGCCACTTGTTGCGCCATACTGAATTCTGCCACGCTCCAACATTCATCCCTCTTGGCCATGCATTTTTATTACTCTAATCTAATGCACGGACACTCTTTAGGCTTTACTTGTTGAGGCCAACTCCTTAGCTCACTCTAGTTACTCATGCGTCACGTATATGCTTCACTTCACCAATTAGCTTGACAATAGGAATGCAACTCTTGCATTGCCAACTTGTTTGCATTGTTCAAGATTTGGCCAACCTTAAACTAATGCCATAGACGAACTCTTGATCTATTCTACACTCTTGCATCATCCTTGAGTTTGGGCCAACTCAATTCCACGGATATGCCTTAATGCCAACATCGCAGGTTGCATCTGTCACTTTGGCTTCGTCTTGCCTTCTCCTCAATGAAGCCTTATTGTGTCGGCCAATAAGCTTCATTCCTTAGCCAAATGTCTTTAAAGTGTAGCGCTACCTTTTTGCTTCACTGGCCCTGCAGGTTCATGTCATTCTCGAAACTTAACGGTCTATACAATATACCGCTATTATGGCTTGCGTCGCGCTATTATGGCTTCGCAATGCGCCATTATGACGGAACTCTGACTTGGCCTGCAACTCTGTAACGCGTCATCATTATGCATCACTTGCAGTACCATAATACTAGCCGCACCTCTGTGCCAACGGAAAATCATGCCAGCCACACCAACCACGCCAAAGCATGCCAACCATGCTAGCCACACCTCTGTGCCAATGGAAAATCATGCCAGCCACACCAACCACGCCAAATCATGACAACCATGCTAGACGCACCTATGTTCCAATGGAAAATCATTCCAGCCACACCAACCGTGCCAAAGCATGCCAACCATGCTAGCCGCACCTCTGTGCCAATGGAAAATCATGCCAGCCACACCAACCGCGCCAAAGCATGGCAACCATGCTAGCCGCACCTCTGTGCTAATGGAAAATCAGTCCAGCCACACCAACCATGCCAACCATGCTAGTCGCACCTCTGTGCCAATGGAATATCATGCCAGCCACACCAACCGCACCAAATCATGCCAACTATGCTAGCCGCACCCCTGTGCCAATGGAAAATCATGCCATCCACACCGACCGCGCCAAATCATGCCAACCATGATAGTCGTACCCCCGTGCCAATGGAAAATCATGCCAGCCACATCGACCATGACAAAGCATGTCAACCATGCTAGCTGCACCTCCGTGCCAATGGCAAATCATGCCAGCCACACCAACCGCGCCAAAGCATGCCAACCATGATATCCGCACCTCTGTGCCAATGGAAAATCATTCCAGCCACACCGACCGCGTCAAAGCATGCTAACCATGCTAGCCGCATCGCTGTGCCAATGAAAAATCATGCCAGCCACACCGACCGCGCCAAAGCATGCCAACCATGCTAGCCGCACCGCTGTGCCAATATAAAATCATGCCCGCCACACCAACCGCGCCAAAGTATGCTAACCATGCTAGCCGTACCCCTATGGCAATGGAAAATCATGCCAGCTACACCGACCGTGCCAAATCATGCCAACCATGCTAGCCGCACCCCAGTGCCAATGGAAAATCATGCCAGCCACATCGACCGCGCCAAATCATGCCAACCATGATAGACGCACCTCCGTGCCAATGGCAAATCATGCCAGCCACGCCAACTACGCCAAAGCATGCCAACCATGCTAGCCAGACCTCTGTGCCAATGGAAAAGCATGCCAGCCACACCAACCGCGCCAAATCATGCCAACCATGCTAGCCGCACCTCTATGCCAATGGAAAATCATTCCAGCCACACCAACCGCGCCAAAGCATGACAACCATGATAGCCGCACCTCTGTGCCAATGACAAATCATGCCAGCCACACCAACTGCGCCAAAGCATGCCAACCATGCTAGCCGCACCCCTGTGCCAATGAAAAATCATGCCAGCCACACTGACCACGCCAAATCATGCCAACCATGCTAGCCACACCCCCGTGCCAATATAAAATCATGCCAGCCACATCGGCCACGCCAAAGCATTCCAACCATGCTAGCCGCACCTCCGTGCCAATGGCAAATCATGCAAGACACAACAACTGCGCCAAAGCATGCCGACCATGCTAGCCGCAACTCTGTGCCAATGGAAAATCATGTCAGCCACACAAAGCGCTCCAAAGCATGCCAACCATGCTAGCCGCACCTCTGTGCCAATGGAAAATCATGCAAGCCACACCAACCGCGCCAAAGCATGCCAACCATGCTAGCCGCACCTCTGTGCTAATGGAAAATCAGGCCAACCACACTAACCATGCTAGCCGCACCTCTGTGCCAATGGAAAATCATGCCAGCCACACCAACCGCACCAAAGCATGCCAACTATGCTATCCGCACCCCTGTGCCAATGGCAAATCATTCCAGCCACACCGACCGCGCCAAATCATGCCAACCATGCTAGCCGTACCCCCGTGCCAATGGAAAATCATGCCAGCCACATCGACCACGCGAAAGCATGCCAACCATGCTAGCCGCACATCCGTGCCAATGGAAAATCATGCCATCCACACCAACCGCGCCAAAGCATGCCAACCATGCTAGCCGCACCTCTGTGCCAATGGAAAATCATGCCAGCCACACCAACCGCGCCAAAGCAAGCCAACCATGCTATCCGCACCTCTGTGCCAATGGAAAATCATGCCAGCCACACCGACCGCGCCAAAGCATGCCAACCATGCTATCCGCACCGATGTGCCAATGACAAATCATGCCAGCCACACCGACCGCGCCAAAGCATGCCAAACATGCTAGCCGCACCTCTGTGCCAATGGAAAATCATACCAGCCACACCAACCGCGCCAAATTATGCTAACCATGATAGCCGCACCCCTGTGCCAATGTAAAATCATGCCAGCCACACCGACTGTGCCAAATCATGCCAACCATGCTAGCCGCACCCCCGTGCCAATGGAAAATCATGCCAGCCACATCGACCGAGCCAAAGCATGCCAACCATGCTAGCCGCACCTGTATGCCAATGGAAAATCATGCCAGCCACGCCAACTGCGCCAAAGCACGCCAACCATGCTAGACGCACATATGTGCCAATGGCAAAGCATGCCAGCCATACCAACCGCGCCAAAGCATGCCAACCATGCTAGCCACACCTCTATGCCAATGGAAAATCATGCTAGCCACACCAACCGCGCCAAAGCATGACAACCATGATAGCCGCACCTCTGTGCCAATGACAAATCATGCCATCCACATCAACCTCGCCAAATCATTCCAACCATGATAGCCGCATCTCTGTGCCAATGGAATATGATGCCATCCACACCAACTGCGCCAAAGCATTCCAACCATGCTAGACGCACCCATGTGCCAATGGAAAATCATGCCAGCCACACCGACCACGCCAAATCATTCCAACCATGCTAGCCGGACCCCCGTGCCAATGGAAAATCATGCCAGCCACATCGGCCATGCCAAAGCATGCCAACCATGCTATCCGCACCTCCGTGCCAATGGCAAATCATGACAGCCACAACAACCGCGCCAAAGCATGCCGAACATGCTAGCCGCAACTCTATGCCAATGGAAAATCATGCCAGCCACACGAACCGCGCTAAAGTATGCCAACCATGCTAGCCGCACCTCTGTGCCAATGGAAAATCATGCTATCCATACCAACCCTTCCAAAGCATGGCAACCATGCTATCCGCACCTCTGTGCCAATGGAAAATCATTCTAGCCACACCAACCATTCCAAAGCATGCCAACCATGGTTGCTGCACCTATGTGCCAATGGAAAATCATGCCAGCCACACCAACCGCGCCAAAGCATGGCAACCATGATAGCCGCACCACTGTGCCAATGGAAAATCATGCCAGCCACACCAACCGCGCCAAAGCATGCCCACTATGCTAGCTGTACCTCTGTGGCAATGGCAAATCATGCCAACCACACCGACCACGCCATGCAAAATACATCTCGCAATGTCCCCTCATGTCGCGCCATAATGCTGGCCTTCCCCACGTGTCTACCAAAGTGAAGGCATGCAACAATCAACGGTTTCCCTTCAATCCCAGGAGCAGATCATGGCTGTCTAAGGTAACCTCACAACCTTTGGCCCAAAACCCTAGCTTGGTCACGCACTTAGACTAAGCTAGCCATGCCATACGTCCATGGAAAACCCTTGGCCCCACATGCCAAGCCAAACCAAACCTATCCAAGCTAGCCGCACCATGCCAAACGCACTCTGCCTTGGCCCTAGACACGCTAGTCACGTCACGTCATGCCAAGCCAAAACGCCCTTACCTTGGCCCTAGACATGCCATACGTCCATGGAAAACCCTTGGCCCCACATGCCAAGCCAAACCAAACCAATCCAAGCTAGCCGCGCCTTGCCAAACGCACTCTTCCTTAGCCTTAGCCATGCTAGTCACGTTACGCTAAGCCAAAACACCCTTACCTTGGCCCTAGCCATTCCATACATACATGGAAAACCTTTGGCCCCATATGCCAATCCAAACCAAACCTATCCAAGCTAGCCGCACCATGCCAAACACACTCTGCCTTGGCCCTATCCATGCTAGTCACATCATGCCAAGCCAAGCGCCCTTTCCTCGGCCCTGGCCACGCCATATGCCCATGGCGAACCCTTTGCCACACATGCCAAGCCTAAACACACCTAGCCACGCCACCCTGTTGGCCCTCACTACGCGGATACCAAAACGAAGGCGTGCAACAATCAACGGTTGTCCTTCAATCCCAGGAGAAAATCCTAGCCATCGAAGGTTACCAGATGACACATGGTAACCTTTGGCGCGAAAACCTAAGTTTAGCCACGCCAAACCATGCCATGCCAACCTAGCCGCGCCACCACATTGGCCCTCACTACGCGGATACCAAAACAAAGCCAAAATCAGTAGAAACCATTTTCACCTATAAAAAACTGCAAGTAATGTGGATATAGAGATCACGAATACAAACATTGTCCACAGAGAATCAGTGGATGCTCAAAAATCAGTTACTGAACTTTTATGCATTTGAGCACTTCTACTGAAGAAGACACATATGGAAGGAATTTCTGGAAATCACCTAGGTGTTTTTTGGTGGAGTGGGCTTATTAAAGTTGAAGTACAAATCGATTCCCTATGGTATTATGTTATTTAGTTTGTTGTTCATTTTGTGCTATTACGATTATCTAAACCAAACATGTGGATGTCTTCACATTTGCAACACCAATATCATAACTAATTTAAACTTTTCTTTGATTAAACATTGCACCATCAATATCATAAATAAAAACATATTGCATTGGATTAAACAACCACATCATACATGAAAATAGAAGAAATACATTAGATTAAAACAACCACTACATAGGCGTCAATTCTCGTCGGGTGGTGGAATTCCCAGGACGATATTTGGATCATATCTGTTCAGCACCCTAAGAATGTTGAAACAAGATTGGAAATCGAAAAGAAGTCCACCGTGAGATATTTCCCACATCGTTAGTGTTTTGAGTTCCACTTCATGTACAGCTTCACCGTTGAGTTTATTTTTGTGATTCTCCATTAGTACAACGACGAATTCCGATACATGATGAAAACTAAACCGATATGAAAATACGTGAGAATCATGCCCATTAATGTTTCCCTTTTCAGTGACGAACATTCTATAAACTTTCTACCATAAAAAAAATGTCAATTCAGCTACATTCTTATTGCCTGCATCTTGTTGTGAAAACAAAGGCTCTACAAATAACTAAATCCTCTTGTTGAGTGAATCTAACACCACGAACTCTGGGAGGAATTTTTGTAGATGATTTGAGAGTGAAGAATGTGTAGTATGTGCGGATTTGAAGTTGAAATGAGGAGTTTTTATAAAACTCAAAATTATAGCCGTTGGATCACAAGATTTTTCATCCGTCCAGATTTAGCTGTTAACGTTTTTTGAAAAAACACGGGACGCTAGCGTGTGATGGAAAAACTGGCGAGTTTGAGATACACGCTAGCGTTTCTTCCTTAAATGCCAGTGAGTGTGCCTTAACCGGATGACGTTCCATCAAGTGCGCACTTGTTCTTCCAACGCACTCAACAAACCAATAAATTTGATTGTTTGCCCATCCGTTTTTCATGTTTGTTGATTTCATAGTGAGATCAAAATAAAATAAAAAAAATTCATGTTTATTGAGTCCATAGAAATTGCTCTAAGGTTGTGTTTTATAACAAAGAAAGGAAAACAAAGCATATTAATTCTATGGAATCAGTTTTATGGAGAAGGCATGGAAAGACTTTCCACAAAATTCCATTACCAAAATTAGTTGGATAAGGGCTTACAAGGTTACTACTTCATAACATGTTTTCATCTTTTCTGGACACCTATATATATGGTATATTTGGTTATGATTGTGATGCTCTTAGGTGTGCACTTAGCTGCTAAGAGCTTCTCCAATGGAATGTGTGTGAAGAGAAAAGTCTTCATCCATGTAGGATGCATAACAATTTTTGGAAAAAATCATCTCCAACCCATTAATGTGAGGATGATGTGGCAAAAAAAGAGTTAGACATCCTCTAGGTCAACCTCTAGTTTTAGACATTCACGTAGAGGATGTCTTCCCATCCTAGTCAATTTTTTGTTAATAAAAATCAATTAAAAAGGAAATAAGTTTAACCAATTATATACCAACAAATAGGTACAACATTTTATGGGTTGAAGATAAAATTTATTTTCTCCTAATATTTAGGATTTTATATCTAGAGGATGTACTAGAAGTGATGCCACATATGAAATATCCACCTTAACCCTAAGATCCTAGGCCCGTTTGAGACGTCTGATGTGTCACCTACATCTATCAGTATTTTACCGAAGATGCTACACCTCCCCACTAGGTGTCATGATCTCCACCATAGATTTGTCTTGGGCGGGCCGCTGGAGAGAGAAGGAGGGATGTAATGTGAGTGGGGGAAGGTTGGGGGAGGGCCTGTGGGGGCACGAAGCATTTTCGTTATTTTACCAATAGGAAGTTATTGTAAACAAAAACAAGAAAGCCGAAACAATATTACAACCAGCACAAGTCGAGTCTCTTGACAAGAAGGAAACCGATACCTATACCAGATCTAATGTAATCTTATATTTGAAGGTATCGCCTCTCAGCCCGAGGCAAGGAAAGAAACCATCTCCAGATACTACATAGCCAAGTGTTCCAACTTCTTAATTGAAAGTTTTAATAATTCCGTAATCACAGGGTACGTGAATTTCGATCGTTGTATCTGACTCCCAAGGGTTTTACCACCACTTAACTGAGAGACATATAGAATTAGGTCTTCTTAGTTGACTTCGATCGATGGAGAAAAATAACCTACGTAGCCTCAAAAGAAGACGGATGGGGATATATGATTCTTTTCCAGAAGAGATCAAACTAGACATTCTTTCTCGCTTATCGTTTGATACAGTCTTGGAAGCTAAGCGTGTATGTAAATCTTGGCAATCTCTCCTCCTTGAAGATGCTTTCATTCGTATGCACTTAAAGGGTCGCCAGTTTTCGCTTAAACAGATTGGTGAGAACCATGTTGATCACGAAAACAGATGCACAGTTTCATCTAAGGTGAGTATGCTTCTCCTAGTAGAGTTTCCTAATTCGACAACAGAACTTTATTACGCAGAATATGACGAAAATAATGAGAGGAATTTTCACCAAACAATAACTAAGATAAATCATCCTAGTTTTAGTTCCAAATCTTCATTCGTTGGTACATGTAATGGTTTGATTATGTTTGAACCAAGTATGAACTTACTGGCATCATCAATTTTATTACCCCGTCATCAATCTGATACAATCTACTGTTAGAAAAAAAAATGTTTTGTTTTAATCAAAAAATGCATGGACCATGTTTTGATCCCAAGACCTATTACTCCCTAGATGTTTTTTCATGTGAATGAATAAAACATTAGTCCCATATAGACTAAAACACTTAGAGTTTTAGACTTAAATAGCATTGGTTTAGCCTTAAGGGTATGGCCCTTTGGGTCTTTAGACCTTTGTGTATGGGGAAAGCCCTAGACTATGGCAAGGTTGCCTAAACCTTATTGCATTTCTTATTGCCTTTCCCGTTCACGCGGTGCTTCGCACAGAAGCACGCACGCTCGGCTCGGCTCGGCTCGGCGTGGGCGTGGGCGAGGGCGAGGGAGAGGGAGAGGGAGAGGGTGAGGGTGTGGGTGTGGGTTTATCCGACCCTATCTTTTTACTGAATTTTTCCACACGTTTCTCCCACACATATAAAGAATTTTATTCTTTGCCTTCTCGGTTTTTGGGTGTCCGACCCGTGTGCAAAAAACCTCGTGAAGCATCTTTGAAAAAATGTCGTTGTAACACCTGTGCACCTCGAGAAGAATCTCAAAAAAATTTGAATTCCGACAAAACATTTTACTGTATTTTTAACGGATGCTTTTACTCGTCCGACAAAAGCTGAAGCGTGAATCACGGACAGTCTGTCGCACATTGGATTCTTGGTCGAACGTTGAAATGTTTTTTGCTATAAATACGAGAGAAGAATTTCATTTGAAACCATACCTTTCAGAACTCTTCTCTCTGAAATTCTTCTTCTTCTTTTATTCTTTCAGAAATTTTATTTAAGTTTATAGAAACATTAAATAGAGTTCTTAGTTTACAGAAACATAAAAAACGAGTTGTAGTTTACAGAAACATAATTTTGTAATACTACTTCTCTGTTTACAAAAACATAGTTAGTTCTGAAACATAAATTACTTTTTACATTTCTCTGAAACTGGTTGTAGTTTCGATTTATGTTTTTGTTTTCATTATTTGCTGCCAAGTTCTAAGGGTTCTCTCTCTGTGTATGCTACACATAGAGGAGAACTAACAGTAGTTGTATCCTGGAGGTAATTTGTTAATTGTTATAGCATCTCAGAGGAGTAGCAGGAAATATTAGCTTTAGCTCAGCGTATCTCATACGTGCCTCTACTAAGTTTTAAATACTATCATCAGTGCATCTCCGGTATAACAATAACACATCAGTGAGTGTTAAGTATTTTTCTCATGTTTCTTGAGTTGTTTGTTACTATTATCAGTGTAATCAAAGTATTATTTCTTAGTTGCATACGAAATTGTAAATTATTTCCAACATTCTAAAGGTAATACCTTGCCTGATTGTAATATTGTAATATTGTGATATTGTAATTGCTGTAAGAACATGGGAAAAAATACCGTATAAAAACCACCAAAGTTCAGTGGTAAGGACTTTAAGAGATGGCAGTCTAAAATGCTATTCTTCCTAAATGACCAAAGGTTAGATGGATATGCTTTAGAAAAACCATCGAGAAAACTTCATCGCCGTGGTAATGAAGATAAATTGGACAGGTGGAATAGGAAGAATTATTTGTGCAAGAATCATATTCTTAATTGTCTTGATGATTCCTTGTATGACTTCTATAATGCAAAAGAAGATTTTAATGCTTTTGATTTATGGGAAGCTCTAGAAGAAAAATATCATGCTGAAGCTGCTGGAAGTAAGAAATTCTTGATGGCTAAGTTCTTAGAATACAAGATGACTGACGAAAAGCCTGTGGTAGAACAGTTCGTTGAACTTCAACTCCTCATCAGCGAGATTCTTGCTGAAGGCATGACTTTTGATGAAGCTCTACAAGTATCGGCTGTGATTGAAAAGCTTCCACCCTCATGGAGCGAATACAAGAGGAGGCTGCGACACAAGACTCGTGAAGTCACTATGGTGGAGCTTGGAAAAAAGATCCAGGTTGAGGAGCTTATGTGCAGCAAGGACAAGAGCATGTTGCTGAGCAAAAACATGACCTACAAAGCTCATGTTTTGGATGATAAAGCTGCTTCAAAGAAAACTCCTGGAGAATCCAGCAAAATTGGTAATAGACGTAACAGACGTCGAAAACCCAGAGGTAACAATTTTAAGCCTAAGGGTGGTGTCACTAAGCACACCATCAAAGGCGACTGTTTTAACTGTGGAAAACCTGGACATATGGCTAAAGACTGTAAGGCCCCTAAAAGGATCAAATATGATCCAAAACAGAAAAATAAGGCAAACCTAGTAGATGATCCTGGATACTTTACTGGCATGGTATCTGAAGTCGACCTTGTCTCTAGTGTGACTAATGTGAGAGACTGGTGGCTTGATTCTGGAGCCACCAGGCATGTCTGTAAATTCAGAAATGCTTTCTCCTCTTATGCCATAGTAGGAGATGATGAGAAATTGTTCATGGGAAACTCTACCACCGCGAAAGTGGAGGGGAAAGGCAAGTTCGAACTGAAGTTAACTTCAGGAAAAACTCGCATTGAATGACGTATTTTACGTCCCAGGACATATGCAAAAACCTTATCTCAGAAAAACCATCTTACTAGGAAAAGGATTTAAGATTGTTGCTGAATCTAATCTTGTTGTCCTTTCTAAGCATGGTGAATTCGTAGGAAAAGGTTATGTTACCGATAACATGATTAAGCTTAGTGTATCGATTTGAAATTGAATGTTAATGCATCTTCTTCTGCTTATGTTTGTGACTCTTCACATGTTTGGCATGATAGACTTGGGCATGTTAATCTAAAATCTCTAGAAAGACTTGCTAATTTAGGTTGCATACCAAAAATAAACTTTGATAAAAATCAAAGATGTGAAATCTGTGTTGAATCTAAATATACAAGAAAACCGTTTAATAAAAGGATTGAACGTAAAACAGTTCCTTTGGAACTAATACACTCGGATTTAGGAGATTTGAAATCAACACCAACAAGAAGTGGTAAAAAATGGTACATCACTTTTATAGATGATTACTCATGCTATTGTCAGGTTCATCTTCTTAGAAGTAAAGATGAAGCCTTAGAGGCCTTCATATTTTATAAAATTGAAGTAGAAACCCAAAAAGGAGTTAAAATTAAAACTCTTAGGTCAGATCGTGGCGGTGAGTATGTGATACCCATAGGTGAGTTTTGTAAACATAATGGAATCATTCATGAAACAACTGCACCATATTCACCAGAATCGAATGGTGTAGCTGAAAGAAAAAATAGAACACTCATAGATATGGTAAATGCTATGTTGACAAGTTCAGGGTTATCTTCGAACTTGTGGGGGGAAGCTATCCTTTCTGCTTGCTATATTTTGAACCGAGTTCCATTTAAAAATCTGATAAAACTCCTTATGAATTGTGGAATGGTAAACAACCTTCCTATGCATACTTTAAAGTGTGGGGGTGTTTGGCCAAGGTGGCCATTCCTCATCCCAAGAAAACTAAATTAGGTCCTAAAACAATTGTTTGTGTTTTCTTAGGGTATCCTGAGCATACAATTGCATACAGGTTCTTGGTCATCAGATCCCGACCATAATAACATTGGTCAGAACACCATATTGGAATCTAGAGATGCTGTGTTTTATGAACACATTTTTCCTTTAAGGTCTGAACCTCGAAAAAGGGTCCATGATGACCTCCAGGATGTTCCATCGATTAGTCAAACTCCAACTTTGGAGTATGAGGCTGAACCGAGAAGAAGTAAAAGTGTAAGAACTGAAACAAGTTTTGGCCCAGATTTTTTGACTCTAACGGTAGAGTCTGAACCCCAAACCTACAAAGAAGCTATGACTTCTCCGAAGCTCCCTTCGGGAAGAAGCTTCATTAAATGAATGGGAGTCCATTCAGCAAAATGAAACTTGGGAGCTTGTAGATTTACCTCCTGGTAGTAAATCCATAGGTTGTAAATGGGTGTTCAAAAGGAAACTTAGAACAGATGGAACTATAGATAAATATAAAGCTAGGTTGGTAGCTAAAGGCTATAAACAACAGGAAGGATTAGATTTCTTCGATACTTATTCACCAGTCTCTAGAATCACCTCGATTAGGATGTTGATTGCTATAGCTTCAATTTATGATTTGCATATACATGGATGGATGTTAAAACTGCATTTTTATATGGTGAATTGAATGAAGAAATTTATATGGATCAACCTGAAGGCTTTATTGTAAAAGGTTGTGAAAACAAAGTATGCAAGTTGAACAAATCTCTTTACGGTTTAAAACAAGCACCTAAACAATGGCATGAAAAATTTGATCATGTTATGATAACTAATGGTTTCAAGGTTAATGAATCTGATAAATGTGTTTACATTAAATCTATGGATGATTCTCATGTTATTGTGTGCCTATATGTTGATGATATGCTCATATTAGGCAGTAACCTTGATATTATTAATAACATTAAAAGCATGCTTAGAGATAATTTTGACATGAAAGACTTAGGCCCTACTGATGTAATCTTAGGGATGAAAATCAGAAAGACGTCTGATGGATATAGTCTTAGTCAATCTCATTATCTGAAACCGTATTAAAGAGATTTAATTATGAAAATGCTAAACCTGCATCTACTCCTTTTGATCCCACTTGTAAACTGAAAAAGAACAAGGGTAAGGGTATTGATCAACTTGAGTATTCTCGCATTATTGGTAGTCTTATGTATTTGATGAACTGTACAAGACCTGATATTGCTTACTCTGTGAGTAGATTAAGCAGGTATACTTGCAAACCAGGGCAGGATCACTGGTATGCTCTCTTTAGAGTTTTACGTTACCTGAGAGGGACCTCAAACTATTGCTTAAGTTTTGGGAAGTATCTTGCTGTACTGGAAGGGTATTGTGATGCCAACTGGATATCAGAATCAGAAGAGTGCAAGTCTACTAGTGGGTACATCTTCTTACTTGGAGGTGCGTCTGTCTCATGGAAGTCCACCAAACAGACATGTATAGCTAAATCCACTATGGAGTCTGAATTTATAGCCTTGGAAAAAGCTGGAGAGGAAGTTTGAATGGATACGATGTTTTCTGGGAGGAATTCCACTCTGGCCCAAGCTTTGTGTCTTCAATCGCAATCCACTATGACAGTAAAGCTGCTCTTGGTTGCGCAAAGAACAATGTATACAACGGGAAGTCTATACATATACTAAGAAGACACAAGATGGTGAAACAACTACTCTCTCTTTGGTATTATCTCGATAGACTTTGTAAAATCAAAGATAATCTTGCAGATCCTTTGACGAAAGGCTTAACCAGAGAGGAAGTTAAATTTACATCGAGGGGGATGGGACTTAAGCTCATTGATTAAATCACCATGAAGGATACTCAACCTTGTGATTGGATTTCCAAAATCAAGGTTCAATGAGACAACTAATTTATGGTGATATTGGGTAAAGCACTATCTTTGTCCCTCCCTATGGTGTAACTGTGCGATAGTGCTACCTGCAGAATTAAGGATGATCTTTTGCGATCTTAATGGGTACCATGGCTTTGATTAAAGCGGGGTGTGGCAGGACACTCTTTATGGACTCACCTTTGTGGATGTTGGAAGTGGGGCCGCTTCCTATGATAATTTGAGCTGATTCTCTAGAGACATTCATTAAGTCCGGGATTTTAGCCCACGGCCAAAATGGGCACAACTGCAAGAGCTTGGCACCTGTTTTCTTCGGTTGAGGCATCAAGTGTGGCTGTTATTTCTGAATTGCATTCATTGTTGGCGGTTCAAGACATTGCGTTCACCGTATCAACAAGCAGTTCAGGTAACCTCTCACTAAGTTAAGGTTCAATCCTTGGGACACCTTAGCCTATATTGTTGCCTTATGTTTTCTCGTGTTTTATCGAAATGTTTTATTATTCATGTGGGGGATTGTTAGAAAAAACAATGTTTTGTTTTAATCAAAAAATGCATGGACCATGTTTTGATCCCAAGACCTATTACTCCCTAGATGTTTTTTCATGTGAATGAATAAAACATTAGTCCCATATAGACTAAAACACTTAGAGTTTTAGACTTAAATAGCATTGGTTTAGCCTTAAGGGTATGGCCCTTTGGGTCTTTAGACCTTTGTGTATGGGGAAAGCCCTAGACTATGGCAAGGTTGCCTAAACCTTATTGCATTTCTTATTGCCTTTCCCGTTCGCGCGGTGCTTCGCACAGAAGCACGCACGCTCGCTCGGCTCGGCTCGGCTCGGCTCGGCGTGGGCGTGGGAGTGGGCGTGGGCGTGGGCGAGGGCGAGGGCGAGGGAGAGGGAGAGGGTGAGGGTGAGGGTGTGGGTGTGGGTTTATCCGACCCTATCTTTTACTGAATTTTTCCACACGTTTCTCCCACACATATAAAGAATTTTATTCTTTGCCTTCTCGGTTTTGGGTGTCCGACCCGTGTGCAAAAAACCTCGTGAAGCATCTTTGAAAAAATGTCGTTGTAACACCTGTGCACCTCGAGAAGAATCTCAAAAAAAATTTGAATTCCGACAAAACATTTTCTTTGTATTTTTAACGGATGCTTTTTACTCGTCCGACAAAAAGTGAAAGCGTGAATCACGGACAGTCTGTCGCACATTGGATTCTTGGTCGAACGTTGAAATGTTTTTTGCTATAAATACGAGAGAAGAATTTCATTTTAAACCATACCTTTCAGAACACTTCTCTCTGAAATTCTTCTTCTTCTTTTATTCTTTCAGAAATTTTATTTAAGTTTACAGAAACATTAAATAGAGTTCTTAGTTTACAGAAACATAAAAAACGAGTTGTAGTTTACGAAACATAATTTTGTAATACTACTTCTCTGTTTACAAAAACATAGTTAGTTTACAAAAACATAAATTACTTTTTACATTTCTCTGAAATGGTTGTAGTTTCGATTTATGTTTTTGTTTTCATTATTTCTTGCCAAGTTCTAAGGGTTCTCTCTGTGTATGCTACATAGAGGAGAACTAACAGTAGTTGTATCCTGGAGGTAATTTGTTAATTGTTATAGCATCTCAGAGGAGTAGCGGGGAAATATTACCTTTAGCTCGGCGTATCTCATACGTGCCTCTACTAAGTTTTAAATACTATCATCGGTGCATCTCCGGTATAACAATAACACATCAGTGAGTGTTAAGTATTTTTCTCATGTTTCTTGAGTTGTTTGTTACTATTATCAGTGTAATCAAAGTATTATTTCTCAGTTGCATACGAAATTGTAAATTATTTCCAACATCTACATATCTAATCCCATGACCAGAGAGTACGTACAACTTCCGATATTCAGTAAACCCAGATGTCATGATGCAAGGATTTTTGGATTCGGTTACGATGTTTCAACTTATATGTACAAGGTTATTAGAATCTACTATCCCCCTGAGCATGAAGGTCGTGTTGGGGAGGCTTATGTATACACCCTCGGCCAGCGTGGTGCTGGATGGAGAAAGACCACTGAATTCACATTTTTACTGAAACCATTGGCGGGTGTCTATACAAATGGAGCTCTTTATTGGCTTGATTATAACCAAGACATTTGGGAATTTCATTTAACGGATGAGAAGTTTCGATTGGTCCCATCACCACCATCATCTCCTCGTATACCTCTTCTTGACTCTGCACTTTTTGTGTTGGGTGGATGTCTGTGTTTTCAAGTGAGACTAGACACATGGGCATCGAAAATAATTGATACTGGTGGTAATAAAGTCATCAGAGGAGAAGAATATTACCGATCTTGGAATTGGAGTAGGGAGTTTAGTGTACCGAAGATAGAAAATGGCGGTCAAGTTATTATTACCCCATTGGCCATTACCAAGAGTGGTGAGCTTTTGTTGTCACACAAATACAATGAGAAAAAACTCATAACAAGAAATTGGATAAATCCTTATATTGAAAAACTCATAACAAGAAATATTGGATTAATTCAACCATACCCCAACACTGAAACAACTCTGTGTCGTTGTAACTCAAAAACTGGAATTTTAGAGAAGGTGGATGAATTGAAATTTCAAATTCCTTGGCATGCCAATCGTGAAACTTTTGGACGGGTTGTTTCACTAAAACCTTTCATTCAGAGCTTTATTTCATTAAAAGCTATTGGAGAAGAAGATGCCAAAATATATGGACCTGCAGTGTGTTAGAATTGTTTGCACTGGCTTGGCTATGTTCTTAATGAACATATTTGTTTTTAATGTTTATTTGTTTTTGAGGTTGTCAATTTCACCATGGTTGAATTGTGAATGATCAATTATTCAACCATGTGACAAAAACTTAAGGTTCTCACTTCATAATTTGTGTATTGATTGTATATCTGATTCTTTACAAGGTGACCTATTTATATACATTACAAAAGACATATTGTCAAAAAGGAAAGGAAGAAAAATAAGGGATGTTGTCAAAAAGGGGAGGAAGAAGAAATAAGGGAGGAAGAAAATAATGGCCATTCTAGAAGCCATCCATTCTAGAAGCTAACATGTGTTTCATATTCACAATTAATACCCTCCCTCAAACTCAAGATGGTGCAACACACATGTTGAGTTTGGAAACCAAAAAACTCGACGAGTCAAGTCAGTGTTTTGGTGAATAAATCAGCGAGTTGCAATTCGAGCGAACAAAAGGTAAAACAATAGTCTGTTCCTTGAAGTGATGTCGTACAAAGTGACAATCGATCTCAATATGTTTCGTACGTTCATGAAACACGTCATTATGGGCAATGTGAATAGCAGCCTTATTGTCACAACACAATGGAGTAGGTTCTGATAAATGAACTCCCATATCTTCAAGGAGCCATCGTAACCAAACAATCTCAGAAGTTGTATGAGCAAGAGCTCGATATTCAGCCTCAGCACTAGACCGAGAAACTACACTTTGTTTCTTACTACGCCAAGAGATCAAAGATTTGCCTAGAAACACACAATATCATGTGGTTGAGCGTCTATCTGTGATGTCACCAGCCCAATCTGAATCTGAATATGCATGAAGACAAAGATCAGAAGTAGATGAGAACTTTATACCTTGATACAAGGTGCCTTTGATATAACGTAATATCCGAAGTACTGCAGCATAATGTGTGGACCTTGGAGTAGACATAAACTGACTAACTACATGAACTGCATGGCTAATGTCTGGCCTTGTGATAGTCAAGTAATTTAGACTTCCCACAAGCTGACGATATAATGTAGGATTGGATAAAACTTTTCCTTCGAAGGGATTAAGCTTCACATTTAGTTCAAGAGGTGTATCTCAGCTTTTACTATCTCATTAACCCAAAGACGTTGAAGAATTTTTGAGGCGTACTTTACTTGTGAGATGAAATAACCATCAGATGACTTATCGACCTCGATACCAAGAAAATACCTTAAAAAACCTAAGTCTTTCATTTCAAAACATGAACTAAGATGAAGTTTAAGAGCAGTAATTCCTTCTAGATCATCACCTGTGATAACCATATCATCAACATACAAGAGGAGAATAACCATACCCTTCTTAGTTGATCGAGTAAACATTGCTGAATCATAAGCACTTTGATTGAATCCATACTTTGAAGGATAGCATTAGAAAACTTCTCAAACCAAGCTCGTGGTGCTTGTTTAAGTCCATACAAGGCTTTACGAAGCTTACATACTTGATTTGGAGAATGAACCATTCCTGGTGGTGGTCTCATATACACTTCTTCTCGAAGTTCTCCATTAAGGAAGGCATTTTTGACATCCATTTGATGCATATTCCAATTATGAGCAGCAGCAACAGCAAGGATAGTACGTACCGTAGTCATACGAGCAACAGAGCATATGTTTCTTCATAGTCTATACCATATTCTTGGGTATATCCTTGAGCAACCAAACGAGATTTGTAACGATCTATCTTGCCTTCTGAATTTGTTTTGATCTTGTACACCCATCTACTTCCAATAACTGTTTTCCCTGGTGGTAAGTCAACCATATCCCATGTACCAGCGTCCTTGTGTCTTGTGAGTTCTTCCCCCATAGATGTTTGCCGACTGGACTTAAAGATGCTTCCCTGTATGATTTTGGTTCATGCATAGATAAAATGGATGACAAAGAACAATGATAATCTGCAAACCTGGCTGGTGGTCGACGAGTTCGTGGAGGCAAAACATCATTTTCGTGTACAAGATCCCCTTCGGAGAAGCAATGTCGGGATTTTCCATAGAGTGGTCATGTGGAGTTTCAAATTTTCAAGAGGAGTGACTGTGGTGGTTGATGGAATAATTGTAGGCTGAGAGTTGGATAGAGATATATCCTCAAAAGGATCTAGATACGTAAACTGTTCTAGAGTAGAAGACTTGCTACTAGGAAGAGACCAAAAGGTATATTTTCCCAAAATGTAACATGACGAGAAACACGTAAGCGTCGACTTTCTGGATCGTAACAGCGATAACCTTTTTGTTCAATACCATATCCTAAAAACACATAGATAGCATTCTTTTTACTGAGTTTGTTTCGTTCTCTTTCTGTGAGAAGAACAAAACAAGTTGAACCAAAGACACGAAGCTCAAAATAATTAGGTTTCTTATCATAGAGACGTTCATAAGGTGATATTCCTCCTGTGACTATAGATGGAATGCGGTTTATTGTGTAAACTGCAGTAAGGACTGACTCACCCCAAAAATTAGATGGAACTGATGCTGAAAGAAGTTGGGTTCTAGCTGTCTCTATGATGTGACGATGTTTTCTTTCTGCTATACCATTTTGTTATGGAGTTTATGTACAAGATAACTGAAGAATAGTACCTTCTGTTTTGAGAAATTCTTTGAAAGGAGTTGATATGTATTCACCTCCTTGATCAGCACGGAAAGTTTTAATGGATTTTCTAAATTGAGTTTTGACCATTCTAGAGAAATCTGTGTATATTTTCAAAAATTCTGATCTGGAACTGAAAAGGTATAGCCATGTAAAACGAGAAAAATCATCAATGAAGATAACATAATATAAAGCCCCTCCCTTAGAGGCAATGGGAGACTTTCCCCACACATCTGAATGAATAAGATCAAAAGGTTCAACTGAATGTGTAACACTATTATTAAAAGGAAGCGCAGGTTGTTTACCCAACTTACAAGAAATGCAATAAGGTTCTTTATCAACTTGAATTGTTCCTAACAGTCCTTTATTGATCATATATGTAAGACGCGGAAAAGAGACATGGCCTAGCTTAGAATGCCAAGACATAAATGGGGACACAAGAAGGAAGGAGGAGTTTGCAACTGCAGCAGTAAGTTCATTCTTTGATTGTTGAGGAACATTGAGAGTTTCAAGGAGATATAATCTACCAACTCTACGGCCTATCCCAACAAGCTTCTCTGTCCTGGGATCCTGTATTACACAACCAAAGGAGAAGAAATAAATGTTAAAACCCTGATTACACAGTTTCCCAATTGATATAAGATTCATCTTGATCTTTGGAACAAGTAACACATCAGGTATACGTATTTTATCTGAGACTTTAACATGTCCAATATGACTAGCAGCTATTTCGGATCCATCTGCAGTTTGGATTTTAGGTGTAACAATAGGATGCTTGCTTTCAAATACATTAGAATTGAATGTCATATGATTAGAAGCACCTGAGTCAAGAAACCAACCATTTGAAAAGGTACCTGTGGGAACTGAAAAAAGCAGATGCTGTTGTAGAATTATTATTACCAATTGCAAGGGCTTGTTTGAGCATCTCTTGAATATCAGCAAGATTATTTGATGTAGATGATGATGATTCATGGCTTCTTTCTAACACAGGTGCTGCAAGAATGGAAGGCATAGATGTGTATGCAGTTCCATTTAACCTTCTTCTTTCTCTCATGTTTCTTGAAAATGGAGATGTACAGTTTCCTACTGTATGACCGGGTTCTTTACAATAATTGCATTGAATTTGTGAGTTTGATCCTTGGTGAGTTGGAATTTGAGATGATGATGTTTGTGACATACTCTGTGTTGTTGGTAAAGTGCAGTTCTTGGCCAAGTGACCAGGATTCTTGCAGTTGTAACACTGAACCTGTGACATGTCACGGTAGTTTCTCTGAGAGTTGACAGTATTATTAAAACCTCCACGCGAAGGAACGGAAAACACAGCAGGTATCTCTGGCTTGATCCTTTTCCGAGTTTCTTCAGTAATAAGCTCAGACAATGCAACTTCTACAGTAGGGAGAGGAGATCCATGAAGGATTGAAGCTCTTACAGTCTCAAAATCATCTCTTAACGCCATTAGGAGTTGAACCAGTCGCGACTCTTCTCTGTATTTCTGCCTACGATTCGATATCTATAGTCCAATTGGGTTCCATCAGTGCTAGCTGATTCCATATAATTGACATCTCATAATGAAATTCTGAGATCGACTGATCCATCTGCTGCTTCATAGAACGAATATATTGTTCTAGTTTGTAACGTTGAGCAAAGTTGATTTGGGTATACCTTTTTGAAAGAAACTCCCATGCGTCTTTGGCAGTCTCAAAACCAGTAAGTTGCATACTTATGGAGGTGATTACTGTATTGCTTATCCATGTGAGCATCTTGTGATTGTTGATCTCCCAGTCTTCAGCGCTTTCTCCTTCAGTTCCTTTGTCTTTGCTGCTAGGATCAACTTCTTTATCTGTAACAACAGCACCAGTAGAGACAACACTGGGCTTCTTGGCTTTACAATCAATATATTTCCACATAGCTTTTCCTTTGAGGAAACTTCTCATAAGGAAGGACCAATGGTTATAGTTTGTTCCATCAAACTTTACGGTGATAGGTTGATAATCTTCACGCGACATATTGAACGATAACAGAAAGGATTTTGGATACTAGAATTTTTGGATACTAGGCTCTGATACCATGACAAAAACTTAAGGTTCTCACTTCATAATTTGTGTATTGATTGTATATCTGATTCTTTACAAGGTGACCTATTTATATACATTACAAAAGACATATTGTCAAAAAGGAAAGGAAGAAAAATAAGGGATGTTGTCAAAAAGGGGAGGAAGAAGAAATAAGGGAGGAAGAAAATAATGGCCATTCTAGAAGCCATCCATTCTAGAAGCTAACATGTGTTTCATATTCACAATTAATACCATGTAGAGAAAGAATTGTGTGGTCATGCGGCATAAGACGTCCCTGTCTCACCATAGTTAAAAACAAAAAAACAAACAGACAAAAGAACCTAGATGTACTTTGTTCAAAGGGGTTAAAATATATGAAAAAACATCCAGAGCTTTGCTATGTTCTTAATAAACAAAATTCTTTTAGTGTTTATTTTTTTTTGAGGTTGTCCGTTTCAATGATTTTTCCAATGTTCTTTTTTTGGGGGGGTAATTTCATTGCCAGATTCATTTTATACTTATTTCCCTTTCTATTGCTCTATATTGTCATCTTTTTCACTTCAAATGTCACCTTTTTCATTTCAAAATGCAAATTACCAGAATATTATTCTCTCAGTATACAATACCATCATGTGAAAATTGCATAGATTCGGATTGCTATTTCATTGCCTTTGCTCTATATCAGTAGCTCAGTCACAAAGATTGGGAAGTCAGACATTGATGTGATCGGCAAACGATGCCTAACCTGTAGTAGTCGACACTAGGGCAGTTGCATTCATGGAATTATGTAAGGTTAAATATGCCAGATGAAAATGGGATTTCAAGTAGGCAATCTTGATAAATACTAACTAGATAATCAGTTTGGTCATAAATAAAACCAGGGCCAAGTGAGATATAACTCAAGCATTCATCATAATTCCCAAGTACCAGTAGATGCACACAAACACGCAGTATAAGAGAATACTTACCTCCGAGAACAACTTAGAGTTAGAGTTTATTTTTCTGAAGACAAAAGTTTAAAATTTTATTGAAAAATAAAAAGAGAATACAAGAGTAGCGGCGCCTAATCGCAACGAGAGAAGGCTGAAAAGCCAACCCAAACACACAGCTGCTACAAAGGTAGGAGACCTAGCAAACTAAAAGAAAAGCTCAAAACAATCACGGCAATTCTACCTTTTCTTCTTGACAGAGTCTCTTTTTCCTCGACCTAATTTCTCATTCCTCGGACCCAAATCCTTGTCCGCTTTCGAGGATTTGTAACTATCTACAATGCCACCAAATATGTTCTTCGCCTCAGCTTCTTTTATCTCCAGCAGGAACCCCTAGCAAGGAACTAATAAGATTCATCAGAGTACCTAGCAAGCCACCAATCTGTTTTGGATTCCTTTTTCTCTTCCTTTTCTTCTTTTTCTTCCTTCCCCGTGGCTTGTACAGGAGTCTGTGATCACCTGATAAGCACACGATAAAAACAACACCTACAATTAGAGGTGTAAACTGGGCTGTGCCAGCACGAGCACAACCCAGCCCAGCACGCTAAAAGTTGAGCCAAATTGACCAAAGACGTGACTTAGCCAAAGACTAAGACATCACGTTAGTTAAATGTGACGTCTTTGGGTTTGACCAATTGGCACAAGAGCCCAAAGACAAAGACGCAACATGGACGGATTAGCACGTGGCACGGCACAACACAGCACGTTAAGAAAGCACGTCATAGCATGCACAAGTACACCATATAACAAGGCATAATAAATCACATTTTGTGTATATTTCACAAAAGAGTCACTATTCTAGTTAGTTTTTGACATTTTATACTGACTTACTTTTATAACAACACATATAATACCTAAATATTTGGAAAATATATTCTAATATCGTTGCTATAATGTCGTTACCTATATTTGACTAGAACGTTAATTTATATGACAATGATCCAATTTTATATTTGATGGGTTATTTCTTTTTATTGAATAAACTTGTTGATTTTACTTGAAAAAAAATACAAATGATATGTTGTCTATTTAGATTCTCGTAATAATGTCCGACTTAATGTATACCATTAAGTGATTTCAAATTGTTTATAACACGTGTGCCAGCACGGCACAACACGTTTATTCATGTGTTGTGCCCGTGGGCTGTGCTGTGCCTAGCGTTTGACTAGTAAAGCACAGCACGTATAAATCGTCGGCACATGGCACGTGAAGCACGCGACTTCGTGTGCCGGGCTGTGCCGGGACGGCACGTTTTACACCTCTACCTACAATTGTATAAAGCAAAAAAGTAAAGAAACTAAACCTGTAGGTATAGAAAATCTGCCCGCCACGTGTCCGAGGTAGATTGAACGAGGCAACGAAGTGAATCTTCAAGAAAGATATTATTCACCAATTCCTGAGAAAGTGTCAGTGAAGAGTCAAATCAAGTGTTAGATTTACTTTAGAGAAGTCCATATCACGAGGTATCTATTAACGAGATAGCGCTGACTTTTACGAGAAGATACTTCACGAAGAAGATTGGAAATGCGAGATGTGGATTGTTGTGCAAGAAAAGGGAGAGCATACGAAGTCAACGGCGCGAAGTGTGGCATGCTGAGCAAGAAATAGTAGGATCCCTGAGGTAAAATGAGCGAGATGCAGATTGTTGTGCAAGAAATGGGACAGCTGTCCCCGACAACAGCCGAACTTTAAGGCGTAGAAGAAGCGAAAAGTTGATCTGAGCGAAGTAAAAAGTGTATACCCGAGATAAATCAAGTTGTAATCCATTATGTAACTTTCTCCTATAAAAGGAGGACTTATCCCTCTGGGAAAGGGGTTGAAACGTTTGGGAAAGGAGAGAGAACTTTTGTGAGAGAGGAGTTAGGATCTTAAGTGTCCATGAGTGGCTTGTAACTTAAAATTCTAAAACCCAGTAGAAATATAAGATTTGTGTTTTATCTCGTTTTTGTTCATCTTCGAATTCATCAAATTAGTAAGTGAGTGTAACTGTGGATTTTCTGCAGTTATATTTTGGTGCTAGAAACAGGGATCTCATGTTGAGATTTCAATCTCACTTGAGACAGTTTGAGAGATTTGTAATTGTATGAGAGTCCTTCTTCAAAATCATTAAGTGAGTTGTTACTTCATAAGAGCCGAAGATTAGTGACTAAGAAACCGTGGAAGTGTTGGAAGAGGAAAGGTAGATCTGAGATCTGTTATCTTGAAGGTGAACAAGTTAGGTCTGGTCAAAATGCCGGTGAATCGGAAAAAGAAAAGATTAACAGGTTGTCCATGGCAAGAGTACCGGAACGATCATAACACATCATCTCATCGAGAAGGAGCTTGGGTCTGGAAGGAAGATAAGGAGGAAGGATGGATAGAGGAGAAATGTAAAACAGAGGAGGAACACAAGGTGCATTTCAACAGGGAGAAGATGATCGTTATCTAGAAGGATCGATCCATACCTCTAACACCGAAACGGAGGTGGAGGAAGAACCTTTGTAAGGAGGCGGAGAGAAGAATATCAATGAAGAAAATATGATGTTAGAACAAATCAGAGAGGTGCTACGTTTAGAAAGAGAAAGAGAGAGAGCTCTAATGGAGCAAAGATCCATACTCATGAGGCAGAATGCGGTCCTGATGCAGCAAAACAACCAACTCAACGAGGAAATAACTGTTCGTGATTTACGAGGCGAAGCCGGTACAGGAGAAAACGTGACTCAAGGGGGAGGAGTACCACCGGATGAACAAGGAGAAGAAAGAGGAGAACGAAGGAGGAGGCATCGAAGAGAAAGCAGCGAAGAAAGGTTGCTGAGGAGAGCTTTGGAGGAAACTAGGTGGGAAGATCAAAGATGACGATTTGAAGAGGAAAGAACTCGATAGGCGGAAAATCTTCGTGAAGAAGAAAGACTAATAGAAGAAGAAAGAATACGAAGAGAAGAAATATTTCGTGAGGAGAAAACACGTAGTGAACAAGAATGGAAAGAAGAGGCGAGGAGGTACGTAGAAGAGGAAGAAGAGAGACATCGAGAAGAGAGAAGGAGACATGAGGAAGAGGGAAGGGAAGATGATGATGAACGAGATAGAAGAAGAAGAAGAAGGCACATGAGAGATGAGGTAAAAGACGAGGTCAATCAAACGGTCATGAACGAGATACAGTAGATGAAAGCATTACTTAACAATTCGCGAAGAGGAGGACGAGTGCAGCTGGCAGAAGAAATTATGGAGGCTGACAAATCACCATTCTCGCACAAAATATTGGAGGGAAGGATCCCAGGAAGATGTTCATTGCCCACCTACGGAAGCATCTTCGATGGAACAGGGTACGCAGTACATCATCTAAAACAATATACCCTCTCACTAATGAAATGAGCGAAGTACGAGACGGTGTTGTGTCAGTATTTCCCATCCAGTTTAACTGGGGAATCCTCAAGTGGTTTGAAGGGTTAGCAGAAGGTTTAATCTAATCATTCAAAGATTTGCAGAGGATATTCTTGACAACATACATAAGCAATAACATGTTAAGACCCGGAATAGAAACCTTATTCAACTTGAGAAGGAAACTAGGCGAAAACCTGCGAAGTCTCATAAAGAGATGGAGGTCGGTATGTAGTGTACTCGCAGGAAGAGTAGATGAGATAAATTTCATTATGGCCTTCGTCAACGCGTTAATACCAACTGATCTTTTGCACACACAACTATTCGTAATTCGTAACACAATAACGATGAGTGAACTCCAAGAGTATCAGGAGGAGTACGTAGCGCTAGAAGAAAAACAAAAAGAGTCTATTGAGGCAGCTCCGATACAATCCAAGGAGGGGAATTCACGTCTCTTGCCGAGAGTAGCGAGTATAATAGAAGATGACATGAAATATGTGGAAGCATAGCCGTTAGCAACAATTCCCGCGAAATTGGTAGCAGTGTCCAGCGGAGATCAAGAGTGGATAGACCAGCATCCGAGGTATATTGATCCCAGACCTCGGAATTATGAGTCACGAGGTGATAATTAAAGGAATCCGCGAAGATAAAATCCAGGACAACGATATGGAGATAAAAGACCACAATTCGAGGATGTGGCGTTACCTGAACTTAACACCACAGTCGAGAAGATATGGGAAGCGATTGTTTTAACCGAAGAAATTCTTCCCCCGATTTTTTTTGGGATGGAACCCTTTCCAAGTGCAAGAAATGGCGAATTTTGCAAATATCATCGTTTTCAAGGACACCTCACGGAAGACTGTAGAAACGTACTACAGATAATACTTCTTCTAATTGATAAGGGGAGGCTCAAGCATTTTTTGGAGAATCCGGGGCCATTACCTCCACCACCACCTTGGAAAGATGATCAAAATCAAGCAAAGATATACAGAATCAAAATTGATAGGGGAACCCAGAGACTAAATTGCAATTCTATTATTCATTATGCGAATAAAATACGGAATTTTCGTGATAATTTATTACAAAGGGTTCATAAAAGGTATTTTGAAGGAAATGAGATATTCAGTATCGCAAAAAATGAGCCATTGGAAGAACGGAAAAAAAGAGCCATTTCTTTTTCAGCAACAGACGCCCCAGATGGAGGAGCTTCGCACATAGACCCATTGGTGATCACCTTGAACTTCGGAGAATACACAAAGTGGGAAGAAAGTTCCACGAGAAAAAAGAAAATACGGGCAATAGACAGAATCTTAGTGGACACGGGGATCTCGGTGGATATACTCTTTTATCACACATACAAAACAATGGGCTATCGAGACTAGGACTTCGTGCCGTCAACTTACAATATCTATGGGTTTAACGTAGTGGCATCAAAGTGATGCGTGTCGTATGCGTCAAAAAATAATTTCACTTCCTCACTTAACTAAATATAAATATAGTATTCAATAAGAAAGAGTTCGTATCCACAGAGAGGCGATTGTTGTTATGCAATTTTTAGATTCTTATGTAACCAAATAACCCAAGGTGTGTTTTTGTTTCTATCAAAGTAATAATACTAAATAAAGAAAAGTAAATAGTTGGAATAATCAATAAGGAGGAGATATTGGTTAAGGGATAATATCATTCATAAACATGTGTTTTTCATCTATGATTAGAATTGGTATTTAATATCTCAATTATCAAAAGTCCTAGGATATCTTGATCGCAAGAGTATACCGTTTATTTCCTGATTTTATCACAAACAACATTAAAAGATGCTATTATGAAATCTTCTTAAAAAACAACCTAAAGTGTAAAAGCACAATTAGATTTAACTCCCCAAGAGCAATAAGTTCTATGAAATAAGACTAATCGATGCAAACAAACGTGTAAAAGCACTAATTCGTTTTAACAAAGGTTATGATTCATATGCGATTAAAAAGATGTATCACTACAAGTATTAACCACAAGATGCTACTAAAAATCAGAGATAACAACTTTTACGTATTGAAAACCCTAATATAGCTTTAGAGATGAAAACAAATCCAATTGATTCCGGACTCAACCAAACTAGCATTCAAATCATATGATAATAAAACAATGAATCATAAAAGATAAAATTGAGACAAAACTAATTCATAGAATCAAATAACATGCTTGAAGAAATCAACTTTTATCCCATAACCAATTATTGTATTTAGCTACTCATATTCATGGAGTTCATCATCAAAATATTCAAAGGAAGACTATGAAACATAAAAGAAAGCAAACCCTAGAAGTAGTTCTCTGCAAAAGCTCCAAGAATAGAATAAAACGTTCTTTTTTTTAAATTGTGTAGAAAACTTCCTTTTTATAGCTTTTTCTCCTTCCAAAAATAGGTTTTGTCTTCAAAGTACATTAGTTGGAAATTCACCCGGCCCACGAGCAAGAGAAACCCATGTATAAAATATGTCCCAAAAGTGGTCGCCGGAAAACTGGAGTTTTGGCCGGAATTGGACCGGAATCCGGCATCGGAAAGTAGTCACCGGCCACCTGAAAATGTATCCCGTCGAAGGAATATTCCGTTGAGAGCTTCCGTTATCTTTGACTATTGACTAACGGTCTTTAACGGTTGACCGGGTCAAGTTCTGAGTCACTGAGTCAGCACCGAGTCAGCAACTAACTCGGCTGACTAGGTTTGGCTTCCATCTTACTCCTGCCAAGTGTTATGCACGGCCAAGATGGCCGTGCCTTCTATGCCACACAGCCAACCCTGCATACTTCTCATCACCTGCTTCAGATGATACTCATCCCTCATCAATTCTTATGCTCAAAGCCATTAGTAACTTTGCTTCATCTACATCTCACAAACAGCTTCCACAATTCCATGAATATCAACAACCACTAACCCACAGTAATCAGTTCCACCATCTGCATTTGCATCTACACAACATTCACATGACTAGATGCTAAACTTGAACTCAACTCCCTTGTACACAGTCCATAAGCTCTCCCCTTTCACAGCTCTGCACCTGCAATTTCCTTGAGCTTCACCATTTTCAGTTCCACTAGGCTCACAGACATTGCAACAGAATCAGCACTGTCTCGCAGCATCTGTAGCTGCGCATCATATCCACCAGCTCCCTGTAGCTCATGACCAGTTATTAACTTCAATATCCCTGAAACTCCACCACTGGTTCTACAGACGAGAACCCACTGCTAATTCTTCTCAGCTGTTCACAGCACACTCCTTAGCCTTTCTCAGCTCATTAGCATCACAACTTCTCTCCATTCCTGTGCTGCCACTAAACCACCAACTGAATTACCATTCTGCAGATTAACACCCTCAAAGCCTCAGTTCCACCCGCAAACTCCCAGACCTGCATTTTACAGTACCATACTAACTCCAGCAGCAACACCCAACCTTGCACTCCACCTGCAGTTTTAGAATGAGCTCCAGCTGCTCTTCAGTCTACCACTACAACCAAGCCACACCATTTTACTACACCAGCTTCCCTTGCTCTCCGAACTACAGCTACTGCAAGCCATTCATCTCTGCTGTACCAGCAACCTGCAACATAAGCCCCAGTGCCTAGCTATTTCTGAAACATCTGTTCTTGAATTGGAGCTTCAGTTCTTCATTGTAGTTTCATAATCCTGCAGCTTCACCTGTCCTAACATTCATCTAAGGATTGCATATACACCTCATCTCCCTTGTTTTCACCCCATTGTGACAGCCCTGCAACCTACCAGTGCTTCAGTTACAACCAACACCACCATCTCAGACCATCACCAGCTTTCTTCATCATCTGCCTCAATCCAGTAACACAGCAAAAACCCATTTCTATCATTACTGAAATGAACCATCAAAACCCTAATTCCGTAACATCTTCCCTGATTTCTTTGGTTTAAACAAACCAAACATCAAAATCCATCTTCTGAGAACCAATTAACAAAGACAGAATTCAATCCAAACCCCAATTTTCAACACCTCAACTTTATCTTTTGAAACCAGCAGAAACCAATTCTTCTCCTGAGTTCATGGCTTAACAGAACCATAACTTCCTATTAATCTTCTACTTCAGATTCAAACTCGCAAAACCCTAATCTCATCTTCTCAAACTCAGAATTTTCTGTTCTTCATCTCTCAGCAGAGCTCAAATTCACATCCTCAATTTCTCTTCTCTTTGACACAACAGCCGCCTTGGCTTCTCAGGTGGAGAACGAATTTGATATGGTGCCGCCTTCACAGATAGGGGCGACATAGGGATGAATAACTAATGATTATCTTCTCTGAAATTTAGGAATTTTGTAGGAATTTGGATTCGCACACCCCAGCTCATGGGATAAGGGGTACTAGCTCGAACATGGCTTGTCGGTTCCAGGGAACCGACGGTTCATTTTTTCACTCCTTCTGGTACAGCCTAGCATGCTCCAAGTATCTTTCGCATGTGAATTGACCACTTTTCCCTTTATGCTCCAAATGAAAGTTTTCTCATTCTCTCGAATTCCTCCACCAGCAGCAGCCTCCTCTTACTTCTCAAACCTACTTCATCTCTTCAATTACTATTAATCACTAAAGTTGTCATGCTTTTCAGACAAAATCACATCACTAAAACCGACATACTTTTCAGACAGGGATGAAGAAATAAAAGCAAATAATGAGACACAATCCGCCTCCAACGCTTTTGCCATGTTTCCTCCTCTTTTGATCCAAATGACTCCAAAGTACCTAAATACTCAAAAGTAAAACATAAGATACATAATTTAAAAGAAAACTAGCAAAGAAAGCATAAATAATAGATATAAAATTAGGTGTTTTACAACACCTATCAAATTCCCCCACACTTAGACTTTGCTAGTCCTCGAGAAAATCAAACAAAACAATTATAAAACATACATACAACTCCGTCTCGTCGAGGCTACGGTCACTTTAAGCACAAATAACAAGCCTTTAAACCCCTCGGTGTCCCTAGTGGACGAGTTTTAGTCTCGTGAAGGTTTACAAGAGGTCTGCCTACAAAACCTATATTTACAACTCCGTTTATTTGTGACAAATCAATGAACGAATCCAAAATGACTACAGGAGGAGGTACCTTGCACAAATTCAATTCATATATTAGTAAATAAATCTGTAATTAGATAGTCGAACAATCCACAATACTCGGAAACTAACAAACCACAATCACAATGAAAAGATTAAGAAGATGGATATAGATGTAGATGTTGGCGAATGTTCACAAGTGTTCGATATTTCCCATATATAAATAAGAAGGTCACTGCTAAGATGAACCTATTCCTATTGGATTGAGCTACTTGGTATGAATTCTACATCAACTCACTAGCATATACAAGGGAACCAGGAGTGACTTTATTCAACCAATATAATACTTTCCTTTCTTTTTCTTTTTCTTTTCTTTTTCACTTTTTTTTTTCACTTTTTTTTAGACAACATGATTGGATCAAACTGGATCCAAGCGCATGATTCTTGTCAGCAAGTACATGATAGTTTCCTTGGATCCTGCATTCCATGCTTGTTTAGGCGACGGAGACAAGGACTACGTTTCACACATACTGCTATTCCCAAGTGTCATTTTATTCCGTTTTGGTCTAATTGGTCGGTTTTTTTTTTTTTCTTTTTCTAGTAACTCAATCACTCTATTTCATCCTAGCAGTAATAACACGTCGATTTTTAGTGACCCACCAAAGCACTTAAAGAACAATAGATAAATATGAAAAAATAAAAAAAATAGAATGTGATATGGTGATATTCCGAGATATGGTAACAACTATCATGGTATTTATGATTTCTGAGCTATGTTCGTCCCTTTTAGTTAATTGGTTCCTCAACTCCTGCAATCAAAATGGGTCCATCCACTAATGGTGTCATCCTAAAGGCACAAGTTTCTAGATTTCAGAGTTCAAAAAGCACAAATTTTTTTCTTGGTTTTTCTATTTTTCTGATTTTTTATTTTATTTTTTAAAGGCATAAAACACACTTAAAACAAACTATACAAACATATAAATGCTCCCCCACACTTAAACTTTACATTGTCCTCAATGTAAAATTGAATCGTCCAAAGAAAATTCAAGGTGGGAAATTCCGCAAATGATATGCAAAAACAAGAAAAATAAAGATAAAAGCAAATTCATAAAAATAAAAAGAGAAGGGTAAAGATACAAAACCGGTGGGTTGCCTCCCACTTAGCGCTTGGTTTAAAGTCGTCTGCCCGACGTACTCCTTGTTTGCTAAGACTCCTCCAGCGAGAATGCCTCCACAAAGTTCACACCTTCCACAACTTCAGAAGTAAAGTTCTCATAATATGGTTTCAACCGGTGTTCATTCACTTTAAACTCCTTACTTGTAGCTATGCTACGAATTTCTACTGCACCATGAGAAAACACATTAGTAACAATAAAAGGTCCGATCCAACGTGACCTCAATTTACCCGGAAATAATTGCAAGCGAGAATTAAACAAAAGCACTTTCTGCCCAACACAAAATTGTTTTCTAGAAATCATAGAATCATGAAATTCCTTAGTTTTCTCCTTGTAAATGAGAGAGATTTCAAATGCATCATTGCGTAACTCTTATAGCTCTTGGAGTTGTAACTTCCTTTGCTTTCCAGCCCCATCCATCTCCATATTGCATTGCTTAATATCCCAAAACGCCTTATGTTCAATCTCAACGGGTAGGTGACAAGGTTTACCGTACACAATCCTAAAAGGAGACATCCAAATAGGTGTTTTGTATGCGGTTTTATAAGCCCACAAAGCATCATTAAGTCGCATGCTCCAATCTTTCCTTGTCGGATTCACCGTTTTCTCTAGAATGGATTTCACCTCTCGGTTCGACACCTCGGCTTGTCCATTGGTTTGGGGATGATAAGGTGTTGCAATCTTGTGCGACACATTGTACTTCTTCAACAATCCTTGTAAGAACTTGTTTTTGAAGTGAGAACCCCCATCACTAATTATGGCTCTTGGAATTCCAAACCTTGCAAAAATGTTAGCTTGCACAAAATATAAAACCACTTTAGAATCATTAGTTGGGGTGGCTTTAGCTTCCACCCATTTCGATACATAATCAACAGCAAGTAAGATATAAAAATTCCCATGAGAGTTGAAAAAAGGACCCATAAAATCAATACCCCATACATCAAAAACTTCAATAAATTGAATAAAAGTTTGTGGCATTTGATTTCGGGCACCTAGATTGCCAGTCCTTTGGCACCTATCACAAGTTGTGCAAAATATATGTGCATCCTTAAATAGAGTTGGCCAATAAAAACCGCTTTCAAGTACCTTGTGAGCTGTTCTTTTACTCCCAAAATGTCCTCCACAAGCATAGGAGTGACAAAAATACAAGATAGAGTTAAATTCAGATTCGGGAATGCACCTTCGTATGACTTGGTCGCTGCCATGTTTCCACAAGTATGGATCATCCCATATATATTGGTTTCCTAACCTCTTAAGTTTGTCCCTCTCATCACGAGACAAGTTCTTTGGGATTTGTTTAGACACCAAGTAGTTCACAATATCCGCATACCATGGTTCCGCAAACGCAATTGAGAATAGTTTCTCATCCGGGAAACTTTCACGCAACGGGATAGCTTCCTTGTCCACAGCAAGACGGCTCAAATGATCCGCAACGGTGTTCTCAATTCCTTTCTTTTCCTTAATTTCAATATCAAACTCTTGCAAGAGTAAAATCCACCGTATGAGCCTCGGTTTTGCCTCTTTCTTTGTAAGCAAGTACCTAAGTGCTGCATGATCCGAAAAGAAAACAACTTTTGTACCAATTAGATAAGAGCGAAACTTTTCCAAAGCAAAAACAATAGCTAATAACTCTTTTTCAGTAGTAGTGTAGTTTTGTTGGGCTTCATTTAACGTTCTAGAAGCATAATAAATAGCATGAGGTATCTTCCCCACACGCTGCCCAAGCACCGCACCAACCGCATAGTCACTCATCACACATGAGCTCAAACGGCTTGCTCCAATCCGGTGGTTTAATGATAGGGGATGAAATCAAAAGTTCTTTCAAATGATTGAATGACGCCATACACTTCTCATCAAAGTTAAAAACCACATCTTTTTGCAATAAGGTACAAAGTGGTGATGCTATCTTGGAAAAATCCTTGATGAATCTACGATAAAAACCTTCATGACCAAGGAAAGAGCGTATCTCCCTCACCGTAGTGGGAGGGGTTAGAGAACGAATAAGGTCTATCTTAGATTTATCAACTTCCAAGCCTTTAGAAGATACTATATGGTCTAAAACTATGGCATGAGTTACCATGAAATGGCACTTCTCCCAATTTAGCACAAGATTTGTTTCAACACATCATTCAAGGATTAGTGACAAATTGTTCAAACAAAGGTCAAATGAGTCACCAAAGACACTAAAGTCGTCCATGAACACTTCGATTATGTTTTCAACATATTCCGAAAATATACTTACCATACACCTTTGAAAAGTAGCTGGAGAATTGCATAAGCCAAAAGGAATCCTTCGATAAGCAAAAGTACCAAAAGGACAAGTGAAAGTGGTTTTCTCTTGATTCTCCGGTGCTATCACAATCTGATAATAACCTGAATAGCCATCAAGAAAGCCATAATAAGAGTGTCCAGCTAAACGTTCAAGCATTTGATCAATAAAAGGTAATGGAAAGTGATATTTTCTAGTAGTGGCATTCAATTTCCTATAATCAATAAAAACCCTCCAACCGGTTTGCACATGAGTTGGGACAAGTTCATTCTCATCATTCTCCACCACGGTCACACCTGATTTCTTTGGTACAACTTGTACCGGGCTCACCCACTTGCTATCGGATATGGGGTAGATAACACCCACTTCCAAAAGCTTGAGTATATCCTTCTTCACAACTTCCATTATAGGGGGTTCAAACAACATTGCGCTTCCCTCGTAGGCTTTGCATCGTCCTCCAAACGAATCTTATGCATGCAAACGGTAGGGCTTATACCCTTGATATCGGCAATTGTCCATCCTATGTCCGTCTTGTGCTTCCTTAGCACCCTTAGAAGTTTTTTCTCCTGTAATTCACTAAGCTCGTTAGAAACAATCACAGGTAACTATTCATTGTCACCCAAGTACAAGTACTTTAAGTGACTAGGAAGAGGTTTCAATTCTAACTTTGGAGATTTAACAATAGAAGGTAAAAGTTTTCATCACTGCATGGTAAAGAAATAAAAGAGATATTATGAGTTTCCGGGCATCCTTGTAGTGAGTTGAGATCACCAAGGGATTCTTTGACCTCATTACCACACTCTACACCATTATCAATGGATGTAGTTAAAACGGTTTCCAAAGCATCTTCACCATTCAATTCAAACATTTGTTGTGCCAATGTATCCATCACATCAACGGAGAAGCAAGAGTGGACATCACTAGGATATCTCATCGTCTCGAAAATGTTGAAACATATTACTTCTCCATCAAACTCCATAGTTAGCGTTCCCTTATCCACATTAATAATGGTCTTCGCCGTTTTCATGAAGGGATGCCCAAGTAGCAATGGAAGAGACGAGTCCGGTGAACCTTCATCCATCTCTAAGACACAAAAATCTGCTGGAAATACTAGTTGATTAACCTGCACAAGAACATCCTCAACAATACCCATTGGGTAGACATTAGAGCGATCGGCTAATTGCAACACAATTTCAGCCTTTTTGAGAGGACCTAAATCAAGCGACTTATACATAGATGCAGGCATAACATTAACGGATGCACCTAAGTCTAACATTGCTTTTTTAAATGTAGTGGTACCAATTGTGATGGGGATGTCAAAGATGCCCGGGTCTTTGCATTTCAGTGGGAGTTTGTGTTTTAAGATTGCCGAAGCATTCTCCCCCACAATAAGCACTTCATTACCTTTGAGCCTTTGCTTATTGGTACACAAGTCCTTCAACACTTTGGCATACTTTGGAACTTGCTTAATAGCATCAATGAGTGGTATGTTCACATGAATCTTCTTAAAAAAGGTCTAAAATCTCCTTTTCTAGTGCCTCCTTCTTAGAATTTGCAAATCCGCGAGGAAAAGGTAGAGGAGGAACATAAGTAGGAATAAGAGTTTTAGAGTTAGGAATAGGTACCTCAGAAGTTTGGGGAGAATCCTCATTCTTCTCCTCCAAAACAGGTTCCTTTGGTGTTTCCACCTCGCCCGAATCAGCAACTTCGAGTTGCACAAGTTGTGTACCACTTCTCAATGTAATTGCATTCACACCCTCTTTTGGGTTAATAGGTTGGGAAGGGAGTTTCCCACTATTTTGTGCCTTCAATTGGTTCAACTCAGTAGCCATAGAACCCATTTGTTTCTGCAACTCCTTGATCGCACTCTTGGTTTCTTGTTGGCTATATTTAAACATAGAAGAAATGCTTTGCATCATTGTTTGAAGCTTTGCATCGATATCGGAACCTTGATTTTGCATTGATTGTTGTGGTTGCTGAAATTGTTGACGCGGCTGGAATTGTTGTTGTTGAGGTTAAAATCCACCTGAATTGTTGAACCGCTCCTTGCTTGTTCGCATAGATAAAATTGGGGTGATCTCTCCATCCCGGATTGTAAGTATTGGAATAAGGATCATACCGTCTTGGCTGATTTGGAAAAACCGCATTAGCTTGCACATTGACGTCTTCATACCCATGAGAACTTGGTATCACTGCGGCTGAAACTTGTTGTAGCATTGTTGTGATGTTTCCCATTTGTTGACGAAGCTCCTCCACCTCACTCACTTCATTGACTCGCCGAAGAAGCACATCCGAACCACGACTCAAGAATTGTTGAGAGTTTACTGCCATGTTTTCAATCAACTCTCTAGCTTGTGCCACCATCTTGATCACTAGTGCACCACCACCCGCTGCATCGATAAGATTCCTATCACTTGATTGGAGTCCTTAATAGAAGTATTGGATGATCATGGCGTCACTAAATTGGTGATGAGGACAGCTTTCCACCAACCTATTGTATCGTTCCCAACAATCATATAACGATTCTCCGACATTTTGCTTCATTCCGCAAATCTCCTTGCGAATTTGAGTAGCCTTAGATGCAGGAAAATATCTCTCTAGAAAGAGTTTCTTGAGCCCATTCCAAGTTGTAACACTCCCGGAAGGCAAGTAGTATAACCAATCCTTAGCATTACCTTCCAATGAGAATCGAAAAACCTTCAACATAGCACCACCCGCCTCCATATTTGCTGGGAGCATAGCCATGACAATGGTGTGGAAATCCATAAGATGCTTGTTTGGATCTTCATTCACCAATCCATGGAACTTTGGTAATTCTCTAAGAAGTCCCGTCTTGATTTCAAAAGTGGAGTCGGTTTGAATGCAACCCTGCTGTATATCCAGCTTGTGAGAAGCTAAGTCTTTAAGTGAACGATTTGCAGGGTCACCCATTGCTTCTTCTCCTTTTCCTTCTTCTTCAAAAGGAATATCGTGTTCTACTTCCTCTCCTTCTTGCCGAAGAGCTTCGTGTTCTACTTCCAAGTCGTGTTCTTCCGTTGTGCCTTGCCTTGGTTGGAGTATTGTGCCTTTTCGAGTAGCTATCCCGCACCTTGGATAATTCCAATATTTAGAAGCCAGAGATTAGGTACCTGAAAAACAATTCTCGCAAACAAGTGAGAAACAAGACAAGAAACGAAACATAAGTATGCAAGCAGAAAAATAATAAAAAGAAACTAAAAACTAGATAACAAGCCGAATGCATCCCCGGCAGCGGTGCCAAAATTTGATGCGTGTCGTATGCGTCAAAAAATAATTTCACTTCCTCACTTAACTAAATATAAATATATTATTCCATAAGAAAGTGTTCGTATCCACAGAGAGTCGATTGTTGTTATGTAATTTTTAGATTCTTATGTAACCAAATAAACCAAGGTGTGTTTTTGTTTCTATCAAAGTAATAATACTAAATAAAGCAAAGTAAATAGTTGGAATAATCAATAAGGAGGAGATATTGGTTAAGGGATAGTATCATTCATAAACATGTGTTTTTCATCTATGATTAGAATTGGTATTTAATCTCTCAATTATCAAAAGTCCTAGGATATCTTGATCGCAAGAGTATCCCGTTTATTTCCTGATTTTATCACAAACAACATTAAAAGATGATATTGTGAAATCTTCTTAAAAAGCAACCTAAAGTGTAAAAGCACAATTAGATTTAACTCCCTAAGAGCAATAAGTTCTATGAAATAAGACTAATCGATGAAAACAAACGTGTAAAAGCACTAATTCATTTTAACAAAGGTTATGATTCATATGTGATTAAAAAGATGTATCACTACAAGTATTAACCACAAGATGCTACTAAAAATCAGAGATAATAACTTTTACGTATTGAAAACCCTAATATAGCTTTAGAGATGAAAACAAATCCAATTGATTCCGGACTCAACCAAACTAGCATTCAAATCATATGATAATAAAACAATGAATCATAAAGGATAAAATTGAGACAAAACTAATTCATAGAATCAAATAACATGCTTGAAGAAATCAACTTTTATCCCATAACCAATTATTGTATTTAGCTACTCATATTCATGAAGTTCATCATCAAAATATTCAAAGGAAGACTATGAAACATAAAAGAAAGCAAACCCTAGAAGTAGTTCTCTGCAAAAGCTCTAAGAATAGAATAAAACGTTCTTTTTTTTAAATTGTGTAGAAAACTTCCTTTTTATAGCTTTTTCTCCTTCCAAAAATAGGTTTTGTCTTCAAAGTCCATTAGTTAGAAATTCACCCGGCCCACGAGCAAGAGAAACCCATGTAGAAAATCTGTCCCAAAAGTGGTCGCCGGAAAACTGGAGTTTTGGACGGAATTGGACCGGAATCCGGCACCGGAAAGTAGTCACCGGCCACCTGAAAATGTATCCCGTCGAAGGAATATTCCGTTGAGAGATTCCGTTATCTTTGGCTATTGACTAACGGTCTTTAACGGTTGACCGGGTCAATTTCTGAGTCACTGAGTCAGCACCGAGTCAACAACTAACTCGGCTGACTAGGTTTGGCTGCCATCTTACTCCTGCCAAGTGTTATGCACGGCCAAGATGGCCGTGCCTTCTATGCCACCCAGCCAACCCTGTATACTTCTCATCATCTTCTTCAGCTGATACTCATCCCTCATCAATTCTTATGCTCAAAGCCATTAGTAACTTTGCTTCATCTACAGCTCACAAACAGCTTCCACAATTCCATGAATATCAATAACCACTAACCCACAGTAATCAGTTCCACCATCTGCATTTGGATCTACACAACATCCACATGACTAGCTGCTAAACTTGAACTCAACTCCCTTGTACACAGTCCATAAGCTCTCCCCTTTCGCAGCTCTGCACCTGCAATTTCCTTGAGCTTCACCATTTTTAGTTCTACTAGGATTACAACCATTGCAACAGAATCAACACTGTCTCGCAACATCTGTAGCTGAGCATCATATCCACCAGCTCCCTGTAGCTCATGACCAGTTCTTAACTTCAATATCCCTGCAACAGCTGCACCTTTTGCATCTCTACCTCCTACTCAGACCAATAGCAACTCCACCACTGGTTCTACAGACGCGAACCCACTTCTAATTCTTCTCAGCTATTCACAGCACACTCCTTAGACTTTCTCAGCTCATTAGCATCACAGCTTCTCTCCATTCCTGTGCTGCCACTGAACCACCAACTGAATTACCATTCTGCAGATTAACACCCTCAAAGCCTCAGTTCCACCTGAAAACTCCCAGACCTGCATTTTACAGTACTATACTAACTCCAGCAGCAACACCCAACCTTGCACTCCACCTGCAGTTTTAGAATGAGCTCCAGCTGCTCTTCAGTCTACCACTACAACCAAGCCACACCATTTTACTACACCAGGTTCCCTTGCTCTCCCAACTACAGCTACTGCAAGCCATTCATCTCTGCTATACCAGCAACCTGCAACATAAGCCTCAGTGCCTAGCTATTTCTGCAACATCAGTTCTTGAATTGGAGCTTCAGTTCTTCATTGTAGTTGCATAATCCTGCAGCTTCACCTGTCCTAACATTCATCTAAGGATTGCATATACACCTCATCTCCCTTGTTTGAACCCCATTGTGACAGCCCTGCAACCTACCAGTGCTTCAGTTACAACCAACACCACCAGATCAGACCATCACCAGCTTTCTTCATCATCTGCCTCAATCCAGTAACACAACAAAAACCCATTTCTATCATTACTGAAATGAACCATCAAAACCATAATTCCGTAACATCTTCCCTGATTTCTTTGGTTCAAACAAACCCGACATCAAAATCCATCTTCTGAGAACCAATTAACAAAGACAGAATTCAATCCAAACCCCAATTTTCAACACCTCAACTTTATCTTTTGAAACCAGCAAAAACCAATTCTTCTCCTGAGTTCATGGCTTAACAGAACCATAACTTCCTGTTAATCTTCTACTTCAGATTCAAAATCGCAAAACCCTAATCTCATCTTCTCAAACTCAGAATTTTCTTTTCTTCATCTCTCAGCAGAGCTCAAATTCACATCCTCAATTTCTCTTCTCTTTGACACAACAGCCGCCTTGTCTTCTCAGGTGGAGAAAGAATTTGATATGGTGCCGCCTTCACAGACAGGGGCGACATAGGGATGAATAACTAATGATTCTCTTCTCTAAAATTTAGGCATTTTGTAGGAATTTGGATTCGCACACCCCAGCTCATGGGATAAGGGGTACTAGCTCGAACATGGCTTGTCGGTTCCAGGGAACCGACGGTTCATTTTTTCACTCCTTCTGGTACAGCCTAGCATGATCCAAGTATCTTTCGCATGTGAATTGACCACTTTTCCCTTTACGCTCCAAATGAAAGTTTTCTCCTTCTCTCGAGTTCCTCCACCAGCAGCAGCCTCCTCTTACTTCTCAAACCTACTTCATCTCTTCAATTACTATTCATAACTAAAGTTTTCATGCTTTTCAGACAAAATCGCATCACTAAAACCGACATACTTTTCATACGGGGATGAAGAAATAAAAGCAAATAATGAGACACAATCCGCCTCCAACGCTTTTGCCATGTTTCCTCCTCTTTTTATCCAAATGACTCCAAAGTACCTAAATACTCAAAAGTAAAACATAAGATACATAATTTACAAGAAAACTAGCAAAGAAAGCATAAATAATAGATATAAAATTAGGTGTTTTACAACACCTATCACAAAGCCGAGAGGAGAAATGGTCGTGAATATCTTCGCATGGGAACTAGAAACCGATGTAACATTAAGTGTGGTGGATGTCGAATCCCCTTATAACGCTCTGATTGGGAGACCATGGATACATGGGATCAAGGGAGTAGCGTCAACTTACCACCAAGCTATCCGATTCCCGATGACAAGCGGAATTGGCGAAATAAAGGGAGATCAGAAAGAGGCCAGGGAATGCAACGAAAAAGACGTGCATAACTATGACGAGAAGTTAAGACGCAAGAAAGAGCAAAATAAGAAGGTGCTGGAAGAAATGAGGGAAGAAGAATTAATGATATATATGGTCAAGGCAAAAGAAGGGTGGGCTATTCCTAGTGAAATTCTCGAAGATAAAGATAAGCCTTTATAGCAATTAAAGGAGCCATATCCACTCGAAGAACCGGTCATAAACTTCGCCGCAGTATAACCCACACAGGAGATAAACTTGGGTAACAAAAATTAGGTGAAGATGGTGAGGATCGGGACGAAGAAGCAAGATTGATAAATCTGCTGAAAGAATACCTCGATGTCTTTGCGTGGGGAATGAACGAGATGATAGGAATAGACCCAGAAGTTTCTTGTCATAAACTGGATCTAAACCCAGCAATCAAGCCAATAAGGCAACGAATACGGAAGATAACAACTGCTTACCACAAGCAGATAGAGTAAGAATTATAGAAGATTCTGGACTCTAGAATAATAAGACCCACGAAGTATCCAACATGGATTTCCAATATGGTAATAGTACCGAAGAAAATTACAGGAATAAGAATATGCATAGATTTTAGCGACTTGAACACAGCTTCTCTGAAGGATAGTTTACCGCTACCCAATACACCTCGGATGGTGGAGTCAGCATCTGGATACAAACGGCTAACATTGATGGATGGTTATTGCGGATACAATCAGATACCACTCGCGGAGGAGGACCAAGAGCACACGGCCTTCTTCGCCCCTAGAGGGTTATAATGTTATATGAGAATTCCATTTGGTTTGAATAATGCGGGGGAAACTTACCAACGGATGGTCGAAAAGATCTTCGCTAAGTGGGTGCACACTAAATTGGAAGTCTATGTCGACGATATGTTGGTAAAAACTAAAGAGTCAGGAGATCACGTTGAAGATTTGAAAGAAATCTTCGAACAAATGAGGGCATATAAGATGAAAATAAATTCCGCAAAGTGTATATTTGGCGTAGAATTAGCGAAGTTCCTGGGGCATATCGTGTCCGAAAGGGGAATCGAAGTAGATCCAGCCAAGGTTCAAGCCATATTGGACATGCCATCGCCAGCGACAGTAAAAGACGTACAAAAATTGAACGGGCAATTAGTAGCTTTGGGCAGATTCATTTCTAGATCCTCAGATAAATGCATGCATTTCTTCGATGTCTTGAAGAAGGGATCTAAATTTTCATGGATGCAAGAATGTATGCAGGCATTACACAATATAAAAGAATATCTTATTAACCTATCAATCCTCCAAAAGACGGAACCAGACGAAGAATTGCTGATCTGTCTCGCGACTACACCAAATGCAATAAGTTCAGTGTTACTTCGATCAGTCGAAGGTGTCGAAAAACCTATCTTTTACGTCAGTAAAACCCTCAATGCTGCTGAAAAGAATTACCCGAAGATAGAAAAACTAATCCGAGCCTTGGTATACTCATTAGAAAAATTGCGAACTTATTTTCAGACTCACAAAATTAAGGTTCTAACCAGAATCCCAATAGAGTCAACTTTAAAGAATACGAAGAGAGTCGGGCGAGTTGAAAGATGGAACACCTGAATTGACCAATTCCGATCAAAATACAAATTCCAGACTTCCACGAACTCACACATAGTTGCAAAAATTTTGGCCGAATCCCCAATGGAAGAAGATGAAGGAGTAGAAGAGATGTTAGATGTAGATGAGGAACGTCCAGATCCTACAGACTTGCTAAAAGAAAATCATCGGGGGAGATGGGAGATATTTGTGGACGGAGCCTCAAACATCGCCGGAGGAGGAATGGGAATTGTATTTATTTCGCCAGCAGGAGCAAGAACAGTGTCCTGCTTCCGGTTGGAATATAAATCTACTAATAATGAAACAAAATATGAGGCAGTTATACAAGCTCTAAGGATGGCCATCGAGATGAAACTAGACGAAATAAGAATAACTAGTGACTCTCAGTTGGTTGTCAGGCAGATAGAGGGAAGGTATCAAGCGAATGATGCCATTATGAACCGATATCTACAACTCGTGAAGGAATATTCAAAGAAGATACCAAATATAATCTGGAGGCAGGTATGCAGAGATACTAATAGACATGCGGACGCCTTAGACTTCATTGCATCGATGATTGATGATACTTCAGAGAAATATATCCGAATTGAAATATTAATGCGTCCATCGGTAACTAATGAGTTAGAAGGTGAAAAGGTCCGAATGATAGAAGAGGACAATTTATCTGACGAGCTGAGAGAAGATGATTGGAGAGCCCCGATTCACAAGTATTTGGAGATAGGATATTTACCTAGACACAGGTTTGAGGCCCACAAGATCAAGGAAAGATCCACGAACTATGAGTTGCCAGAAGGAATCCTATATCGGAGATCATTCCTAGGACCATTGTTGCAGTTTCTGTCACAGGAAGAAGGGATACAAATCATGAAAGCAATACATTATGGTGATGATGGGAATCATAGCGGAACAAGGTCATTGGCTTATAAGACTAAGACGCAAGGGTACTTCTGGCCGAACTTGCATAAAGATGCAAAAGATATCGCGAAGAGGTGTGAAGCTTGTCAAAGATTCGGAAAACGGATACATACGCCATCAACCAACCTGAATTCTATGTTGAGTGTATGGCCATTTTCCATATGGGGAATATATATCGTGGGACCGTTTGTTGCAAGAAGCCAGCAACGAAAATACTTGATAGTGACAACGGATTATTTCACGAAGTGGGTTGAAGAAAAGCCTGTGAAAAATATGCGAGAGGGCGACATATACGATTTTATACTAGAACACATCATATGTAGATTTGGTATCCCTCTGCAGATCATCTCCGATAATGGGATGCAATTCGAAGGATAAAATGTGAAGATGTTGTTTAGCACTTTCAAGATACAATCTGCAAAATCGACCCCGTTGTACCCATAGAGTAATGGACAAGCGGAGGAGACAAAAAAAAGATAGCATCCACTTTAAAAAATAAGTCAGATGGGCATCTCCATAACTGGTGCGAAGAAGTTCCGAAGGTACTATGGTAATACAGAACCACCAGGCGAGAAGCAACGGGGATGTCTCCCTTCTGTTTGGCGTATGGAGTAGAGGCGGTTCTACCTACCGAGATCATGTTTCCTACCACTAAACGAGAGTCCTGGAAAAAGGGTCTCAACTCTGATATGATCCTGGAAAAATTGGATGACTTGGAGGAAAACAGGGAAACTACTCTACAACACATGACGAATTATCACCGAAGACTATCTCGTGAATACAACAAGAAGGTGAAGGAAAGGGGTTTCGTTCCATGGGAGCTGGTCTTACGAGAAATACTGAACCGGAGGGAAACTGAAGCCTACGTGGGAAGGACCCTTTATTTTGAAGAAAAGAGTGGGGAACGGAGCTTACGAGCTCGTAGACTGTGAGGGGAAAGATACAGATAAAAACGGAGAAATCATATATGGAGAAGCAGAAAGGCAAGGCCGTAGACTAGACCACCCGTGGAATTCGATCTACATCAAGAAGTATTATCCTTGGGAAGCGGAGAAATTCGCATAGAAAATGTAATAAAAAAAAAGTATCGCTCTAACAAGACAAATGAAATGAAGTGTTTATTGAGCGTAATCAAAAAATGAGTAAGAAGAAAGCAAAAAGCGAAATAAAAATATCGAACGAAGAAAAAAAATGCAAGGGCGAAAAGTAAGACCTCACTAGGAGGATGCGTAAGACCCACGAAATATAAAATATACAGAAGAAAAGGCAAAAGTAAGTCCTATATAAAACCTCTACTTAGGGAGGATGAGACCTCGTGGCGTGCTACCTAGTTCGCACAAAGTGCAAAAGGCAAAATTAAGACCTAACGCACGTCATGAGACAACCTCGGGAGATGACCCATCCGCTATGAGCTAGGGAAAAAAGTAAGACCCATCCTCCGGGGGCCCCAATTAGGTAACCACTCGGTAAGGAGTGTAAGAACGAGCCAATAGATAAGAAGATGGTCTGGTGTAGTTCTTCCACTCGGTCTCAAAACCACCCCACCTAGGGCGTGACTTCGTAACCAAGATCCATATCGGAGAAATGGCACGAGGTCACGAAATAACTGATACCTAAGCCCAAAAGCACCGGGGTACTCAGAGGGGAAGGGACGGAACCCTCCTTTAGGGACGGAACCCTCCTTTAGGGAGCTGAGTGACCAAAAAAAGACGACAATGTTACGGGGCTGGTACTCACGGGAGTTGGTAGGCCTGTGATATTTCCGCATAATAAGACCTCAATGAGCGAGATAATGCGATGTTGATGGATCTTTATTCGTACCCGAGTAAAGATCGCCTAAGACTTCGTCGCAAAACCATGCACAACGGGGTGGGGCAAAATAAGACCTTAACTAGGAGGCAAAATAAGACCCCAAAATGATGAGAGATATGTGAGGCAGAAAATGAGACCTGAGGCAAAACACAAAGGCAAGATACGAAGCAAAGCAAGAGGAAAGAACATGACCATGCTTGATCTCGTGAATCATATCAAATGATAAAGAATTATGAAGATTAGAGAAATATATATCAATTGAGAAACACTTGCAATTGAAATATCGCATATGATAATAATAATTCTTATAATAACTTGATTATGCTATGATTTGGATATTAATAATGCAGGAACAATCCCTAAAAGGAAACGAGGTATAATTAAAGACGAGATGGGAACGAGATGGAATGCAAAGGAGAATCAGAGGCACAAAATAAAAAATCAAGGCAAGGAGAATAGATACACAAAAATTAAGGTACGCTACATAAATCCGCAAAAGAATAAGATGCAAGTATATACTTCTAAAATAAAGATTTATTCTTTTGAGCATTTACTTCGCTCTAAGGTAGGAGATCAATAAATCTGGCGAAATAAAAAATGATTTATATTTTCTACTTCCGAGAAACTTCAGAAATACCCAAAGAATAAGGGGAAAGTATATACTTAAATATGTTTAATATTCTTTGACTATCTCCTTCGTAAAGTATATACTTGGTGTGTCGGATTGATTACAAGTTAGTAGGATGATCTAGCGAAGTATATGCAGTATTTATCAGGATATGCAAATTATACATGCTAACCATGGTAAGTGCATCTAGCATAACGATATAAGAATATGAAATAACCAAAAGGGAAAAGATGGTATATTAAGGCAAAATAAGGGCAGAAAATGTTATGCCCCCCAAGCTTGGGAGCGCCCAGATAAAATGTGAAAGAAGCAAAGAACTAAAAGATTGAACTGACATAAAAATAAATAATCAAGTATTGCTAGCCCTCCTCCTCAACATAAACACATTCCAGATCCTTGAATTCCAATGTCACCACCACAAGTACCAGATCCACTATTGCCCTCCATGCCTGGGGGAACTTCTCTTTTGGGCTCCTCAACATATCCATCAGTCTCTGTATCTTCGCTCTCACCATCGACATCAACGGGAGGCTCATCATCGGAGAAGATTTCTAGATCCATGGGAAGAAGGTCAAGACCATGAGAACGGCAGAACATAGTGACGAATTTCACCTTTTCCTCTTGGGCGTTTCTACGAGTAAACTTTTCAACCCTCTTGGCATCCTTCTCCATCTTATCACAATCTTCGTTCAGGAATGCAAGACTTTCCTTCAGATCGGACACCTCCTTGGAAAGATCATCCCTTTGGCGAGATAAGTGCAAGACTTGATTCTTCCAACTCTCCTAAGATTCTTCAAAATGACAGTAAAGTGATAAATAAGTCTAGCAGAGAAAAATATGAAGCATGACAATAACACCTAAAGCTACTTTCTTTCTGTGAAATAACATAACTTAGAGTTTTCTGAAGGTCAATGTTCAGAAAGTCAAGTCTTGACGCTTCTGATTCAAGAAAGTCACAGAGTTCACGAGAAGATTTATCTTCATCTTTGGTAGGATCAGACGAAGGGCTATCATCATCAGGAGACCCTATAACAAGTTTGCCACTCCTAGGAGGAACGACAAGCTTTTTATTCATAGGGGAGGCAGGAGATATTTTCTTGCCTTGATATATCTCCAAGCGAGCCAAGATGGAGGACATTTCACCACTTAACCTAGTATTTTCGTCCCTTAGCCCAGTATTCTTAGTCTCAAACTTCTCTTACTTCGGTTCTAACTCGGAAAGTTCACTCCTGAGTTTGCGAAGTTCAACTTCGGGTTTATCTTTTTTCTTAATTATTCTTTGTTTATCCTCCTCCAGCCGTTTACAATGAGCCATGGAGGAGGAATGAAGATTTCGTGAAGTCGTAAGAAGATTATTAACCCGACGTAACTCAATCCTTAAATGTTCATTTTTTTCGTGGAGATGAGAGTTTAGCTCTTCATTATTAGAAAACTCATTGGCTAAACGATCAGACATGGAATATGACATCGTCAATTTCTCACTTAAAATCTCATTCTCAGACAACTAACAGTTAATTTGAGACAGAAGATTTTCTTGTTCGTCTAGGCAATCCTCAGCGGCCGACTTGGCTTCCTCATAATCCATATAACACTTCATAGAAGGGGCTTGAAGAAAATAAAATAATAGTAAAGACAAGAACGAAATAAAATGAAAGACAAATAAAGGGATGAACTTACAGCTGAGTTCTGAAATCCTTTGATCTTTCTTTGCCGAGCGGTCCCTCTCGTCAGTGAGAACATTTTTAAGTTCCTGAACTCGGGCCATGGTAGTCTTCAAATTCTCGCGAGTAACTCTGGTCTCCACGAGATGATCCATGTGACGGTTGAATTCCTGTAAAGTACATCAAGTTAGAAAAGAACTAAGGAAAGTAGCCAGGTTAAAGTCAATAATACCTACCAAGGCCATAATAGAAGCATGTTGCGGGAGGGATAGATTCAGAGAAGCATTAGAAATGAAGGACTAATCTTCAGCCAAAAAGGAGTCGGAACTAAAAGAGATCAGAGATTTAGTGGCAGCAGATCTAATGGATGGAGCGTCACGAGTAAAAAGGAAAGCATTCCTCAAGAAGTCCAAATCGGGCTTATAAGCGCGATCTTCCACTTCATAGACCTTCCTCGGCTTCCCTTGAGACCCGCCAGCAGAAGTAGTAGGTGACTCAGTGGGAGGATCGCCCGCGAACTGATCAGAGTCAGCATGGTGGGAATCAGAACATGAGTAGAAGCAGCTTCCTCAGGCACCTTGGAAGATTTGCCTTTAGGAGGAGGAGAAGCAGGAAACTCTGAAGACTTTGTGGAGCCAGGAATCCGAGTTAAGGCACCCATGTCTAAACCTCTGCGGCGTTTTGGGGGAACAACAACAAAAGGGGACTGAAGCTAAGTATCCTGGTAAATACAAGATCAATACACCGAAGTATGCAAGAACGAATTTAATAAAACAGGGAACAAAAGATACGAGACAAAAATAACAACAGAATACCTTGGTAGCAGCAGCGGCAGCAGAAGAACATTCTTGGCGATCTCGCTTCCTGGGAATCCGAGAAGCAATAATGGGAGGCTCCACAAAATCATCCTCCTACGAAGCACAAGGATTAGTCCATCTGAAAGAAAATAAGCAAAACAGATGAAGAAGGCGAAGTAAACAATAAATCACCTGATCAGGAGTTGGAGATCCGACAGTGGATTTTTTGGCATAAGACGATCTGACCTTGATCAAGCCAGGGAACAGGAGTGAATACTGTGGAAAAATGGGAAACTTAGATAAAGGAATGAAAAATGAAATAGAAAGGAAGACTAGCGAACATACATCGGAAGGTCTCTCGGACCAACGAAATTTCCAGGGCTCGTAGGTAGCAAGATGGACATGATCCGAGAGAGGACCCACCCGAGCCTTTCCTGACTCATCGAATCCCCAAACCAAGGGACCCTCAACAACTACTGGAAACATCATCCAGTCTTCGTCATTAGTCAAGCGCAGAGAGGGACCTTTAGGAGCAACCTTCGAAGAACTGACGGGATCGACATCCAGAAGGAGAACCTTGGAAGGATCCTTCATGGACTTTCGGGATAGAGCGATGTCATACTCTTGATACTTCCATATTCGGCCTTGAGTTTTGTCGATGTAGTTCTCCATGAAAGAGGTAATGTTGTAATCAGCTGAGACAAACTACTCCGCTGCTGTGGAAATTTGAGACAAGCTACCGGAAGAACGTCTCACAAATTCGTTGACAATGCAAATTGCATTTCCACTCAACTGGAAGACTCCTCTGTTGAGATAAACAAGAATTTCATAGAAAAGTGGATTCTGGGCATCATACAGAGGGAAAGTTAATCCCGCTCTCAGTTGAGCTAAGGTGGTAATCATCCTGGCGGACGACCATGTTTCTGCTTCAATCCAGTGGCAATTTAATTCCATCTGCCTGGTCGCAAGAACCGGAGGCGTAACTGAAGAATCCACCGCCGGGGACAGAGTTAAACCCAATTTCTTGAAATCAGCCTGGAAATCCTCAAGGTACTTTGATGTAGTGGCAGGGGGAAATTTCTTGGGTGACATTGTTGAAATAAGAGGCGATAATGATGCTGAGAAACTGAAGAAGAATGAGGATAGAAGAAAGAAAATAAGTAGAATTTGCAGAAGGGAGGTGCCTGAGATGAAAGGGTTGAATATTGTAAAGAAGAGAAAGAGATGGAGAATAGAACTATTTATAATGAACCAAGGAACGACCGGGAGAAGCGGTTGCACGAGAAGAGGAACCGGCTAACAACGGTCAATAGGAGTCGTGGGAGACAAGATAGCGAAAAATCCGGGTACGTGGCGGTTACGAATTTAATGCAGGATTCTCTTTCCTTTCTTGGTTCCCGCAAATGGAATGAGAAAAGGCAAAATGTAGGTGCAAAAAATCTTCCTGCCACGTGCCCGAGGTAGATTGAACGAGGCAACGAAGTGAATCATCAAGAAAGATATTATTCACCAATTCCTAAGAAAGTGTCAGTGAAGAGTCAAATCAAGTGTCATATTTACTTTAGCGAAGTCCATATCACGAGGTATCAATTAACGAGATAGCACTGACTTCTACGGGAAGATACTTCACGAAGATGATTGTAAATGCGAGATGTGGATTGTTGTGCAAGAAAAGGGAGAGCATACGAAGTCAACAGCGCGAAGTGTGGCTTGCTGAGCAATAAATAGTAGGATCCCCGAGGTAAAATGAGCGAGATATGGATTGTTGTGCAAGAAATGGGACAACTGTCCCCGACAACATCCGAACTTCAAGGCGTAGAAGAAGCGAAAAGTTGATATGAGCGAAGTAATAAGTGTATACCCGAGATAAATCGAGTTGTAATCCATTATGTAACTTTCTCCTATAAAAGGAGGACTTAGCCCTCTGGGAAAGGGGTTGAAACGTTTGGGAAAGGAGAGAGAACGTTTGTGAGAGAGGAGTTAGGATCTTGAGTGTCCATGAGCGGCTTGTAACTTAAAATTCTAAAACCCAGTTGAAATATAAGATTTGAGTTTTATCTCATTTTTGTTCATCTTCGAATTCATCAAATTAGTAAGTGGGTGTAACTGTGGATTTTCTGCAGTTACAAAACTTATTAATACACTAACAAAATATGAAATCATACACTACAATGACGATTCATGATCTACAATAATATTACTTACGGAACTATTATAGGCTAAGACAAACTTTTACTAATTATGCAATCTGGATCGTGTGTTACCCCGATCGCACACCGTCCTCTCTGGTTGTATTAGAGGTGCCTTTTCTCTTTTAGTTTAGGCCATTCCTTATCTTTTTTAGTTTAGACTTCTCTGGTTAATAAAATTTTTGCTTACTAAATCCTAGAAATCCGATTATCCTTACAACCTTCTTCAATAAAATGATATTCAGTTTTTGTCCTTGATTTTGAACTCTTTTGTTATCTTCTCAAGTGTCTGTCATGAATGGTCCAAAATTCCAGATACATTCTATGAAGAGATCTTTCCTAAATGCTCTCCGAGTTCATGAAGGTGTGTTAAGTGCTTAATAATAGTCCCACATAGAGGGATTCGATTTCCACAACTATGTTTATATGGTTGTGGAATTGAAAGCTGAACGCCAATCGGCTGTGAATTGGATGCTCACAACGAATAGCCCTATGTGGGCTATCAGCTACCAAAGTTTGTGTAAACGAGCGAACCTCGCTCTTGCGATTGCAGCATCATAACCCTACATGGGCTATCAGCTACCTTCAAAACAACCTAAAACAAAGAACTATAGAGCCTCTCCATTCACAGTTGATTGGTTTTAGATTTTTTTACTAAATCTTTTCAGGAAAACTTCACTCCCTCAACCTCAAAATCCGTCCACAACCTAGAGTCGGAAGGCCAGAGTCAAGTCATAATAACATTAATCGGTGGCCAAGATAGCTTGTACTGGGAATAAGATACTCTATATGCAAGCATCACGTATAGAGACAAGTGGGAAGAAAGCAGTACGAAACTTAGTTCTTTATATTTTTCGAAATCAGGAAAAGAAAATCAAAGCTTTTCTTTTTCTAAATTTGATCTTCTTTCGCAAACTTTTAAAGGCCGTCTAACACCCCAGTTTAAAACAATGTGAAATATCCCGTGCCGCCCTAGTGAAAACAACTTGAGGTCTCATTGTCTAATCTGATGTGTACTATAATGATGATCAATATTGTAGTGTAATGTGCCTTGATACCACTAAGAGAAGTGGAACAACCACTAAGAGAAGTGGAACAACCACTAAGAAGTGGAACTACCACTAAGAGAAGTGGAACAACCACTAAGAAGTGGAGCTCCCATTATGTTGCTTGTGTGCTCTATGTCAACATATACACTACCTCATAGAACCTATATAAGGCCTTCTAGTTTCCATTGTATAAGCATCCCAAAATCAGTTAAAGTTCCTAAACAAAAGAGAGAAACATTAGTAGTGTATAGAGAGAGTAAGAGCAAGAACAAGGTCTTGTTCTTGAGAGGAGTTTACACTCTTGTAATCTTGTTCATATCATAGTACAACGTTATCGTCGTCTTCCAAAGTGGATGTAGATCATCTTGATCGAACCACTATAAATCCTTGTGTTGTGTGTGTGCCTATTTTACATTTGTTTTCATTTCTATTTCAATTCTCTATTGATTGTGCTTAGAAGAGCCATTGGTCATAACAAATTGGTGTCAGAGCACCGGTTAAAAACGATCTACGATGGCGGCAAAGTATGAGATTGAGAAATTTGATGGAAGAAATGATTTCAATTTATGGAGGCTAAAGATGAGGGCGGTTTTGGTGCAACAAGGTTTGGTGAAAACTTTGAAGGGGAAAACGGCTCTAGCAGAAACATTGAAGGAAGAAGAAAAAGAAGAACTCATGGAGAAAGCACATGGATTAATTCTATTGTGTTTGAGCAACGAGGTCTTGAGAGAAGTGGCAACGGAAACGACACCGGACGGGCTATGGAACAAGTTGGAGAAAAGGTATATGACTAAATCCGTAACTAATCGTTTATATCTTAAGAAGAAATTACATACTCTTAAAATGCATGAAGGAACGTCTATTATAAATCATATTGATGATTATAATAAAATTCTCTTGGATTTGGCAAATATTGATGTCAAAATTGAAGATGAAGACCAAGCTTTGGTTTTGCTTTGTTCCTTACCACCATCTTATGAAAATTTTGTTGATACCGTAATGTATGGAAAAAATACAATTTCCATGGAAGACGTTAAAGCGGCCTTGAACTCTAAGGAGTTAAAGAAGACGGGTATCGACGGTAAAGATAATTCGGGATATGGGTTGTTCGTTAGAGGAAGAGGAAACCAAAAAAGGCGGATTTGATAGGAGTAGATCAAAGTCAAGGTCTAAATCAAAATCCGGTAAATTCTATTGCTTTCATTGTAAGGAAAAGGGGCATTTCAAGAAGGATTGTCCAAAATTGAAGACTGTCGAGAAGAATACCAACCAAGGCACCGCAGCAAATGTTGAAGAAGAAAGTGATGATGGAGCGGTTCTCACGGTTCATACCGAAAGCTCGGAGAACGGGTGGATTCTTGATTCGGGGTGTACCTTTCATATGTGTCCTCATAAAGAGTGGTTTACTACTTATCAAGCTAGAGAAGGTGGTAAAGTTCTTATGGGAAACAATGTCACTTGTAAAGTGGTGGGTGTAGGTACAATTCAAATTAAGATGTATGACGGTATGGTGAGGACTTTAACTAAAGTTAGACATGTTCGGACACGAGAAGAAATCTTATTTCTTTGGGTACGCTTGATTCAAATGGATGCAAGTATCAAGGTGAAGGTGGAGTTATTCGTGTCTCAAGAGGAAGTCTTACAATTATGAAGGGCGAGAGAATTAATGGTCTTTATACGCTGCAAGGTACTACTGTGACGGGTGATGAAGCGGTATGTTCTTAAAGTTCTGATGATGATACTACCAAGTTGTGGCATATGCGGCTAGGGCATATGAGCGAGAGGGGGTTGGCTGTTTTGAGCAAGCAGGGATTGCTTTGTGGTCATAAAATAGGCAAGCTTGATTTCTGTGAACATTGTGTCTTTGGAAAGCAGTGTAGATTCAAGTTTAGTACAACTATTCATAACACCAAAGGTATTCTGGATTATATTCATTCTGATCTTTGGGGTCCTTCTCGGGTCGATTCACATGGTGGTGGTAGATATATGCTGACGTTCATTGATGATTTCTCAAGGAAAGTATGGGTATTCATACTTAAACACAAAGATGAAACTTTTGTCAAGTTCAAGCAATGGAAGACTATGGTTGAGAAGCAAACCGGAAGACAAATCAAGTGCTTGAGGATAGACAATGGTTTGGAATTTTGTGGGGGTGAGTTCAACGAGTTCTGCAAGGAGCAAGGGATTGTGAGACACCGCACGCCGATCAGGGAAAAACACCACAGCAAAATGGTGTTGCAGAAAGGATGAACAGAACCATAATGGAGAAGGCACGGTGCATGCTCTCCAATGCCAGGTTACCAAAGCGAGTTTTGGGCGAACGAGCAAACACATCAGCTTATTTAGTGAACAGATCTCCATCGACTACCATTGAGTGCAAGACTCCAAATGAAGTTTGGATAGGTTCGCATGCTAACTATGAAGACTTGAAGATATTCGGATGTCCAGCCTATGCTCATGTGAATGAGGGGAAGCTAGATCCTAGAGCAAAGAAGTGTATATTTCTTGGGTATGCAAAGGGCGTGAAAGGCTACAGGTTATGGTGTCCAGCAGAAAGATCAAACAAGTTTCTTATCAGCAGAGATGTGAAATTTGATGAGCAATCGATGTTGAAGACAAAGAATGAAGAACTAGATGGAGAAGCTGAAGAGGGTGTTAGTGATAAGGTGGAGCTTGGTGACAAGGTGGAACTTGAGGTGCAAGTTCAAGGAAGCAATAAGACTGTTGTTTCTGATGATGATGATGATCAAGATATTGTGCAAGAACCTGCCCAGGAAGAAGAAGCACAAGGTCATCAGTACAATCTTGCAAGAGACAGAGATAGGAGGGAAGTTAGAGCACCTCAAAGATACGGCCATGCTGATTTGGTTGCATATGCATTTGCAGTAGGTGAGAGCATAGATAGGGATGATCCAACAACCTATGAAGAAGCAATCGGTGGTGAAGAATCAGCAGAATGGGGAGCATCCGCAATCGAAGAAATTGAGTCTCTTGACAAGAATGGGACTTGGGAGATAGTAGCAAGACCAAAAGGGCAGAAGATTGTTGGAAGCAAATGGGTCTTCAAGAAGAAACAAGGCACTTCAGATGGTGAAGGAACAAGGTACAAGGCAAGGCTTGTGGCAAAGGGGTTTACGCAAAGAGAAGGCATTGACTACAATGAGGTATTCTCTCCTGTTGTTAAACATAGTTCTATTAGAACATTGCTTGCTATAGTTGCTTTGAAAGATCTAGAATTAGAACAACTAGATGTTAAAACAGCTTTCCTTCACGGTGATTTGGAAGAGCGTATTTATATGAAACAACCAAAGGGGTTTGAAGTTCCTGGAAAAGAAGATCATGTATGTTTGTTGAAGAAATCTTTGTATGGTTTGAAGCAATCTCCAAGGCAGTGGTATAAAAGTTTTGACACGTTTATGGTGGCAAATGGATATGACAGGAGTAAGTATGATAGTTGTGTATATCACAGGAAACTCCAAGATGGTTCATTTGTGTATTTACTCTTGTATGTTGATGATATGTTGATTGCTTGCAAAGACATGTCAGAGATCTGAAGATGAAACAATTAGTTGAGTAGTGAGTTTGAGATGAAGGATTTGGGTGCAGCAAAGAAGATATTGGGCATGGAGATTCATAGAAACCGAGATGAAGGCAAGTTGCATTTGTCCCAGAAGGCTTACATCGAGAAGGTGTTGGAGCGGTTTGGTATGAAAGATGCAAAACCAGTAAGTAATCCTTTGGCAGCTCATTTTAAACTTTCTAGAAAGCAATCACCTCAAACTGCAGATGAGGCAGAGTATATGTCTCGAGTTCCATATGCAAGCGCAGTTGGTAGCATCATGTATGCTATGGTTTGTACAAGGCCGGATATCGCACAAGCTGTGAGTGTGGTAAGTAGATACATGGGAAGTCCCGGGAAGGCTCATTGGCAAGCTGTAAAGTGGATTCTGAAGTATCTAAGGGGAAGTACAGATGTTGGTTTAGTGTTTGATAAACACTATGGTGATTCGACAAATGTTGTGGGTTATGTTGATTCTGATTATGCAGGTGATCTTGATAGAAGAAGGTCATTGACAGGTTATACTTTTACATTGTGTGGAAGTACTATCAGTTGGAGGTCGGTTTTGCAAAGCACGGTTGCATTGTCTACAACTGAGGCAGAGTACATGGCGATGTGAAAGCGATGAAGGAAGGTATATGGTTGATGGGTTTGGTTGGTGATTTAGGTTTCAAGCAAGAGAATGCAACTTTGTTCTGTGACGAGTAAAAGTGCCATTCACTTGACCAAGAACCAGATGTATCATGAGAGAACGAAGCACATCGATGTCAGGTATCATTTTATCAAGGATGCAGTTGAAGAAGGTAGGATAGCGATGCTAAAGGTTCCTACGGCGGATAACCCTGCGGACATGTTGACGAAGCCAGTTCCAAGTATCAAGTTCAAGCACTGCTTGGACTTGGTTGGTGTCAACCGGTGTTGAGAGCCCCTGAGGGGCTGAGCGAAGACGATGATGATAAGTGGTGATGGTATTCAAGTCAAGGTGGAGATTTTTAGTGTAATGTGCCTTGATACCACTAAGAGAAGTGGAACAACCACTAAGAAGTGGAACTACCACTAAGAGAAGTGGAACAACCACTAAGAAGTGGAGCTCCCATTATGTTGCTTGTGTGCTCTATGTCAACATATACACTACCTCATAGAACCTATATAAGGCCTTCTAGTTTCCATTGTATAAGCATCCCAAAATCAGTTAAAGTTCCTAAACAAAAGAGAGAAACATTAGTAGTGTATAGAGAGAGTAAGAGCAAGAACAAGGTCTTGTTCTTGAGAGGAGTTTACACTCTTGTAATCTTGTTCATATCATAGTACAACGTTATCGTCGTCTTCCAAAGTGGATGTAGATCATCTTGATCGAACCACTATAAATCCTTGTGTTGTGTGTGTGCCTATTTTACATTTGTTTTCATTTCTATTTCAATTCTCTATTGATTGTGCTTAGAAGAGCCATTGGTCATAACAAATATCTCCCTGACCTTAAGAAAGTGGGATGACACATCATGACAGGATACATGAGAAGAGACAAGACAACACCCCTTGTGTGTTGAAAGTCAATGTCTTCTTTTTTCATACACCATTCTTGCACCTGTTCTACTGTAAACTAAGTATTAGGCTTTATTTTGCGTGCATTTTTGCTCAGAAAGACATAATAAGCAGCCCAATCAAAAGAATTAGGTTCCTTATTATGTGGTAACTGAAGAAGCACTCGGCCTACACCAGACTGAAGACGTTTGTGGTTCGAAAGTATTTCCGTCTAAACGTGGTAATTGAAGTGACCAACATAAGCCTGTCCGAGTGATCATAATACCGAGTCAAATCAGGAAAGTGTCGCCGTACACAGTTAATCTGGCTATCTCTCTCTGACGAAACCCGTAAACAAACAAACGCATCCTTCGGTTTTACAGAAACTTGGTCTGAAAACCTAAAAAAATTCCAACTTCCATCACCATATTCTTAGTATAATGAGAGTCATGATGAGACACCTATTCACGGTACTAAAACTAGAAGGATCAATTTCACCCCTACATTTAAATATCTTTCTTATCAGGTTGTTGGTTCGTTCAATGGTTTAGTCTGTCTATATGGACACGGAGATCATACTGCTTGCATTTGTAACCCCGTGACTAGGGAATATGTCATGCTTCCAAAAATTGATAGGGATTCTGATGATAAGTATATTTATTGGTCGAGCGGATTTGGTTACGTCCCTTTAACTAATGTGTATAAAGTTGTTCAATTGTATAAGTTAAGGGGAGATCTTTATTCTGTAGAGGTTGTGGTTTACACCCTCGGTAGTGGCAATAGGTGGAGAAATGTTGGGAGGTTGGATTCTGTAATACCAGAAAATGTTGCAGCTGCGTTTGTGAGTGGCGTACTTTATTGGACAGGAACGGTGCATTTGGCGGAGGAAGAAGAAAGAAGGCTTTTCGCTTTTGATTTGACCGAGGAAAAGTTCCGTGAACATGTTTTGCTACCTCCTTCACCACTAGACGCTGATATGTCGTATAGTTACTCTATAGGGGTTTTGGGTGGGATTTTGTGTTATGCTATCAGAGGTTACAGTATAATCACCAAAAGCACATGTTTTGACATATGGCTACTGAAAAAGAAGGACGATATTCTTGACATGAAAGAGTGGGTGGAGCACGAGCCATTGAGTTGGAGCAAAGAGTTTAGTCATTTTGAAAGAGAAACATTAGCAATTACAAGGAATGGTGGTGTATTATGTTACAAGGATAGCTCTCTCAGCAGTGGCGGAGGCAAGATGTTTTTCCGACGGGGTCAAAAGAAGCAAAGGCAAATAATTTATAAGAATTAACCTCTTTTGCCCCCACAATGACTAAAATTTACAGAGAAAACCATGCATATTTACCTTAAGATTACAAATCAAGTGGGGGCTTGAGACCCCATTTGTCTCAATGTGGCTCCGCCACTGTCTCTCAGTATCTATGACCCAGTAGCTTCAACCTCAAAAAATATCGCGCAGTTTCCTGCATTTATGCAAATATTCACTCACAAGAACACCTTGATTTCGTTAAAAGAATTAGGAGAAAAGGATGTAGAAATAATAGAGTCAGCTAAAATGAAGAGACATAAATCCGTGATTTAACGACATAGCAGCTAGCAATATGAGATCCCTGGTACGGTATTAACTAGTAGTAATCTTTGTTGTGCTTCTGAAGTAGTATTCTATATATTTATATGGGTTTCTGTGAGATAGCTGTCATGATTAACGTTTCAACTCTGTTGTTAACTGCAACCTAGCTGACTGTTAGTCTTGAAATGATGCTACGTTTCCTTATCCATCAGAAAGATCGTTTCTGGCTAGGTATTTGACTAGTACCAAGGATACAGTAACTGTCTGCAGCAAAGATTTTGCCATTTTCTTATGAATGGATGAGTTTTCTTACAATTGTGGTTTTTCGCATATTTCATGCCTATTCCCCGGCCGCACTTGTATCATTTTTTGATATTGTTTAAATGCTGAGGGTCAGTTCTATCCCAAGGTGCATCACTGTTTAACACAAGAGTTGTTGGGATGTGAGAGACTCTGACAACATCGACATCATTATTATTTTCTTTAGATGAAAAAATGAGTACGTGAAAACTGACAAGATCTTAGGGCGACATCATTCAAGGCTATGTGCCATTTCCGAATGGGTGCCGCCACATTGGGAGTGAATAGAATTGCACATGCCATTGTTTCAAGGGGTTCGGAAGCTTAAAAAATGAAGAACTTATATATTTTTATCCATCCATACAAAATTATTTGTGATAGCAGTAGCTAGCTTGATTCTTGTTCTTGCTTATCCATTCCAGTTTCTTCTTGTTTTTAAGAGCTTTGTTTTCCTTTCTACCGAAGATACAGAGTGATTGTTAGATTAATGTGGGATTTTTTACGACTAAACAAAAGATTGGGCATACGCAAGAAAATAATACTGTATGATTTTTTCATTTTTCTTTCTGGTTTCCTCTGTTTTCCCTTGATGATTTAGATGTTAACTTGGTTTGGAACAGATTTAAAAGCCATGTTGTTACGTGATTTTTGACGTTCCAGCAACCAGTTAGCTTTGTGCTAGGACGCGTCATATAATTTAGCAGTTATCTTCGCTCGACCATTGGAATATTCCTATTGTCCACCGAAACACAAAGTAACTTCCCCCAACCACAATACCCGTGTCCTATTGGTACACTCACTTTCAGTTGAACCGGATAACTAATTCTTTACCGAAAAGAAAAAAGTATTGCCTTTGTTTGCAAGTGATTCTGGCTAGTGATCTAACACAAAATGACATTTGAGAAAGTAAATCTATCCAGAAAAATAATTGGAAGGGTTTTGCAGACTCACCAGACCAGGCAGGACCCGTTATGATTTTGTGTGGGTTGATATTAGCATGGATTTCATACTTAGTTTACCACGTACTTCAAAAGAGAGAATGACTCTTTATGGTTGGGGTAAAGTGTCAAAATGCCCCAATTTGGGGGTCACCTTGTTGAAATGACCCGGACGTTAGGAAATAAGTCAAAATGCCCCAATCCGTTAGATTTTCCGTTAGTGGGAGTTAAGTAGTCGAAATTGCCCTTCAGGGTACATTGTTCATAATTTAGGGTTCGGTGTTCAGAATTCAGGGTTCAGGGCTTAGGGTTCAGGGTTTGGGAATCAGGGTTTAGGGTGGTGGTGGTGGTTGTTTTGGTGGTGGTGGTTGTTGTGGTGGTGGTTAATAAAATGCTTGTAGCGTAGTGACACTGATTTGACCTCCTTTCCCCGCTCTCTCCAGACTTGCTGTCACGATTGTTCGCGTTCCGTTTTCGAATAAGCTCATCATTCATCAGGTTGTCAGGGAAGACTATGCTGAAGTTAATCCGTCTTTCTATGTGATCAAGTCAGTCTGATGCGTATAAAATGGGCTAAGAACTTGATGAACTGAGTTAGGAATCCTTGGAATGGTTTCGTTTTATGGAATGAGTTCCAAAAGAGTTTAGTTTTGACTGACTCCATCGTGATAACAGTAATCAAACTGCACTGTGGGCGCCCTGTCATCGAAAACAAAAGTGATCTTAGGAGGTTTTTTACTGAAGAAGTGTTTCCTTCACCTGTTAAAGTTGATGGTGACGGCTTGGACAAAAGGCATAATTTTTGTGACGTTCGGAACATAAAGGTAATTGGATTTTAGAACAGTATTACCTAGGAAATTCCAAGATGTACTACTGTTAGTTCCAGCAAAAGGCCAAGGTCTCAAGATGCAAAACCACCGCAAGGAAAAGCAAGTATGTATAATAGTGATTTAGACGCTTTCTCATTTAACTCCATGGGTGCATTTACAACTGCTAGGAATCTTAAGTTTCCATGCATATTGGTTGACACATACATCTAGTATTCGGTGACTTGTTTACTCCAAAATTCTTTCACTGTAATGGGAAAATACCCTTGCAGAAACCTCTTTTAGTTGGCTGAATCTTCCATCTGTTCACGAATGAGTTGATGTGATTAATTTGGGATCTGAATCTGGATCAATTGCAAACGTAATTAGTAAGATTATTATTTTTTATTTTATTTTTGGAATTCTTAAAACTTTAAAGTACCCATCTTGAGTCTGCCCCCAGAGAAAAAGTAGACTCGATTATCTATTGATCTTGGTCCTTCCTATGCCGTAATTCCGTTCAGTCCATATGTTGCTAGCATGAGGATTGTTACGGACACGAGTTATCTATAGGGTACTTGGAGTTCGTGTGGTTATGCTTGAAGTTTAACGGGTGTTATAGGTGTTTCCAGTTCCTATAAGGGCCTGTTTTGCCCATTTCTATTTTTTAGTTTTTTAGAGGTTTTGTCTGCCCTTTAGCTTTCTAAAGGGTCTAGGACCCTCGGGTCCCTTGGTAATTACTTGTAATTACTTTTTTTGGCTTTAATATTGTTAGTAATACCAAATATATCGGATCTTAACACTAACTCTCAAGGCTATGTTCACGGCATGATAAGGATACACCAAGATTGGCGTAATCAATGTAATATACTCATGCCCCAATTAGCGCAACTAATTGAGTATATTGTCTTAATTGTAATATTCCCATGCATTGTTGATTGACCCTATTTTGGGTATGTAAACTTATTTATAATGCATGTATCTCTACCATGGTTAGTGTGGAAGATATTCTACCCAATTATCTCTCTTAACTTGGTACCAGAGCAGGCTATTTGCGACGAGTCTTTGACCGCGCCTTTACTCCGCGTCACCCGATTTAATTGTCCACGTGTTAGACCCAACGAGGCTACACGTGAGGGGGCGTGTTGAGATTATTAGTCCCACATTGTCTGGGCATCTAAGATCCTGCGGTTTATAATCCCTTATGCTTCCAAATTTCTAAACTCAAAAAAAAAATGTCAACAACAACCAATCAACTCAGGAATGTTCAGATTCATCATCTGGTAACACTCAAGTTAACAGAAACAAATTACCCACTGTGGAAGACACAGTTTAAACCCATCTTGAAGGGCCACGGCTTAACTGGCTTCATTGATGGCACAAAAGAAAAACCAGCCAAGACACTACCAAACTCATAAGATGAAAATCCTGAATTTACAGCTTATGAAGAACAAGATTCACTGTTGGTGGGATGGCTGATCTCCACTCTATCTCCAGAATATTTAGGAGTGGTAAGAGATTTGAACACGGGAAAGGAGGTTTGGGATACTCTAGAGGCATAGTATGCTCCCAAAACAAAGTTTCACCAGATGAACCTTAAGAAACAGCTCCACAATATGAGCAAAGGTAACAAATCCCTTTGCGTCTTTTTAAATGAGGCTAAACATTTGTTTGCTCAGCTTGCAGCATCAGGCTACACAGTCACTGATGATGAAAAGCAACAATCTATAAGCAATGGTTTGAATCATGCTTATGATCCGATTGTCACTGTTTTAAGCACCAATGAAAACATGAATATGGAGTTGTTCTACTCCCATCTTCTTACCTTTGATATGAGGTTGGAACAACAACTTGCTGTGATCCAACAACCCATTGCAAACGTTGCTTTTTCGAACGCGTCTGGCAGCAGGGGTATACCACGGCATTACAACGAACAGCATCGATGGCCATTCCAGAAGCAAACAAATCAAACCCAGAGACGCTACCAATCTGCACAGAAAAGTGAACCCGGTCCGGAAAAATGTCAAATATGCAAGAAGAAAAATCACCAGGCCGACAGATGCTGGTTCCGCTACAAACCACGCAATAATCAACCCTAACCACCAGCAGCTTACATCGCACTTCCAGATGGTACGAACGACAAACAGTGGGTCACTGATACTGGTGCTACACATCACCTGACAGCGGATATGAGAAACTTGGCAATACGCCATGAATATGATGGAACAGAGATGGTACATGTTGGTAATGGCAATGCTCTTGACATTGCAAATATTGGTAACACCTCCTTTACATACAAATCAAGATCTTATTATCTAAATAATATCTATCATGTACCAAAAATAAAGACCAACTTACTGTCAGTATATCAATTTTGTAAAGATAATGATGTGTATTTTGAATTTCACAAGTCTTATTTTATTGTGAAGGACAAGCACACGGGGATAACTCTGCTAAGAGGACTGAATAGGAATGGGCTATATATATTCGAAGGAGTTGACGTGCTGGAAAATACGATCAAGCCTCTGGAAAGTGTATCTTCTTCTCTTCCCCTATGGCACTAGCGTTTAGGGCATCCGATGTTGCGTACTGTGTCTCAAATTTGTCTTCGTAATTCTATTCCTGTGTCCAATAAACATTTTGATTACTGTCAGTCCTGCCATCTTAGTAAGAGCAAGAAATTACCTTTCTCTTTAAGCACCACTGTCTATGATAAACCATTAAGTTTAGTAGTGTCGGATATTTGGGTATCACCTCAAGTTTCCAGGTCTGGTTTTCGGTATTATCTTTTAATAATGGATGTCTTTTCTCATTTCACTTGGGTGTTTCCATTAGTAAAACGTTCTGATGTTTTTCAAACCTTTATTCACCTCCATAAACAGGTTGAGAATCTTACAGAACATAAAATCAAAATTTTCCAATCAGACAATGCCTTAGAATTCAAAAAACTCACTTCCTACCTTAATGACTCGGGTATACAACATAGATTTTCCTGCCCACATACTTCTCCTCAAAATGGAATTGCTGAAAGACGCATTCGTCATGTCACAGAATCGGGGCTAGCTCTCTTATATCATGCACATATGCCAAAACACTTTTGGGCCGATGCCTTTACAACTGCTTGTTTCCTAATCAATAGGTTACCAAAATCCTCGTCAGAAACCCAAACACCCTTGGAACTGTTATTTCATAAAAAACCCGATTACACATTTCTACGTGTATTTGGTTGTTTGGCTTTTCCTTGTCTCCGTTCCTACAACTCCACAAAATTGGAACCAAGGTCCTTACCATGTGTTTTTATCTTCTATAGCAATGCACACAAAGGATATGTGTGCTTACATAGAGAGACAAACATAATCTACATATCTCGTCATGTTCGGTTTGAAGAAAGCTCCTTTCCTTTTCAGTCTCTCCAGCAGAAAATACCGGTGCCATGTCCAGGTAACATTCCATCTAGTACAACTATTTTTCTTTCACCTCCTTTTGATCGTACAGCAAAACCAATCAGGACAACGGTGAATGATATGTCACCACTGATGTCTCCTTCCAACTCACCGGTACGTGACCAATCTGTTGAGGCTTCTACGTCTACCTTGCCATCTACTCAGCACTCACCTGCGGCAAGTTCTAATGCACCTTCAGTTGCACCAGCCGCGCACTCTGAGGAGGAAAGTTCAGCCAATACATATACATCTACTACTTCAGTTGGCCACATACCAAATCCACCAGCTCAACAACCTTTACATAATGATGTTGTGACTCACCCTATGCGGACGCGGTCTCAATCAGGTATCACCAAACCGATACAAAAACTTTGTTTGGCGGCTAGCAAACACCCTTTTCCTGATGCTGACTTCATGGAACCAACGTCCTTTACGGATGCTTCCAAAATTCCGGAATGGAAAAGTGCAATGGATTTACAGATCAATGCACTAATTCGCAATGGCACTTTTTCTTTAGTAAAATATGAAAAAGGCATGATTGTAGTTGGATCGAAATGGGTTTTCCGAGTAAAGAAAAATCCGGATGGCACTGTGGAGCGACGCAAATCTCGCTTGGTGGCCAAAGGCTATAATCAGCAAGCGGAAGTTGACTTTGATGAAACTTTCTCGCCTGTTATCAAGCCATGCACTATACGTTTGGTGTTGTCTATTTCAGTGATGAATCAATGGTCGATGAAACAACTTGATGTTGAAAATGCATTCTTAAATGGACAGATGGATGAAGACGTCTACATGCAGCAGCCGCCGGGTTTTGTTGATAAAGATTTTCCAAACCATGTGTGCAAACTACACAAATCTTTGTATGGCCTAAAACAGGCGCTTAGGGCATGGTTCTCTAAGCTAAGTAGCTATTTAATTCATCTGGGATTCAAAGGGTCAGTTGCTGATACTTCTCTTTTTATACGGCAGTCATCTAATTCGATCTTGTATGTGTTGGTATACGTAGATGACATCATTGTCACAGGGTCAAATTCTGTTGAGATTACGCAACTTATTGCGGACCTGGGCACTGCTTTTGCCTTAAAAGATCTAGGAGATTTGTCGTTCTTCTTGGGAATTGAAGTCATCAGGCAAGATAAAAACCTTGTTCTCTCCCAGCGTAAATATGTAGCTGATTTGTTGAGAAGAACCAAACTAGACGGTGTTAAGCCAGTTAACACGACATTAGCTGCTAATGCAAAGATTCAAAAACTGGGAACTACCAAGTTTGAAGATGCAACTCTTTATCGTAGTGTTGTGGGGGCGCTTCAATATACTCCATCTTACACGGCCTGATATTTCCGTGGCAGTGAATAAGGTATGCCAGTATATGCATGACCCATATGAAGAACATTGGGATCTTGTGAAGCGCATACTGAGGTACCTCAAAGGCACAATAGATTTTGGACTTCATCTTCGTCCCTCAAAAGATTATTCTTTACAAGCTTATTCTGATGCGGACTGGGCTGGTAGTTTGGATGATCGTAGGTCAACCAAGGCTCTGTATTATGGATATTTTTTTGAAATACTATGCATATGATTTTATACCTTCACTTCAAGTATGCAATTCTCAATAAACTCGGATGACATGTATTTCCAATCATGTACTGTCAATGGTAGTCTGTTGCCGTCTTGTGATAGATGGGTAACATATTTGCACATGAACTTACCATTCTTCCCCATTGGTGTTATGATACCAAATTCTACTGGACCCATTTGGACTGGTAACCTCTGATTTGGTAGGATCTCCCTCATAAAATTCAATTTTGCTTTACCTCGACCCATCCTACAAAAAAGGAAATAAATTTGAAGTCAGCACACAAATATAAGGAAGTTACTTATAAGTTAACTAACAATGTAATAGAGAAGTTACTTTGTGAATAAAATGACTAGCTACTTGCAAAGTCTGGATCATTATCCAGTAGTTGATCTGGATTACCATCACCCATGTCAAAAACATCCCTAGGTTTATTCTTTACCACAACATTCCATTCCGATTCTACTGGGTCTTGAGCATAAAAAACTTGTCTAACTTGAGAGGCCAACACGTAAGGATCCTCTTTTTGTGTCCCCAAAAGATGATTAAAATTAACAAGAGTGAACCCTAGGCTATCAACCTTCATACCAGAAGTCACTGCTCTTCCCGAAGTATTAACAACATTTGCCCAATCACACTCGAAAAGTACATACGTACGACCTTGTCTATATGTCAGTTCAATTATGTCTGTAAGTAACCCATAGTATGTGCGTTCAGCATCATTGTCTGTGTTCTATTGCGCCCCGTTTCTGAAGGAAGGCGCCGTTGACTCCAATGCAACACCGCTGTTCTGTGTCTTTGCTAATTTAGTTAGTGTCGTGGAGTGCGAGGAAACAAAAAACAGTGCAAAATTTGAGGTCTTAAAACAAAAACTTTGGTGGTAAGAGTGCGAGGAAACAAAAAACAGTTTCAAAGTCTAGTACGGAAGCAGAATACAGAGGGGTGGCTATTGCTACTTCAGAAATTATTTGGATTCAATCATTGCTGCGAGAACTTGGTGTTGCTACTTCAATACCGCTCTTGTGGTGTGACAACTTAGGTGCGACATACCTGACAGCAAATCCAGAGTTCCATGCTCGTACCAAACACATCGAAATCGACTACCATTTCGTTCGAGAACGTGTCGCAGCAAAACAGCTAGATGTCCGGTTTATAAGCTCCAGGGATCAGCTAGCTGACATCTTTACGAAAGGTCTTTCCGCACCTCGTTTTCAAATTCTACGTAACAAGTTGGACATCCGCCAGTTGCAGTACAACTTGAGGGGGGATGTTAGTAATACCAAATATATCGGATCTTAACACTAACTCTCAAGGATATGTTCACGGCATGATAAGGATACACCAAGATTGGCGTAATCAATGTAATATACTCATGCCCCAATTAGCGCAACTAATTGAGTATATTGTCTTAATTGTAATATTCCCATGCATTGTTGATTGACCCTATTTTGGGTATGTAAACTTATTTATAATGCATGTATCTCCACCATGGTTAGTGTGGAAGATATTCTACCCAATTATCTCTCTTAACTAATATTATGACTTAGCTAAAAAAATAAATTCCGTTCAGTCCATATAAAGCAACAAACCGCAAAGAGTACCACAGACCATGTCGTCGATAAGAAAAGTTGTACAACGTCGATAAGAAAAGTTGTACAGCTCAACTCAAATGGAATAAGATCAACTCAAATGTTCTTATACAGAATGTTGGAAGGTGTCTGAATCAATTCCTTTATGGTTTCTTACGATTAAAACAACCTCCAATTCTTAGTGAGCGACCAGAATGCAAAAATAATAAACGAAAACTAAAAACCAATCAGCTATGAATGTAGAGAAAATAATAAACGAAAACTAAAAACCAATCAGCTATGAATGTAGAGAAAATAATAAACGAAAACTAAAAACCAATCAGCTATGAATGTAGAGGCCCGACTGCACCACACACAAACGCATCGCAAACTAATCAATTGGTTTAGCTGATAGCCCATGTAGGACTATTCTTCGCACGGACACACATACTACGCAAGCAATATATTTTTCCTTTTTGGGGGTTGGCTGATAGCTCATGTAGAGCTATGTAGGATGGGCATACAATTCATAGCTGATTGGCGATATGAAGTGCAATTTTAACTTATTATATACAAGATTTACAAGATTGCGTTCTCGGATGTGGGACTATATTTTCAAGTGATATACAGCGAATTGTTCCGGTAATCAGAATAAAGAAACCAAATCCGTTAACGCAGAAAAAAGGGAACTCTTGGGACTCTTTCAAAGTAGGTGGATTGTACATAAATCCAAGGAAGTTTAGGACTCTTGCAAAACTTTCATGATCTCTTGCCCAGGTTACTCTCAGTTCCTTACCATAAATGTAGGAAGAACTAACGCCCGTAATTATAATTTGGGGCAAAATAAGATTAGTGTGGTGATCAAGTCATTCTGATACGTATGCCTAGGTTAAGATCCTTAAGAACTTGTTGAACTGATGTAAGAATGCTTAGAATGAATAAATTGAGGTGGTTAATGTTGGGTCAGTGCATTAAGACCGCACTACAGCAAACCACGCATAACCTCTCCACAGCAACATATGCTGCCATTGAATTTAACAACCAACTTAAAAGGTTAAAATTAGAATCAAGTAAACGAGTTTGGTGACAAATACCGGTGATCAAACTCAAATTAAAAATAAATAAACAAGGATGATAAGAAAATGCAAAATTCCCTAGTTGAAAATTTAACGATGTACGATACTCTATCGTAGTCTCTGTATTAATAAGTAATCTTTCACATAAATCTTGTCCGTCTTCTCCTTTGGCCTTCTCTCTATCCCTAAATAAACTTGTTCCCCATAAAAAAGTTCTCTGGATCTGATAATTGTTCAATAACCTTATCAGCTCCATTGGGATTTATAAAGGATACTTGTTACTCAACAACTCCTCCGGATCATGATTTCTGTCACGATATTAGTCGATTATCATTCTTTCTCCAAGTACCTTTTGGGTATGTACATTCCTTCCTCGGCGTCCCCAGAGTTCTCTCCCAAAAGTAGATACCCATGGTAGGAAAAACCAACATAATTCCATGATCTTGAAGATCGATCTTCTTAATATTTAGCTAGCTGATCATATGCGCAATTACAGTAAGTACAGAACAGTGAATGGTTGCTTGGCTTTTTTGGCACCATGGATTCTCATTTGAGAAATCCTTTTTGAACAAGAAGTGAAAACGAATTAAAAAGAAGATACACGGTGAGATGGGTGATGCCTTTACTCCTTGCACATTTGCATAAATGTTATAGATAGACCCTCACATATTGCATAGTCGTTGTTACACGAACCAAGCCAAAGAGTAAAACCTTTTCGCCTTTGAACAATGAAGAAGACCCAGTTCGACAACGAAATAAAAAAAATCTGGTCACAGTTTTGCTTAACTTATTGGGAAGATGAAATATTCTCGAGACCTGATTCTGATGCTGCAAGTAGTAAGTAAACTGGACAGATAAGTTTTCTGTGTTAGATTGCACTTAGGCAGTACTAATGTATTTTCTATTGTCCCACATTGAAATAAAAAGGTTTTAAAACCTTGTTTAAAACTGTATTAGGACCGACAACTTATCGCCAATTAGCAGTGAGTTGGATGTCTAAGTCTTATAATCCTACATGGGTTATCAGCTCAACTAAAACCTTGTTTAAAAAGTCTTTACTTTACTATAATAGTCCTACATGGGCTATTAGCAAACTCAGAAATATTGGAAATGCAATGCAATTTACTCTTTCAGTCTTTAGTGTGTGTCTGTCTAGGCCTCTCCACTCATTGCTAATTGGTTTTTTTAGCATTCATTAGATTGTTCTTTCTATCAAATTACTCTGTCAATTCTTGCTAGATGCAATTCAATCTACACAATTTGCTGCATGAATATATAATCTTACTGTTGAAATGAAATACACTATGGGGTTTATGATTTTCTCTGTGTAGTCATAGTATTATTGGATTAGTTCTCGAAACGCTGTTTCGGGAAAACCTTTAAACGTGGGCTGTTAGGTGCAGGAGGTTGGATTAGTCCATAGGAAGTGGGACGTGAATTAGAGTCATAAGTTGGCGTTCTAACTAAGAACGAGAGAGTTAATTTTAAGTGGCCGGACTCTTATCATTGTAAGACCTTTATTTTTTCGCTCCCCAAAAAGAATGAAGTGGTAAATATATCTAATTTTTGTCCAATTAGTTTAACGGGCAGTGTAAATAAAATTTCAACCAAAATCCTGGCTTCAAGGTTGAAATCTTTTATGGTTGGTCTTGTTAGTCATCATCAAAGCGCTCTTTTAAGCGGTAGACAAATCATCGGTAATTCTCTTATATCAAGGGAGAGTTAGTGTATGTTTTCCGGCGGCAAGATTCTAAAGTTTGATACTGCTCAATTTTTAACAGGTCCTTTGTCCCAGGAGCATTGTGCCTGTGCCTGATTAATCTATATATTTTTCCTTGCTAACGAAGTTCCAGATCGCCGAAAGCTTCTTTCGGGTCTTTACTGCTTGGTATAGCACAAGTCACAACTTAATTTTGAAGTTTATTTCTGATGAAAATGTTAAGTTGTTCAGTTGCAGAGGTTAAAGACAAATGAAAAACAATATGTATAACACCAATATTACTAACAATACCACACGGGCATCAGCTTTTGATGTTAAAAGAGATTGTGAGAGAAATGTTTGTGCACAAAAAATATCTGCTGGTTTTATCTTGTTTATAGAAATTAAATTATGGACGGGTTTTTAGTTCAGTGGATAATCCTAATAAACGACCAGCTGGTAATCATTTTCATGGGCTGAGTACTCCAATTTAAGCAGAAAGAGGCAATATTGAAAGTGTATGAACTCTCTTAACCCTTAACAGTGTTTGAGACATATATTTGTATGAATCAAGGAATACACAGGTTGCCCATCAGGCAAGTTATCAACATGATAAACTAAAGTACAACATGTTGTATAGATATTAGAATGACCCTATATGACACCGGATTAACTGCAACAAAGTCTTCCCTGACTAGCTTCTTAGATTTTGATATGTAGATCAAATCTAAGATGAATATCATTGATGATATCAGATAATACAAGAATAAATCAATGATATAACAAAAGATAAACAAGATATAAATCTACATACCAAAACTGTAAAGGATGACAAGTTTAACGTGGTTCGATCAACCCGACCGACATCCACGGACAAAAACCTTAAGGGTGAGATATTATTGATCTTCAGTAGTATCTGAGATAAATTACATGTAGCTTATTGATTCCTATCCATAGGATTACAGGTAAAGAGTAAACCTAAGATAACAAACTTTATCTTTGACTAGGAGAAGGTTATCCCGTGGAACTGAATTAGTCTTCTGATATCTTATATATGCACGTACTCTGATTGCACGTGCTATATATATGCACGTACTTTGATTGCACGTGCCATGAAGGATACTCAACCTTGATGACTGGAGATCCCAAGATCAAGATTTCGAATGAGACAACTAATTTGTGGTGGGTAAAGGTAAACACTATCAGAGAATTTTATTCTCTGTCCCTTCCCTATGGTGTAGACGTGATAGTGTGACTGCATGTGAAGGATGACTTTTAAGAAGTCTTAATGAGTTCTATAGTTTCAATTTAAGATTGAAGTGGGGTGTAGAAGTAACACTCTTTATGGAAACTCACCTATCTGAATGAGGAAGTGGGGCCGCTTCCTATGAGAATATGAGCTTTGATTCTCTAGAGCATTCTGAGAAACAGGATATGTCCAGGGCCAAATTGGACAAAACGGCACGATCTTGGCAGCACCCTTTGAGATATCATCCATGGTCGTTACCGCGAATTACATCAAATGCAAGCAATTCAAGACATAGTTCATTGTATCTAGCAAGTAATTCCGGTAATATCTCACTAAGCACAGGTTCAAGACCTCATGGACACCTCTGCCTAAAATGGTATTTCCTGCGCTTTTTATGTGATTTTCGTTTTGATGGTTTTGGTATTACCGGAACTTAGGACTTAAGGGTCACTAAGGGTTCACTAGTTCATGCTTTTTCACTTTGGTGAAAGAACCTTTAGTCTCACTTGTGAGGAACTAAAGATGAAAGCTCTCTATACTATATGATTTTTCCAATCCATAGTATGACCCTGGGGTCAACACACTGTTGTGTGAGGGAGATGAAGTTGGAATGGCTAGTATGACTTCAACATGCATGATTTGTCTGTCTGTTTAGTCAGTTCGGGAGATTGGGTTGTTGATTTACCAAGATCTATCTGTGTTTTCGTGTTATATTGAGTTTTCATTCATGTGGTGGATTGTTGGAAAATAATTACTAAAAAATAATTTTTAAGGTTTTAATAAAATTATAATTTATTATTTTCTTTTGTAAATGAAAAACTTATTAGTCCCACATTGTGGAGTTTCCACTTTTTAGTTGTTTTAAGAGACTATATAAGCTTTTTAGTCCCACATTGGGGAGTTCCGCTTCTTAAGTCGTTTTGTTCCATTATATAAACAAATTCACTACTTTTGTAAAATCTATGGGAAAGGGGTTTCTCTATATTTAGGGGGACCCCCAAGGGAAAAAATATTTTATATTGTATTCTCAAGCTTTCGCGATTTTCCTTTATGGTTTTTCGGAGTTGCCAAGCTCAAGTTGAGCATCTACTACATATGCTAGTAGTAGGTGTAGTAGGGTGTTTTATCCTGGAGATATCCGTCCTGTGAGGGCTATAGCATCACTCTTGAGTGTAGCCGGGCGCTAATGTCTTAAGGGCAACGTGTTGAACACGTGACTCACTCTGTTTTTCCAAAGTTTTGCCTTGTTGCTGTTGTGGAGATAAGGGAAGCTCGCTCGTTTCGTCAAATCCATCAATTCCATTACAAAGGAGCTAAGTATCAATAAGTTTTGCTTATTTGATTTTTCTTTGTTTTGATTTTTGCACCCACCAATTACTTCCCCAAAACTGGATGAGTCAAAATAGTTGACATTGCCAAGGCTTAAGCAATCATCAACTTCCTTCGATAGTGAGATAAAGGCCTTAGCGATCACCACCATTCAACTTAGGTTTTCATGCACGCGTTCAACTTATTGTTTATTTATTAAAAGAGCAAAGACTTCGACTGAACTTATTGCATGTGGAAGGGAAAAACTCTCCTCTATTTCTGGTGGTCTTTGAATCTTTGCATGGCTGCCCCTATAATTGTGTGTGTTCACATTATAGGTTTCTGGTTGTTGAGACTATTAGTCCCACATTGTCTGGGCATCTAAGATCCTGCGGATTATAATCCCTTAGCGCCCATCCAACTCAAACCCAATTGGCAATGAGTGGAGAGGCCCTAAGGGATTATAATCCGCAGGATCTTAGATGCCCAGACAATGTGGGACTAATAGTCTCAACACTGGTGGTTACGCTTCCGACATTTTCCATTCAAATTACCAAAATCTGATCACGATGAACATCTTGGAGGTTTCCAATAAAAGATATAGGGATAAATTCGGGATAATCGATATCTAATAGAGGAATCCCTAGGACACTTGCAATCCTACTAATGTCATCTTTACATTGATTTGAGAAGTTGGGATTGGAGAAGAATTTTAAGGAAAATGAATATTTTTCCCACATGGTCAGAAATTTATCTTCACATACATTCCATTGGAGAAGGTCTAACAAAAGAATGTCGACACGTCTCCAACTCCCCCGTCTAATTTGTGACTTATTTTTCTGTCATAATTTGTTGTTTGCACTCAGTGGTACACTGTTATATTCTTTAACGAGTCTGATTAAGTTCATACCGATTTCTTCTTTGGTTCTATGACACTGTCTACACCACCAGAATCTATACTCATCCGCTTCTCCTTCTCAGGCAGCAACAACGATAGAGCCTTGAGCAAGTCCTTGCAACATCTTCATCATCTTTTTGTTGATTTTAGTTGAGCATAAAAGGATTTGCTACGTAAGAAGAGATTTTGGTAAGTAATTGTTATGATTTTAAGATATAAAAACCTAGGATTCATATAATATACCAATTTATCAATCTCTTATATGATGTTTATGGATTTTTTATTTGTTTTTGTTTCTAATTATTGCGTTAAATTGTTTTTTTTTTAATTTAGATTATTTGCCGCTGCTATTTTGATAATGAGTTTTTAGCTTACTAGGGGTTACAATGCCTTCATTAGTTCCTTACACATGCTACTAGAGGCCTATTGTTTGCATACAATTGAGTTTCCGTTCGAAAATCGGGACACAACAATATAAGAGTTCTGATTTTTGGTATTAGCAGTGTGACCAGCAGGAGTTGTTACTGGTGCAATTGAAAATCATCTTCCATCTGGGAGATTCACATGGGTAATCAAGAAATTTTGAAGCTTAGAAGACTGATTTTTTTATCGATGGGAGTTTATAAATGGTACGACCACTTTTCCCATTATTTCCATTGCTACTGTCGAGTCAAAACAGTTCTTTATAGCAATCTTTGCTCTATCATACTTTCTGAAGATGAATCAGCTTTTTGTTAAGTGTCAAGAAACATTACAGAATGGGGTGTGTGGCCCCTGCGACCATGCTGGGCGGTCGATAGGATGAGTGGTCGTTGGATGCGGTGATTTAATTGTCTGCGTCATCAACAACCAAATCGAGAATTACTCTTTGTTCTAATACCCTAAAATCATTGTTATGAAATCCCAAACTCATCATTACCTAAGAATAAATTTATGTTCTAATTTAATACCATCCTCCGTGTCATTTCCTATTGCAGAAGGAAAAGTACATAACATATTTTAACAAAGTCGCACTCTCCATGTTCTTTGTATGTAGCTGATGGAAACAAAGACCTTTATCTTTGTAAATCAAATTGGCAAACAAGGATCGGTCGAGTTATCGGGACCAAGGAACTTTATCGTGGCACTGTCACTATGAAGTTGTTTATCAAATTTGTTAATCATTCTTTTATTTGGCATGTGTAAGAGCTTAATTGGTTTTACAGTCATTTTAATATCTTACAAGAATGTCCTTTTACTAATTACTGGTGCTTTTTCATAAGAATGTTTCCATCTCCTACTTTGATGATGAAAGCAAATTCTCACTTCATGTTAACAAGATCACTAATTCAGCAACTAGATTGATCCGACGTCTTATTTGTTTTGTGTCCTCATGTTAGATTTTTCTTTTGTTTGGTACGTTGCAGGGAATGTGCGTCAATGTAATAGCTTATAGAATGTAAGAAATGTAGATGCTTTTTCTGTTAGAATAATTTATCATCATTGACAGTTGAGAAGCATTATTAGGATTCTAGAAAATTCAAGAACTTCGAACTTCATTTGTCACGACATAGCTAATTAGTATCCTTAACAATGCTAATGTTAGGATGCTAGCTTAATGTTGCTTTTTTTTTCCGCAGGTTGTTCCAAATTAGAGTTAGCAGTCATTAAATAAATTGTTAGAAAAGTAATGTTTTAATATCCTTAACCCTTTGAATCTTTCCATTCCAAAGTAGCTCGGCCTGCAAATGCACAGACTTACAAGAGAATACAATCTACAACAATGTTCTATGTTTCTAATCAAGTGAGTTTTTTGGAACTTTCATTTTTAGTAGTGTCCTTTTTTGGAGTATTAATAACATTTTTTTAATGTCTAACTCAATGTTTAGTGTATTTCTCGATACAGTACATCGATGAACATTCTTGAATACCATCAAAGAATTCTTGATGCACTGCATTGTGGAGTAGAGGAAATTTTTTAATTTTCGGTATCCTATATGCCTGTGGTTGAAGAAATGAAGGTATCTTTTGGTGGGAAGATATGGCCGAAGTACACTCATGAGTATCCTGGTGGAAAAAAAAGAGTCGCATGGAGAAGTTGAGGGTTCCGGAGAGAATGAAAATCTCACAAGTGCTGGACTCTACATAAAACTTGCATAAGGTCTTTTTAAGCCATTTAATTTTACTATTTTAGCATAGATGTACTGAATTTAATTTTATCTATAGTCTAACTATTAGCTTATGCATGCACTTTTTTTTGATAAGCGCTAATGCATGCACTTAATTGAAAACCAAGTCACAAAAGGAATACTAATCTCATAGTAATACTCTCAGCCAAGTGAACCTTCAGTTGCTTGATTTAATTTTAGAGTACATTGTTGTATTGCTTTATAGTGGAAGTTGTACATTAAGACTTCAGAGTACTGTTATCCTATCACTCACTTCAGATACTACCGAGTCTCATGATACTTTGGTTTCACGAAAACAAGGGAGGCGTTTCCCTTTTGAGTTCCTTTTTTATGGAAAGAAGTATCGAGTACATGCATGCCAGGGTAGTTCAGAGAAATAGCGTAGAAACAGTGACCAATCCAAAGTCTAATACACCAGGTACCTTTCCCGTTTCCACCCTACAAATTTATATCTAAGTTTTCTCAATATAAATTTCTACAAAAAAAATATTTTTTTACCTTTTTTTCGCATGGGTTGTTTAATTTTATGTTGCAAACAAGAAAGTGCAGATTGGGTTGGCACATTTTTAGAGTTTGGTTCCTTTCCGTCTAAGCCATAAACTGTTGCTGGAGATGATGTTACCAACTGCATTATCTACTTCTCTCTCTCTCTCTGTTTTTATTTTACCATTTACATTGATTTCCAATAAATGTAGAAGCTTTAGTGAAATTGCAGGAATATTGGTGATCATTTACGAGCAAGTCAATTAGAAACAAAAATGGCTTTAAGAACATTGCAGATAGTAGCCTCCCAAGGTGACAAAACTATTTTTTCATTTCCCCTTTCTCTGTGGGCAAGCGCCTATCTGCTATTATGTGCTATTAGAATTGCTCTCTTTACATATCTTTGTCAGGTCCTGGTTTTTGTTATTCCTCCGGATGTTCATATTTCAGATCTATTATAATATTATATGTCAATTTGTTACACATGTAGGATGATTACAAAGAGTATGTGAAGTACAGAAGGTGGACATCATGGATCACTCACCAGCTCATATATCTGCAATTAGTGAGGGGAGTAGGTGAACGAAATATAGGGTGGGTGCCAATTGTTTATGTAAAATCTAAATTCCTCAATACGGATTTCTCAAACACACTCTATCTCTCTCTCTCTTCGCTCTTTTGCCTCTCTGAGCAATAAATCACTCGGTTATTTCTGTTTAATTTTTGAATCTTATTAGTTTGGTATGGTTTCATTGTTATTACCTTCATCAGTGTTTGTAGCTCTGCTCTTTTTTTTGGAGGGAACTGATTGTTAAACTTTTGGTCCGTTAAATCTATAGGTGATGCAATCAAGCAAGTCTGAGTTGTGGGTTTTCTGGATTTAGCAAACAACAACTCAAAGGTAATTCTGACAGCAACATAAATAGGGCTCTTGATTCTAAATAGGGCTCTTGATTCCAATTTAAGGAAGCAGCATGTAAACCAGATCAGTATTGCGTGTAAATCTTCTTCCATGTCTTAACTAGATCAACGAGACTAAGCTTACTGACAGCTCTATTTGTGCAGGACTGCAGACCTTACAAAATAGACTGGGGAATTTCATCGGAAACAGTACTTCATTGACGTTTTTGAGGTATGTGTACAGTAAACCTTTACGTGCTCCTGATGACAAAAATAGTGATTCCATTATTTGATGCTGACAAAGTAGGACTCCAACAGAAGATATGGAGTTGGACCAGGGTCTTGGAGAAGCTTCTCTTGAAAGGTAAACCTTCAGGTGACTGCTAAGATAATTTTGACGGTATATCAGAGTAGCTCAAATTTACTTCTTAGCTTTGTTCATACAACAAAAAGGTAGTTTTGATTTTTCAGTTGGGGATTTCTTCACTAATTCTTTATTAGCTTTTTGTTTACTAGCTTTTATTCTCTACTTCTTTATCTATATATCCATATTGTATGTCCGTAAACCTATCTATATTGTGTGTCCATAAACAACTCAATATTTAGGGATCACTAGCGGCAATCATAAGGATTCATTGCCTCGAAGATTAGAATAAAATCCTGATGAAGACGCATCAAGTAGCGGATACTCAACTTTTAGGCATTGAATTCTTTGGACAGTTTCGCATGATGAGTTCATGTGACATCATGAATTGCCAAAACCAGAAAAATTTCCGGTTGTGGTGTCAAGCAATGTAACTTCCTGTAATTTCTTTTTAATGGCAGGGATGGATGTGCAAAAGAATGAAATGATTTTTGCTACCTAAATCTCAATATTGATACTATGTTTCCAACCCATTTTGCCGAAAAATATGAGTATGTTGCTGCCCTTCCATTACTGTGTACACTTATCTGTCTTATCCATTTTGTTTTCTTCCCTGAATGGTGGTAGAAGTAAGAATGTTATCTGTTGAAGATCGAGATTTTATTTTTTTAATGTCACCCTTCTATTTTTTTTTTAATATCAGGTTTGTGGTATCAAAATATTTACATTGGATTACGTTGTCATTCAAATATGTGGTTTCTTTGCTACATTTTGTGTTTTTTCTGTTTGGATAACACTTTTACAGTGCATGGTGGCGGAAACATAAAAGGTCCAAAGGAAGAAACATTTTTGAATAGAAAAGGTAGATTACTTGAGAACATGAGCCAACTTAATGTCGAATTATCTATTGAATTTCTTTAGAACATGGGTAGTTTACTCCTCCATCTCATAGTCAAATTTTTTAACAACTTATCTGACCATAATGAGTGATCAGAATACATAATCAGCTGCAACGCAAGTGCATTGGTCGAGTGGATCAATTTATTTTGGAGGAGCTCTACAGCAGGGAGAAAAATACAATTGTATGGCAAGCGTCTCTCCATCAGATGTATGAAGAGTCATGTGATTAGTGTTGTATCCAGAAGTAGTAGGTGACTCAGTGGGAGGATCGCCCGCGAACTGATCAGAGTCACCATGGTGGGAATCAGAACATGAGTAGAAGCAGTTTCCTCGGGCACCTTGGAAGATTTTCCTTTAGGAGGAGGAGAAGCAGGCAACTCTGAAGACTTTTTGGAGCCAGGAATCCGAGTTAAGGCACCCATGTCTAAATCTCTGCGGCGTTTTGGGGGAACAACAACAAAAGGGGACTGAAGCTAAGTATCCTGGTAAATACAAGATCAATACACCAAAGTATGCAAGCACGAAGTTAATAAAACAGGGAACAAAAGATACGAGACAAAAATAACAACAGAATACCTTGGTAGCAGCAGCGGCAGCAGAAGAACATTCTTGGCGATCTCGCTTCCTGGGAATCCGAGAAGCAATAATGGGAGGCTCCACAAAATCATCCTCCTACGAAGCACAAGGATTAGTCCATCTGAAAGAAAATAAGCAAAACAGATGAAGAAGGCGAAGTAAACAATAAATCACCTGATCAGGAGTTGGAGATCCGACAGTGGATTTTTTGGCATAAGACGATCTGACCTTGATCAAGCCAGGAACAGGGAGTGAATACTGTGGAAAAATGGGAAACTTAGATAAAGGAATGAAAAATGAAATAGAAAGGAAGACTAGCGAACATACATCGGAAGGTCTCTCGGACCAACGAAATTTCCAGGGCTCGTAGGCAGCAAGATGGACATGATCCGAGAGAGGACCCACCCGAGCCTTTCATGACTCATCGAAGCCCCAAACCAAGGGACCCTCAACAACTACTGGAAACATCATCCAGTCTTCGTCATTAGTCAAGCGCAGAGAGGGACCTTTAGGAGCAACCTTCGAAGAACTGACGGGATCGACATCCAGAAGGAGAACCTTGGAAGGATCCTTCATGGACTTTCGGGATAGAGCGATGTCATACTCTTGATACTTCCATCTTCGGCCTTGAGTTTTGTCGATGTAGTTCTCCAGGAAAGAGGTAATGTTGTAATCAGCTGAGACAAACTACTCCGCTGCTGTGGAAATTTGAGACAAGCCACCGGAAGAACGTCTCACAAATTCGTTGACAATGCAAATTGCATTTCCACTCAACTGGAAGACTCCTCTGTTGAGATAAACAAGAATTTCATAGAAAAGTGGATTCTGGGCATCATACAGAGGGAAAGTTAATCCCGCTCTCAGTTGAGCTAAGGTGGTAATCATCCTGGCGGACGACCATGTTTCTGCTTCAATCCAGTGGAAATTTAATTCCATCTGCCTGGTCGCAAGAACCGGAGGCGTAACTGAAGAATCCACCGCCGGGGACAGAGTTAAACCCAATTTCTTGAAATCAGCCTGGAAATCCTCAAGGTACTTTGATGTAGTGGCAGGGGGAAATTTCTTGGATGACATTGTTGAAAGAAGAGGCGATAATGATGCTGAGAAACTGAAGAAGAATGAGGATAGCAGAAAGAAAATAAGTAGAATTTGCAGAAGGGAGGTGCCTGAGATGAAAGGGTTGAATATTGTAAAGAAGAGAAAGAGATGGAGAATAGAACTATTTATAATGAACCAAGGAACGACCGGGAGAAGCGGTTGCACGAGAAGAGGAACCGGCTAACAACGGTCAATAGGAGTCGTGGGAGACAAGATAGCGAAAAATCCGGGTACGTGGCGGTTACGAATTTAATGCAGGATTCTCTTTCCTTTCTTGGTTCCCGCAAATGGAATGAGAAAAGGCAAAATGTAGGTGCAAAAAATCTTCCTGCCACGTGCCCGAGGTAGATTGAACGAGGCAACGAAGTGAATCATCAAGAAAGATATTATTCACCAATTCCTAAGAAAGTGTCAGTGAAGAGTCAAATCAAGTGTCATATTTACTTTAGCGAAGTCCATATCACGAGGTATCAATTAACGAGATAGCACTGACTTGTACGGGAAGATACTTCACGAAGATGATTGTAAATGCGAGATGTGGATTGTTGTGCAAGAAGAGGGAGAGCATACGAAGTCAACATCGCGAAGTGTGGCTTGCTGAGCAATAAATAGTAGGATCCCCGAGGTAAAATGAGCGAGATATGGATTGTTGTGCAAGAAATGGGACAACTGTCCCCGACAACATCCGAACTTCAAGGCGTAGAAGAAGCGAAAAGTTGATATGAGAGAAGTAATAAGTGTATACCCGAGATAAATCGAGTTGTAATCCATTATGTAACTTTCTCCTATAAAAGGAGGACTTAGCCCTCTGGGAAAGGGGTTGAAACGTTTGGGAAAGGAGAGAGAACGTTTGTGAGAGAGGAGTTAGGATCTTGAATGTCCATGAGCGGCTTGTAACTTAAAATTCTAAAACCCAGTTGAAATATAAGATTTGAGTTTTATCTCATTTTTGTTCATCTTCGAATTCATCAAATTAGTAAGTGGGTGTAACTGTGGATTTTCTGCAGTTACAAAACTTATTAATACACTAACAAAATATGAAATCATACACTACAATGACGATTCATGATCTACAATAATATTACTTACGGAACTATTAGAGGCTAAGACAAACTTTTACTAATTATGCAATCTGGATCGTGTGTTACCCCGATCGCACACCGTCCTCTCTGGTTGTATTAGAGGTGCCTTTTCTCTTTTAGTTTAGGCCATTCCTTTTCTTTTTTAGTTCAGACTTCTCTGGTTAATAAAATTTTTGCTTACTAAATCCTAGAAATCCGATTATCCTTACAACCTTCTTCAATAAAATGATATTCAGTTTTTGTCCTTGATTTTGAACTCTTTTGTTATCTTCTCAAGTGTCTGTCATGAATGGTCCAAAATTCCAGATACATTCTATGAAGAGATCTTTCCTAAATGCTCTCCGAGTTCATGAAGGTGTGTTAAGTGCTTAATAATAGTCCCACATAGAGGGATTCGATTTCCACAACTATGTTTATATGGTTGTGGAATTGAAAGCTGAACGCCAATCGGCTGTGAATTGGATGCTCACAACGAATAGCCCTATGTGGGCTATCAGCTACCAAAGTTTGTGTAAACGAGCGAACCTCGCTCTTGCGATTGCAGCATCATAACCCTACATGGGATATCAGCTACCTTCAAAACAACCTAAAACAAAGAACTATAGAGCCTCTCCATTCACAGTTGATTGGTTTTAGATTTTTTTACTAAATCTTTTCAGGAAAACTTCACTCCCTCAACCTCAAAATCCGTCCACAACCTAGAGTCGGAAGGCCAGAGTCAAGTCATAATAACATTAATCGGTGGCCAAGATAGCTTGTACTGGGAATAAGATACTCTATATGCAAGCATCACGTATAGAGACAAGTGGGAAGAAAGCAGTACGAAACTTAGTTCTTTATATTTTTCGAAATCAGGAAAAGAAAATCAAAGCTTTTCTTTTTCTAAATTTGATCTTCTTTCGCAAACTTTTAAAGGCCGTCTAACACCCCAGTTTAAAACAATGTGAAATAGCCCGTGCCGCCCTAGTGAAAACAACTTGAGGTCTCATTGTCTAATCTGATGTGTACTATAATGATGATCAATATCTCCCTGACCTTAAGAAAGTGGGATGACACATCATGACAGGATACAGGAGAAGAGACAAGACAACACCCCTAGTGTGTTGAAAGTCAATGTCTTCTTTTTTCATACACCATTCTTGCACCTTTTCTACTGTAAACTAAGTATTAGGCTTTATTTTGCGTGCATTTTTGCGGTTCGAAAGTATTTCCGTCTAAACGTGGTAATTGAAGTGACCAACATAAGCCTGTCCGAGTGATCATAATACCGAGTCAAATCAGGAAAGTGTCGCCGTACACAGTTAATTTGGCTATCTCTCTCTGACGAAACCCGTAAACAAACAAACGCATCCTTCGGTTTTACAGAAACTTGGTTTGAAAACCTAAAAAAATTCCAGCTTCCATCACCATATTCTTTTAACCCTAACAATTCATCTCTCACTTATATCATCTGTTTATTCATCGAAAGAATTGTCTCATGGGGAAACTAAGCAATCTCCCATCAGAAATCATACTAGAGATTTTAACTAGGTTACCAACTGAATCGGTTTTAGAGTGTAAATTGGTATGCAAACCCTGGAGTAATCTTGTTTCTCATCATCCATCCTTCTCTAAGATGCACCTAAGCCATCTCAATCAATGCGCTGATTCTGCTGGTAAGTTTGGTTATCTTGTTAGAGCTATGAATTATCAACTTCACTACTTTGAGTATAGGAAAAATAGCCAAAATGCCCCAATTTGGATGGCATGGTTGGAAAAATGCCCCAAAATTTGAAAACAAGTTAAAATGCCCCATTCCGTCTATTATAACAGTGGGTGCAGTTAAGGGGTCAACGAATCAAATTTTGACCAGTCAATGATCATCTGAAATGTCATGTATACCCTTTTACGTGATACCGTTCGCACACGCCACTTCCTTATCTCTAAAAAAAACAAGAACAATAAAAGAAACAGATCGAGAGTGTGAGGAGAGATAGCAATGGAGAACGAGATCCACAGAGATAGAGAGCGAACAGGAGAGTTAGATCGAGATACAGAGTTAGATCGAGAAAGAAATTTAACGATGAGTTCACCATAGTTGTTGGTGCTTGAGTTGTTGGAAAAGAATTCTCCTTTTTATTCAAAACGAGTAAGAAATCCAAACCCTTTGGCTGTTTTGTTAAAATCGACACACGAATGATTTTTTTTGTGTGTGTTTTTAGTTTATTATAATTGAAGTTTAACATGATTCAGTGATGGATTTCTGGAATTAGGGTTTCTGAAAATAAGGTTTCTGAAATTGAGAATTTAGGTTTTTTTGTTCTCTCTTTTCTGAAATTAGACTGCAGCGTGGAATTCAAAATTGAAATGTTTGATGTTTTT